>VZTH01006650.1:39539-136655 GCA_013397815.1 Aleadryas rufinucha | reverse complement strand
CAGTTTTCAGTAACTTCTCTGTCGTATATAGGCAGGTGTAGGGAAGTCTTCTGTACATTATTCTGCTGAGATTCCATGTAGGAACCTACAAATGTGGCTGGCCATAGGATATTGGAATATGTAGTCACTTTTTCCAGTGCTTAACCACTCTTTAGGGAAAATTATTTTTTCTGATTTCTAATCCGAACCGCCCTGGTGCAACTTAAGGCCATTTCCTCTGATTCTTCAACTTGAGACATGGCAAAGAGACCAACTCCTACCTGGCTACAACCTCATTGCAGGTCATAAAGATTGATAAGGTCCACCCTGAGCCTTCTTTTCTCCAGACTAAACAAGCCAAGCTCCCGCAGCCACTCCTCTTAGGACATTTTCTAGACCCTTTACCAGCTTCGTTACGCTTCTCTGGACATCCTGTTAAGATATTCTACGTACTAATATAAAAAAAATATGCAGTGATACTTTGTAAATTCTGAAAATGTTCTTTCATTATTAAAATGCAATACTTCATTTTAGCACTAAGAGTTGATCTGAAATATTTCTTCTTGCCCTAGATCTCTTTTGGTCCTGGATGACATTTGGGATTCCTGGGTGTTAAAAGCATTCGATAATCAGTGTCAGGTTCTCATCACGAGCAGGGACAGGAGTGTAACAGATGCTGTGGCTGGTAAGGAACAGTTTCCTCTCCTGCACTGCAGATTTTATGTGTCTGAGTCTGCAGTTTGTTCATGTGAACTTTCAAAAGAATCTGGTAGAATCTGTCTATCAATTTGTGCACAAGTGGCCAGGTTTTAGAACTGTGCTCTGTAAGACTTTATGCTCTTTGTGAAATAAGTGTTGTATGTTATCTTGAAAGTTACATGTTTGCCTTGAAGAGTGCAGTGATCTCAACAGAATAAATTAACCTCTGTCTAACTGATGCTGTTAGACTGATATCTCTACACTATTCAGCAGTGACTGCCCATAATGCATTTGTAATTATTAACTTACAGGCTATTTTTTTTCTATGTATATATCTCTAACGCAAGCTGATTGTGATAAGTAGAATTTATACTCTTCTTAGTCCTATAAAACACTATGCAAAAAATCATGTACCTTTGCTCCAGATTTTACTTGGAAAATACTTTGGTTTTCCATACAGTTTTTTACATTCATTGAAATTTTTTCTTTGTTTCTGTTTCTAGGCAATAAATACGAGGTTCATGTGGAAAGTGGACTAGCACATGACAAAGGGCTGGAGATTTTATCCCTATTTGTGAATTTGAAAATATCAGAACTGCCAGAACAAGCTAACTCTCTTGTAAGAGAATGCAAAGGTATTCTAGTTGCTCTTTGTTGTACCATTTTCCACTGAATGTGTTTTATTTTTCTTCTCTATTTTGACTTAAAAATAGAGAACAGAACATCCTTTAATACTGTGTATGTTAAGTAAAATACAAGTGCTTGTTGAATATTTTTGGGTTTTTTTAAGCTAAGCAGAAGTCTCATGTTGATTTTTGAGTAGTTTCCTGCAACTTGCTTTCCCTCTGCACAATTACACTTCAATTTGGTGAGTTTGCCGATGTCTACATGCGTATTTTATTTGTCTCTCCTCCTCACCTCAAGAATTTAATCAGTGTATTGGGAATATTACCTGATTCAGTCACTTGACCATCAGCTGTTGGACTGTGTCCTTGATGACCTCTAAAATTGATTTAATCTTTTCCTTCAGGTTCTCCTCTTGTGATATCCTTGATAGGTGCGTTACTACGAGACTTCCCTAGCCGCTGGGAATACTATCTCAGGCAGCTGCAGAATAAGCAGTTCAAAAGAATAAGAAAATCTTCCTCTTATGATTATGAAGCCCTTGATGAAGCAATGTCCATAAGTGTTGAGCAACTGGATGACAATTACAAAGACTACTATAAAGACCTCTCGATCCTCCCAAAAGATGTTAAAGTACCTACTAAGGTAATAACAGCAGTGCAGAAATCTTGTGATTTTTAGTGAGATACAATCAACAACCTTAAAGAATTATTAAAATTTATAATTGTCGTGTATAACTTCTGCAGTATGTAACTTAATTATAATTGTTAGATTGGGTAGATTTGTTCCATTATTGTATCATGACTTGTATTGTTAGTAGTGAAACTAAAGGAATCACAACTGAGTAAACATATCCATAATGTTTAAGTTTAATGTGCATTCTATGTATTGTTTTTTAGTTAGATTGTAGTTGAGCTCACTGAAAGCTTGAAAACTGTTATGTGGAATTTGTCTCCATTAATGATCACCATAAATCAGCACAAATAGACAAAAGATAGGTTAACTTGTAATATCTTTCCTGTGTTTTGGTATGAAGGAATCGGTAACTTACTGAATTGGTTACCCTTTGTAATGTTTCTGTATTTGTTAGTAGGCATTTTGTTGTCAGTTAATTGGTATCCTTTTATAATATTCATACAAATCATATTACGACTTGGTTCTGATTCTCTTCTCTGTTAATGCATTAATATTTTTTAGGTTCTTTGTATTCTTTGGGATATGGAAACTGAAGAAGTTGAAGATATACTGCAGGAATTTGTTAACAAATCCCTGTTGTTCTGTGACCGTAATGGGAAGTCATTCCATTATTATTTACATGATCTTCAGCTTGACTTTCTCACAGAGAAGAATCGCAACCAGCTTCAGGTTAGCATATCAGCTGATACTTACTTTCAACTTTACTCTTCAAAGCTGGGCATTTTTCAGAAAATGTTGCTTTGTTAAATGGTATCCTGAGTAGCTTCATAGCATAGGTCCAAATTAAGTTTAACGTAAGGCTGACTAATATAAAATATTAACTTTCAACTTGAAACTGTGGAGGGATTTCTTGATGGTTCCTTTTTCACCTAAGAGACTAAACTGAGAGAAGGCTCTATATCCATTATTTCTCTATCAGATGTTTCCAGCAGGAGGTGTAATGTTCCACTGTTGATTCCAAAGACATCAAGGTACTACCAGAATAGGAAATTTCTTCTTTACTGCAGAGAAATGCTTTTTGCTCCTTTTTTTTCAGTTTAAGGCAGTATTTTCAGGAAGATGGCCTTTAAGTTGGATTCAATTTCAGTTCTGAAGGACAAAGCAGAAATAGTAGATATGAAGAAAAGGCAAGTTTTTTGACTTGCTTTAGATCTACGTATGTAAGGGTCCTTTTTTTTGTTGGCTACCCACATTTAAGATGAAGAGAGATTCGGTAGCTAATCTCAGTCTGAAATGGAAGGTTAACAGCTTGCTCTTGTCTTTTAATATCCAGAGAATGTTTCTGGAGAAGTCTTCAGCAATAAATTAGGTTAGGTGTACAATTTTGGAAGGTAAGCTTTTTTATTTCACTTGTTGATGTATTACAGTTGAGAAATAATATGCTATTTACAATGTAATCATATTACTAGTTATAATTCCTCAATGCTATTTCCAATGTAATCATAATAGCAGTTATAATTCCTCAATGCCGAAAGTGTGTTTTTCTTCACATTGCAGGAGCTACATAAAAACATAGTAAATCAGTACAAGAAATACTACAAGCTTAATGCACCTGTTCTGTCCCAAGAGGATTGCATGTACTGGTATAACTTTCTAGCATATCACATGGCAGGTGCCAACATGCAGCAGGTGGGTTCTGACAGGTGTCCTTTGCTTCCTTTTTTCACTCTCTCTTACCTCTGCTTTTCCCTCCAGGCCTTTTCCCAGCTGAGCCTCTCTTCCCCCAGACTTTAGTCCAGCTGGGTAAACACTCAACATAGAGTCTTTAGGAGGTCCTCTGATAATCACTGTCCCTTACAAAAATGACTTTATCTGCACCCTTTTTATATTGTCTTTTCAACCAGTTGTTGAGAAGACTTCCTATTTTATACCATAATAGCTTGTGTTTTTCTTTTCCTTTTTAAGAAACTTTAATAAGAAGTCTTCTTTAAGTGTTTTTGAAAACCCAAGCTTTATTTATTGTATAATAATACAAGTAAATTGATTTCATCAGAGAATTTAATCAGTTAGTTACATTTTTATCTTCAAAGTCCTGTTAGCTTTTTCCTCTTATGTCATACAGATTTGTGTGTAAAAATTCATTATCTGATTTCAACAGCAAAAAAACCCCATCAAGAGTTAGATGGGCAAGTCTCGTTTCCAAGATTGTCTTGGCACCTTAAAAAGTTGCTGTCATTTTTGCCAACTACTGTTCTTTAGATATTGAGCTAGTATAAGATGCAAATCATGCAGTAAGATTAATAATTAGTAGTTTCACTTGAATTTCTGTTTCAAATGCATTGATTAGCATTTGATCCTGGTTGTTAATAGCTTTATTTTACGTGTTCTCAAACTTTTTCATCTGAGCTTCTTTCAAGATGGCTCATCTGACTTATCTTATAATACATTTTGTGGATTTATCTCTTATAGGAACCTTCATAATTAATATAGGCTACAAATGCAGGTGTTTTGGATCATATTTATTTCATTATCTTAGTTTCTTTAGTTTCAATGTGTTGTGAAAATGTTTCTGTTAGCAGCCTTTCTACATTTTGTAGAATTAGCTTCTCAGAGGTCTTTAACCTGGCTCATTATGACTATATGCTACCTAGAGTTTATATTGTATGTATCACTTATTTTTCATTATTTAAACATGATTTCTATTTGTTGGAAGGCTAATAAAGCTGGGATGTATTCCTGTTCTTTGTTTAACCATGATAATCTTTTAATCCTTGTGGTATTTACTGATTTTAAATTGGAATACGCTTTAAACCTGTGCAGTGTTGTTGCTAAACAGTTTTTCTAGAGTTCTAAAGGAAACATTGGACCAATACTTGTTAAAGATGGTCATCTAACCTAACAGGGATAAAGTTCCATGCTTTTTTTTTCTGAGTCTTTAATAATACTGACAGACCTTGTCTGCCCAGCCCCCTGGTTTGGAGGGCTGTGACTTGGGAACAGGGACTTTTCATTGTGGACACAAATGTGAAATTGTAAGGGACTGGCTGGATCACGTGAATGTTCACAACTCCATAGGGCCTGATAGGATATAAGCCAGAGCACTGAAGGAATGAAAAGATGTTATGGCAGGACTCCCTTGATTATCTACCCATGGTTTTAGGAGTTTCAGCATCTCTCAGGAAGATCAACAGTCATTATTAGCAGTGATCTTTCCTAGAAGAAGCTTTTTCAGAGTTAAAAAGCAGGTCTTGTGTGCTGCAAAAGTCAAGAATTGCTTTGTACCTCCATCTCCTCTCTGACTGGCTGTATTAAAGAGCAGTTTAAAATAACAAACTTAGCCTTCTATACACAGAATTTATACCTGAACAATTAGATGCAGGAAACAGGAAATTGCATAAGTTTTCAACTACAGACAGTTATACCAAAGTGTATTAAATACCTAATGTATTTCCTGTGTTTTTCTTTGTCCCCCTAAATAGATTCTGTTGTGAAACTTACACTCTGAACTTAAATTTGTGTTTCTTGTAGGAGCTCCGTGATCTTATGTTTTCTTTAGATTGGATTAAAGCTAAAACAGAATTGGTAGGGCCTGCTCATCTGATTCATGAATATGTAGAATATAGCTCAATCCTGGATCAAAAGGTATGATACTAAAAGGTAAATGATCAGTCAGTTCCAAATATCATTTTCTATTTTGTAATTGCATTTTGTTGGATGTATGTGTATGGCAGGTATATTGAAAGCTTAAAAAACCAAAGCATGAAACCAATATTAAATTGAACTTTAACTTGGAGTAGATAAAAATGAAGGAAACTCAGTTTTCTGTTTCAGTTCTAACTTCAGTGTGTAAGTGATTGGCCATGGAACTCAGTAACTATAGTCTTCAATACCTAGTGGTGGTACGTAAGGTACTCTGCTTTTGAGGAGGTGTAGAATTATGTTGACCACTTGGGATAGTCTTTCTGATATTTCATACTGCTTATTGAATAAATCACTATTGCCAGTATTCTTTGTTTGAAAAATAAGGATATTATGCTTTCTGAATAGGATAATGAAATATTTCAATCTATTGTATGTACTTGCTAATAGAACTCAATAGAAAAATAGAGCTAAGGGCTTCTGTAAGAATATTAGCTGTATAGAAATTTAGAAAAGCAAGGAAATAAATCCTAAGATAAATCTGTGTTATCAAATATCTGCTCTGTGTTTAGGATAGCACAGTGCGGGAGAATTTCCAGGAATTTCTGTCTTTAAATGGGCACCTTCTTGGACGGCAGCCGTTTCCTGACATCATCCAGCTGGGTCTTTGCCAGCCAGAGACATCAGAGGTGTATCAACAAGCCAAGCTACATGCTCAAAGAGAAACAGGAACATTTTATTTGGAGTGGATGTAAGTAGCTGCAGTCCATCTGCTGATATGCTGATCCCTTGACCAAGGAAATAATTTCATGTACAACTAAATACAATGTATGGTGATAAAAGGATCTTTGTAAGAACTAATGGGGTTTTTTTCTGGGGAAAGGAAGTGTAATAATTTTCAGGAACTTGTGGGAGAAGGGGAACCCTGGATATGTAAGGCCACAACTTAGTAATAATTCCATAAAAATAAATTGAGCAGTATATTTACTTCTGTATTCAATTATTGTTCCTTTTAAATAACAATGCAAAGATGAAAATATGATACTTTGAATCTTCTTTAAATAGTTTTATTTTAAAGTTCGAATTGTAGTGCAAGTATTGGGTATGTTACAGTACGTTTTTAGATTTTAAAGTAAACTGTGACTTTAAAAAGGAGAGCATTTGTGCTAACTTGCAAAGTTTTATAGAGTAGCGAGATGGGAAATTGTAATCTCTACTCAATCTTGAAATTTCTCCTATTTAAACAATTCTTTGCTGTTATTGTGTTTTTAGAAGTTGTTTAAGGAAAAAGTATACAGATCTAAACATTTTCCCGTCCTTGTCCAATAGTCATCCTTGACCATGTAAATCTCTTTGCTTCTGTTTGATGTTTCTCTTCTGATATTTGTAGGACTTGGTGCTTACAAAACAGAGTGACTCCATGTCAAGCAATTGTTACAGGAAGAGCCAGGCAGATTAGTCTCCTCTTTGAATATTTGGTTATTGTATTTAGCAAAGCTGCTTGGAAATCGCATAGTTCAGAAGAGTCAATCTCCAGTTAGTTTGGGGTTTTCACCTTGGATGTGGGAGGCATGCTGAGGTGTGTTAGGTTCTGTACTTAAACTCTGATTGAAAAACAGTGATAGTCACAGATCTTAATCAGCTATCTAGTGATAAGTATTGAGCCATTGTCATGAAAATTAAGGAAATTTGTGAAGATCTAAACAGATTTACAAATGTTTTTGAATATGCTTGGAAAGGGAGAGTTCTCCTGCAGGAGAACAAGAATTCTCAGGAGAAAGTTTATATTTGGAAATAGCATATTTCAGATCATAAAAATGTTATCTTTCTTGATCTCTAATCTGTAACTGTTGGAGCACAATATAAACCTCTGAGTGAATGTTGGAGTTTGTGTTTCCTTTGTTAGTTCAGCATGAAGGCTGAGAGGTAAGGTGTAATGGGTTGGTTGTTTTGTTTGTTACAAAGCTTGCTGCTCAAGATGTATGAAAAAGTGTTAATTTTCTTAGAGATGATTTTGAATAATACAAAGGCGCTCATCTAAATAATTGTCTTACCTTGCAGAAATAAAAAATCTTTGAAAAATCTCTACCGCCTGGTTGTTCGTCCGCACAGAGATGCAGTTTACCATGCCTGCTTTTCCAAGGATAGGCAAAGAATAGCATCATGTGGAGCTGATAAAACTCTTCAGGTAAGACAGCTGTGCGTGAGTCAAAGGAGATGCTGTGTACCATTTCAAAAACATTTGTTAAACAGTCCTGTCCCTTTTCTTCTGTTGCTATGTGGGTATATCTGGATCTAGATCATAATTGGAGACAAGTGATTGAAAAGGATGCATTGCTGCATAAGCATCAAGTTGCATATTTAGAATAGTAAGAGTTATCTAGTTCAAGAGCTAAATGGTGTGATTTTGGGTTTATACCCTCACTGCCCTAATGCATGAACATGAGATGATATGAAAAAGGTCACAGCCCGGCAATGCACCCCAGCTTATTTAATATTTGCTTGCAAAAAATGTTATTTCCAGTCACAGTAGACTTTCTACAGTACTGAGGAGCAGTAAGATGTTTTAGGTACAACTTTACTATTTATATGGGATGCTAGTGGACATTATGCCACTATGGTGTTTAATTAGTGAAATGCCTTAATGCAACAGAAGTATATCTGTGGAGAAAACCCCTGAAGCTGAGGACAGTATTAAATTGGAAACAGGCCCAAAGTGCTTAGAAAGCAGATTAGAAGAGACAGAGAGGAATGTGACTAATATAAATTTGCCAGCAGTCTGCCTGGAGGGGAGTCAGCCAGCTCTCAAGAAAACTAGCAATCAGCCAGCCAGTAACCTGGTAAAGTACCCATATTCCAGACAGCCAAAGGTAAGGGAAAAGAACAACTTTGCTGCAACCCTTTGGTATTGTTTTGGGTGCTTGAGAAGTTGAGTACTAAGTTGCTGTTCATTTGGCTACTTAATGTGTTGTTAGTAGGGTTTTTATTTGCTTATTTTATTTGCTGGCCTGTTCAGTTTTATGATCATGGTATCCACTTAAGGAGATGCCTGGTGAATGTACTCATGCTGTGCTGCAGTTGCTGTGCTGGGCTTCTGTACCTAATGGCCTCATTATTGACACTGCAGATTGCTTATTTCTTTCTTCATTTTACGCCTAAAAAATCTGTGGATTGCAATTGCACTTAAACTAAAGTTTCATTGAAGAAATAATAGGAAAAATAGCCATAACCCTTTTTTCATTTTTTAACTTCAAACTTATTTGTGTTTTTTCTAATTACGGCTTAAGCTTTTCAGTTTTTGAGGCTACTTAAAAAAATGATTGCTAGATTAAGAACAGATATTCTACAGAACTTACTGTGAAGGTAGATTTCCTCTTACTTCAGTACTTATGTTCTTATTTGAACAAATACCACCCATTTAATTGTCATTGATATTCCTGTTCAATAAAAAAATAATCTGAAAAGTGCTGTAAAGAACACCTTCTGGTTTGTTTTAATTTTTAAGAATATGTAATCCAAGATGGAAAGGGAGGCCTGATTTCTACCCCCTGCCCACCCCACATTGTACAGTTAAATCCCAGAATATGAGGAAATTGATTAATTGTAGCACTTTTCCCCAGCTGTCTTTTCATTGCCTATGTCTAACTTGAGACTGAAATGTGTGTCATCCTGTCAATTTTTCCCTGCTTATTTTTGGTTTTTTGTTCTTTCAGTCATTAATTCTGTTGAAGTTCTTACTTTGTATGTATTGGTATCATGTACATATAAAACTGGAATTTGTAGTTTTAAGAATAACTTCGATTTTTTTAATAGTATTTTGCAGTTACTGTTAAAAAATACTGTGAAAGGGCATGGCTCTTGGCTTAAAGAGTGGGGGTAGAAAGAAGTATTTTTTTAAAATCTGTTTTCACTAATTCTCTCTCTTACAATTTCTATCATCCTTGCAGAACTTTATAATTATGTTATTGTCCCTGAAATTATGAATGCTTTCAAGTCGACCCATATTTTTAAGAGTTTACATAAAGAGAGCTGTTAGAGATGATAAAAGAAACTTATACGTGTGTTTTAAAATTGTCTGCAAGTTATAAGGTTTTTCTGTTCCTTGGTTTAGGTGTTCAAAGCAGAAAGTGGAGAGAGACTCCTGGAGATAAATGCCCACGATGATGAAATACTCTGTTGCACTTTTTCTGCAGATGGTGAATTTGTAGCAACTTGTTCAAGTGATAAAAAAGTCAAGGTAAGGGAATGAGGAAAAGGCCATTCTTTTTTTCAAACTAATAATTCTAATTTCTGTTTAACCAACTCAGCGCAGATTCTTAAAGTGTTTTAAATGGTCTTAAGTATTATGTGGATACTTCAATAGTTGACAAACAGAAAAGACCCACTTGTTACATAATATAAAAGATGCTGAATGCTAACATTGTATATGCTAACATTGTATATGCAGAATTAACCACTTATTTTATCTGTAGTTCATTTTTAACTAGAACATAATGTGTGAGTCCAGTCCTATTCATAACATGAGATGGAATCTAGCCACAATTCTTTTTTAATGCTTCTTTTCTGTTACCTGTGAAATATTTGGGATTTTTAATTCCTCATTATAGTAGAAAAATCTTATTGAAGTTCCAGAATTTATCAGATTCTAATCTGAATTATGACCTTTCCTTTCATAATGTCTTGCTTCTTTTTTTAAATATATAATATTTATCTTCAAAATATTTTTGAGGTGTTATTAAGGAAGTTTTAGGACTTTATCTGTATTTCAGCATAGTTTCCAGATTTTTTAAAATAATTATTTTAAATATATTTAAAAGTCTTTTTCATCTTTCGATTCTGCCTAGGTCTGGAATTCAAGAACAGGCCAGTGTAGGTGTGTATACGAAGAACACTCCGAGCAGGTCAATTGCTGCCAGTTCAATAACAGAACTGGTCAGTACCTTCTAGCCACCTGCTCAAATGACACTTTCATCAAAGTAAGTGGAAAAGGTGGAGATTATTCTCATGCTGTTTGTCATAACAGGGTAGTTATTGATGTATAAATATATCTAAACACTGTGAATTAATCGATTTTTTAAATGAGCCTGGTAGAAGAGAGACCAGAAGAGAGATGGCAACAGACCAAGAGTATTGACTACAGCTCTGTAATGAGATTTCAACAGGGCAGAATAGGGGTGTTTATACTCAGCAAAGGAGAATGGGCAAGTCCTCTCTTGGGAGGGCATGAAGGTGAGGGTTTTGGCCTGCTGATATTCAGACTGTTCAAGACTAACTTGAGAGATTTCATTTTTGTTAATGTGTGTAAGCTACATAATTCTGATTTACAAAGCTGAAAGGGAATGAGGCAAGACAGCTTTTTTTCTCAGTCGGAGGAAACTTTCAGAAATTTTGGGCTGGTCAAGGGCCTTGTCTGCACTGTACAGAAAGTTTTAACTAGATTTATGTAATTCTGATGCTAATAGTTTTCATGCATCTTACCAGAAAGAGGTAAATTGTAGGGTAGCCTGGGGCATAGCATCCAGTCCATGAGCATGTGGGTAAAACTAAGAAAAAATAAAAGTGATGTTTTGGTTGCCGGTGCATGATTTTGAGAAGAGCATGAACGATCTGTCTTTGAATAATTCATAAATATGATGATATTTATATGTTTATTTCTCTTACAGATTTGGGATTTGAATGAAAAATACTGTAGAAATACGATGATAGGTCATGAAAATTCTGTCAATCACTGCAGATTTTCACCAAATGATGAATATGTTGCTAGCTGTTCGACAGATGGAACAGTAAAGGTACACAATATATTTTAAAATCAGCCCTTTGTTTTGATGGTAGATGGGGGGGTTTGTATCAATGTGTCTGCATGATCAGCTTCAACGAATTAAATCCTAAACCAGTTGATTATTGGTCCCATTTGTAATTCAAGAATTTGAAATGGCTTGTCCAATACCAGGAAAAAAAAAAGTTGACTGCTTGTAGTTGCAAATAAATTCTAAGTAGCCTCATTTTGAATATTTTTGCCCCCTAATGCACTTTGATAAGAAAACTTGAGTGGGGAGTAAAAATTGTTTAACCAGAAATAGTAGTAAGTTTTTAGGGTAATTGAAATTTCTGTCATCTCTGAAAATGAATCATCCAGGAGAAATAAAAATTAAATGCAATTTCCATGTGCCGTTTTCTTGTATGCACTAGAAGAGAACTGAGAGGGTTGTGTTTTTCTGAGAGTGTAAGTATTGTTTTTATTGCCTTTAGTTGCAACAGAATTATGCTATTTCAGAATTGCAATTCTTAAAACACTGTTGTGTTTCTATGTAGTTGCTAAATCAGGAAAGGAGGATTGCTGTAGCCATTGTTCATAAGGAAAATTGTGGTGAAGGGGACAGAACTATTCTGTAGATTTTTGGCAGGTCCCTCAATGAAATTAAGGTGCAAAGCTAGATGTATACCAGATTTCTCATGTTGAGTTGATTGTTTATGGAGTCGCAGGGCAGGTGTTATTTTTAGTTTTATTCTTTTGTTAAATAGAAGTTGAGGCAGCATTGTAGCTGGAATGATAAGAGTGAAGAACCCATGGAGAGGGTTCTGCTACAGCATAATCCTTTTTGTGGTTTGTTTTTATTTCTTGATTTGTTTATCTCCTTTTTTTTTTAATAAATAAATCATTTGTACTTATGAATATTCTAATGCTATTTGTTGACTGGGGAAACTAACAAGGGGCTTTTGCTGTATTTTATTCCCTCCTCTTTTTCCTTAAGAAGTAATTGGGAGCTCTCTCCTGTTGTTTCTGTACCTACATCAGCAAAAAGAGATTGTGTGTATTTCCTGTTTATTGCAGCTTTGGGAAGCACGTTCAGGAAATGAACTGAAAAGTATTGAGATAAAAGATTTCTTCAGAAATGCAGATGAGCAATCAGATGATGTGGAGGTTTTAGTAAAATGTTGCTCTTGGTCCAGAAATGGTGACATGATTTTGGTGGTAGCCAAAAATAAGCTTTTGGTGAGTACCTCACTTTAGTAATCTTTTGGAGGTAGTGTATTACAATGTAGTAATTATGATTACAGATAAAATTCCAGGCCATTAAGATCTTTCAGGTAAAAGGTGCCTGATTTCAAGTGTGTGTAAATAAAAATATGTGGTCAACAAACTTGTGACTAAGAGAAATACCGTCTGAATTTGAGAATGTAAACTGTTGAGCATATAAGCTATTTGTCAGTAGTGAAATCATTCAAACAGGGTTCCTATTGTAATTATGTCTTCACAGCTTTTTGATATCAAAACATGTGGTTTGTTAACTCAAGTCATTGTCAGTCATCACAGCACAATCCAATACTGCGACTTCTGTCCTGGGGATGAGTTAGTGGCTGTTGCTTTGTCTCACTGTTCCGTTGAGGTAAGCGATTGTCTGCAATATACCACAGAAGTCTGCTTGCAATTTAAAATGTGACAATTTTCCTAGTAGTTTCTTGTATGCAGAGATAAAACAAATGCAGCTATTTTAGCAGGCTTTTGGTGTGCCTCATTCTTTTTAATTTTCACTTGCTTCTTAAATTTAGAATATCAGCTGGGAAATAATGTTTTAAAGTTACGTGTTCGTTTTGGACAGTGGAACCCACATTTATCTAAAACTAGGCTAATCTGCTAAGTGTATCTAAAGCTACTCTTGTCACTCTCAGGAGTATTGCTTAACTCAAACCAAATCCTCTGTCCTTCTGTGTGCTGGTACATGAGAAGGAAGGAAACATCTAGAATAACTTTGAGACTAGCATGGCTAGAGTAGGTCTGTACAAATATCAGGTTTGGGGTTGGTTTGGGGTTTTTTGTTGTTGTTGTTTGGGGTCTTTTGGTTTTTCAATCTGTATGGTCAAGTTGAACTTGTATTTTTTTTATACTGTGATTTGTTTTTCCTGTGTCTTTTAAAATAATAGCAGTCGAAGAGGCTGCTGATGCAATTTCCCCGACCATTGAAATGTGATAAGCAGGCACAGTTCTTGTTTCATGTGATTTCAGAATAAGAATTAAGAAAATACTAGAAGACATAGTGGTTAAGTGTACTTGCACTGTTTTTGCTATAAATGCAATCTAAATCCATTTGAGTTTTTCTCTGATATTTTTATTGTAGTTATGGAATATTAAGTCTTTATCAAAAGTAGCATATTGCAGAGGACACATGAGCTGGGTTCACTGTGTGACATTTTCACCAGATGGATCTCTATTTCTGACTTCATCTGATGACCAGACAATACGCGTAAGATAACTTTTCTTTTTTGAAATATCTCAATTTAGATATATATTATTAAGTTATTAATTTAAGGAATTATTTATTGTAAACCCATATAACATACAAAATACATAAGTATATTTTAATGTATTTTATATGAAAGTTATAGTCAATATAAATTTAAATATTTGTTGTAAAATAATTTACATATACAGTAAAATGTGCTGGCTTTTTTGCTTTATTTCCTGTTTCTCTAAATTTCCTCTATATGTTTTTTTAAAGTCTGGTGGCACGTCAAGAGTAACTATAATCTTCTGTTTTGTTTTACGTTTTATCTGAATTGGGAATTTTGAAGCTTTTTGAGGATTCTAGCAGACTTAATATGTTTAATTGTTAGGTATATTTGTCTGTTAATATTTAGGATAGATTTCTGTAATTGTAATGTCTCATTAAAACCTGTGAAAGTAGAACTACATCTTACCAAGGTAACTTTTCCTGTTCTCCCAAGTTAACACATACATTCTTGAAATTTTGAGAGCAATTGAAGTAAGAAATCTGTACTTCATATTTTTTGTAATTGGATTTTAATGCTGCTCTTTGGATTAGAAAACTTTGGATGTTACAGCTATGACTCTAAACACAGGAGAGTCAGTCAGCCTGGAAAAAATAGTTCTATTTCATCTGTTGGAATCACTGTAGTAATTGCACAACTTTCCCTAGTATTAAAAACAGCAGAAGCACCATTTTCATAGTTTTTTAAAAAAAATCAGTGTTACTTTCAAGTTTATAAGCCTTTGGTTTACAGGTGCTGTTACTCAGCAGGTTTTACATCTTGTTCTTTAATGAAGCTAATGAAATACCGTGTTCTTCAACAGATTTGGGAAACAAAGAAGGTATGCAAGTCTTCTGATGCTGTGCTGAAAAGTGAACTAGATGTTGTATTTCACAATGGTGAAGTGATGATTTTAGCCATCTACAATCAGAAGCATTTACAAGTAAGCTGTATTTCTCAATATTTTAGTATGTGTGACTGTTACCTGCAAATCTCAGTAGGAAACTGAAGGAAGCACTGAAAGAACCTCTTGTTCTTGGCTTTTCAGGAGTTGAATCTGCAGCAGATGACTCAATGTATGATAACATTTTTATATCTAGAAACTGTGCCTAGTTTAGTAAGTGAAAAAATGAGGTGTGAGGGGAAATTTCTACACTGATGTTGAAACTGAGTGGATGCAGAGGAACAAAACTCTTATCCCTTCATGATGGGTGTCTGTGACCTTCCAAGTGGCTCAGATGTGCACAGCAGTGTGTAACGTGTGCAGCACCTATAGACCAGGTGTTACACAGCAAATGTAACACTTCAGGGCTCTGTGTAACAGCTGAAGGAATCATCTCAAATTGGGGCAGCTAGAGGTGTGAGCTCTGCCTATAGCCTTAGATTTGTGTTAAAGGAAATAGTAATAGTGGCTACACTCTTTATTACTGTGGGCCCTGCCACACCAAGTGCAAGTACACCAACATCCAAAATGTATTCTTCTGTTCTGTGGTAGCAGATGAATCCATGTCACCCTTTTTCTAATCATGATTCTCTAATATATCAAATAACTTAATAGGATTTTCATCTGCTTCAGTGAAGAGCTGGGAGAAAGCACAGACAATGGAGTTACACTTATTTATATTCAGGAACAGTTTAGGATGTTTGCTACATTTTATTCTTTCTGAATTGTAACATCTGTAGCAACTGCTGTGTAATGGTGTAGTTTCATTTGAATTAGTAGACCTGATCTCTGTGTTCATGATTAGTAATTTCTGTCATAACTTGAACCGTTTCCTAGAGAAAGATGGTGCTTAGCTTCTGTGCCCTAAATACAGCACTCTGACAACCTCTAGACATGCAGTCATGAGAGAAGACTCGTGAGAGAAGATTGTAGGAAAAGATTTTTCACCCTTGCAAAGGAAGAGAAAAAGACTGAAAAGACAAATTGCATGTGTGCTGTGATTTATCAGTGTACCTCTGCTATGACATCTCTCAAAGTTTTTCTTGGAACCATGGTGCTTTACCTTTTGTAATTTATAGTCTCTCGGGACTGGAGTCCTACTCACCCTTTGATGTGCAGTATGTTCACTTCTAAACACTTCACACTGACAGCTTTTTAAACTTAAACTCAGTTGTAAATTATTGTATTCTAAAGATTTTTGTCCCCCCTGTGGAACTGATTTGAGGATGATACTGAGTTGAGACTTGGTATATTGTGTGTGCTGATAAGTGTAAAGTCATGCTTACAGGATGCACCTGAAGTATTTTATGTTCTGTTTGACATGGGCTGTTTAATGTGGCTGGCAAGGTAAATTTGAGCCTGAAGCTTGGTCTATGTGGTTTTTGAAATTTGGGGGTAGCATTTTGATTTACTGTTTCCTGTAGTCAGGCAAACTTTAAAAAGCCTTCTAATATTGAGATGAGTTTCCTTCTGCAAACTTCTCCTGTTCAGAGACCATTCTATGGAGATGGCTACATGGACCTTCAAGGCAAGTGGTTTATGAAAGTAACTCATTCTTATAATTTAAAGTTTGCAACTCTTCCTTTTGGCATTCTCAGCTCTATATTGTAATTTATTTAAATTTAAATTTTAAAATATTGTAACAACTCAATTAACTTCCTATCTTACAGCTTATCAAAGGAAATACAGACAATGTTATTATGCAGACAGCAGCCCAAGAATCCCCAATTTCCTGCTGTTGCTTAAGTGAAGATCTTAAATTTGCAGCTTTTGGACAAGAGAGTGGAACAATAAAGGTATTAAATTCTAAATTTTATTTTTAAAATAGTAGGAAATCACTCTTCCTTATGCCTTTTCTTTTTAAATAAATGTCTTTTGGATGACTTTGTGCAATAATATTCTTCAGTATAATAATTCAATTTACATTTGTGAGTGATGTCTAAATTAAATTAAACTTAAAGGTAATGCTAATAGTCCAGCTCTGAATTTCATCTTACCCAGACTAAGCTAATAGGAATTTTTGGTTGTTCCAATCCAGTGACTTAAAATCATGTATTTACAATCTCATGTTACTTAAAAAAAATTTTGCATGTTCTTGTTTTCCTCAAGTATGTCAAATAAATGCAATTATTGCATTCTTCATTGTAAAGGTACTACAGTTGTCAGATGGGAAAGTTCTGAAGTCCTGGGAGGCCTACAGGAGATCTGTGCAGCACTGTCGATTTACACCCGATTGTCAGACTCTCATCTCAAGTGCTCATGATTCAGTTATACAGGTTTGGGCAATATTTAAAAAGATAATGCTGTAACTTACTTAAAAGAAAGAGCTTTTATACTATAGATAGTGTAAACTCTGTAAATGACTACTGTGTTTTACATTGCTCCATCCAGGGACAAATGGACTGTAGAAAGTGTAGCCTAGTTATGCCTTATGTGATAATGAATATTACAGGTTTTCTATTTTTACTGCTGGATGATAGGCTTCGAGAAGAGTAAAAGAAACATTAGTTGTCGAACAAGGTGACTCAGCAGTTCTGAAATGAGGGTTTGGGATGCTGTAGGTCTGTCAGTGGGCTTGCTTCCACTGTCTTGGGGAATGATGTAAAAGGTCTGAACGGGCTGGTGTGCCCACCCCGTCCAGTGCAGTGCTGAATACCAGCTCGAAGTAGAGTGGCTGCACTAATGTGGGCTCAAATTAGGAACCTCTGCCTCTCAGCAAGGCATGCTGGCTCCGGAGGTGCGTTCTGGTGTTGTCTGTGTTAGCATTTAGCCGCCTCAGGGGTGCAGTTCTGCAGCAAAGATCCGTGTCTCAGCTTGAGTGTGCTGAGCCTTAGTGTGCCCTGCAGAGCACTTCAGAGTGCTGACAGGACCCCTGAGCCAGAGCACGTGTCCAGCTGCTCCGGAGCCTTCAGCCCGCACAGCCGAGCCTGCAGTTCGAATAAAACCTCCGAAGCTCTCCTGGGTGCTGATGCCTTGGGATCCTCCTCCTGGGTCTGCCGTGGGAAGCATTTCTGCTGGCCCTCAGCTCCCTCTGGTGGGCAGCGCCTCGCTTAAACCCCCAGGACTGTCACCTGCACACGCTGCTTTCTGCTCACCCTGCTGCAGGAAGCCTGCTCGTTTGAAAGCTATTAAATCATTGCCCTTTAAATTAAATTGATGCTTAATAGCTTCTGTAGAAAAAATTAAGCTTAATCCTTTTTCGGTGAATAGTCGGATTAAAAATAGAAGTGTCGTTTTGTTTTAAAAAGGCAAAGCAAAATGGTAGTTCATTAAAAATACCCTTTAAAAATATAGAAGAAATCTAATGTAAGTAAGCAAAATATGAGGTCTTCCAGATGAAATAAGTCTATATGTTGTAATAATGAAAAGTTTAAAACACCAAACTATTGAGGTGCCTGAAATTTATTGGTTTGCTTTTTCTTTTTAAATTACAAGTGAATTTTAAGTATCAAATTCATTCTGAAAATAAGATCATATGTGTATTATAGGGAACTCTGTCATAGGTTGACCATTAAATACTATGACACTCTCAATCTTTAGCATCTGTATTATGGATCACTTCAATGTCTAACATTTTAATTAATCACCACCACCATAAGAACTTATTAGTCCTGTTACTTAAAAATCAAAAAGTTAGTTCATGCTTCTTACGTTTGCTGTTTCAATTTTTAAAAAAAAGTATTTGATTTTTCTGATTAGGTATGGAACTGGCAACTGAGCGAATGTGTGTTTCTAAGAGGGCACAAGGAAGCAATCAAGGACTTTAGACTCTTGGAAAATTCAAAACTTCTCTCTTGGTCATTCGATGGAACCGTTAAGGTGAGTAAAAGGCTGTGAATTGACAAATCACATCAAACACATTTGACTGTCTCTTGTAACATTTGGTATTTCCTGCACTTTGTGTGGACACACATTTTACTGAATCAATTGTAAAGTGTAGGCTGACTTTTAAGACAAAATTTTGGATTTTCTATTTTTAGTAGATCTACACTGTTGTATTTTAACTATACCAGTGAGTATAACAAAATGTTGGCCACATTAGAACTGTCTAGCTGAGTTTTATCCCTTATATATTGTGTAAGATGCCAGTGTTTTAACCTTTTTATTGCAGTAAAAAAGTAACCTGGTTTTTCTCTATGTGTGGTAGGTTTGGAATATCACTACTGGAAATCCAGAAAAAGATTTTGCTTGTCATGGAGGTGCTGTTCTTTCCTGTGCTATTTCACCTGATGGTAGTAAATTTTCATCTGCTTCTGCTGACAAAACTGCAAAGGTTGGTTACCTTCTGTACAGAGATAAAAGTGATGCCTTACTTGTCCTGAAAAGTAATCTGTATTTTTCATTTTGAGGTAACTAGTGATTATTCAAGTTATCCTGTTGTATCTCTAGTTTTAAATTTCCTATATCCCTCAACATGTTTCTAAAGCTGTTGCAGTCATTTGCAACTCATCTTGGCTATAACTTATGGCGAGTGGCTTCTGTACAAATAAAATGCATGTTTAACGCACAGCTTTGTGCAGAACACTTTGTTTATTTCTCTGTATTGATTTGTTGATAGCCTGACATTCTTAATTTGTACAGTTAAGAAAAATTTCTGAAACTTCCAGTGAAGTTTCTGTTTGTAGATTCAGAAGGCAGGTGCACAAAATAGTGAACTGGGGCTGCCCCACTATATTCCTAAAGCATTCCATTAGATTTTTAAAATATAATTTTCAAGTGATTGATGAATCCTATTTCTGTGAACAGCTTTAAACTTCCTTGTAAATGAATAGGTTTCATTAAAACGTGTATTCCAAGGAAAGATACATACAGTCAGTTCAGTAATTTGTAGCAAGGGCATTCTTGTGTGATTCAGGTAATAAAAGGAAAACCAGACTCTACAGTATAAAATATTTCCATAAATTCACATACAAATATGCATATGTATGAAAAGTCTTATGTATATTTTAATGCTAATGCCTTTAGAAAGAAGTCGTAATTGGTTTTGAACTTGTCTTTTTCACTCCTCTGTAATGTTTTCCATTTAGATATGGAGCTTTGAAAGTTCATCTGTTCTTCATGAACTGAAAGACCACGAAGCCTGTGTGCGGTGCTGTGCTTTCTCTCCTAATAACCAACTATTGGCCACTGGAGATGACAAAGGAGAAATAAGGGTGCTGCTCTAATCTTGATGTTTATTTTATGATTCAGTTGACTGTTGGTTCACAGACAGAAGAGTTCTTATGGTTTGTGTTCTGCATGTGTAATTCCTTAGCATTGTGGTGAACATCAGGGTGAAAATAGCAGTTTGCCATTTGTAACCATATTGATAGATTCACGTTCCATGAATGCTAAGGAACTGATTCACATGATTTAATAATAATTCTACGTTGCACTGCATGTGTGATTAAATCCTCTATATGAGATATAGTTCTAAGATGAGATTTTTTTTTTAAATTATGTTGTCACTTCAAGTTGAATACATATTTGCAAGGTTTTTGGTTTTTTCTCTAATACAGAAAAATACATTTCAGGTTTCCTTATTTGAATTCTTTTTCTCATTTCCTTATTTTCATTTTTTTTCCTGTTAAGTTTCCTTCTGTAAATAATCTTTCCTCTCTTTTAGATTTGGGATGTTTTAACAGGTGCATTACTTCACTTCTGCTCCCCAGTCACTGTAGATGAAGGAGAACCAACTCATGGGGGTTGGGTAACAGACCTCTCCTTTTCTCTTGACAGTAAAATGCTTGTGTCATCTGGAGGCTATCTTAAGGTAAGCCTTGAAATAATTAAATATCCTATTGTACCTAATTAAATGGCAATACTCTGACACTAATTAAGTAGACAAACCTGAAGCATTTTACTTAACACAAAGCTTCTTCATTTTTGTGGCAGTCTAGCACTTTTCACTTTTTTTCATATCTGCAAGTCCCCTGAAAAAGTCTTTTAAGAATTCAGGTTCGTTTTCAAACTCCATGCATTCCATTTTTATTGACTTCAGATTCTCATTTGCAATGTCCTTTCCTAACATCTTTAATTTTAAGGATCCTGGTCATTTTTGTCTGCCTTGATATCCACTCAATTTTGACAGCAATTGTGTTCTTTATAATGAGTAGAAAAATGCTCTGTGTCAGGCTTTTTTTTTTTTTGTGATACTGAGGTTTAAATTTTGTCATAAGTAGAAATTCAGAAGAAATTGCAAGTGATGATTTTTCTGCAATTTGTGTTTGAAAGACATTTTGGAGGAAATCACTGTTTTCATCAGTCTTTCTTTGGGTCAGGCATCTACTGGGCATATTTTTTTGGGGAAGGGGAAGAAATGGCCTTTTTTTCTGTCTGTGAATGGGTTCTTAGTAATTTTAAGTTTCTCTTGAGGTTTTGTGTTGGTTTTTTTTCCCTTGTGATAGCCAATACCTGTTATTAGAAAGGTGTGTGTTATCTGTGTGTGTGTGAAATGACAGGTGGCGAGGTTCTCACCTCAGAGGGATGCAGTTTAGCTGATTGTTGGTCAGTGTCTAGATAGTGACATGTTATCAGACTAATTCTTTGAAGACAGTAACCATGTAACAAAGAGTTGAATTTTCTATGTTGCAAATCTGTGTTTTGCACACAACCATAATGCTATATATTTCATGAGATGCATGAGCTAAAAAGTAGTAATACCGTCTGCTTTTCAGTGTGATCAAAGCTGAAGGTAATCTGTTGTGATATTTTTCTGCTACACTCAAATGCTGCAGGAATAGAGGTAGACTTCTTACTGGCACAGTGGAATAACAGCTTTGTGCTGGATTGTGTTAGGTCCAGCTTTGCATTGGTCTACAGTTTTTTTGAGAAATGTGAAATTTCAGAATATAGTAAACTGATGGTTGAAGGTTTCTTGGTTTCTTTGTTATTAGTGCTTAGTGCATATTCCAAAAAATAATAATTGTATTCTCACTTAAAAAGAAGTCAGTCCTACTAAAAAACTTCAAATGGTTTCAGATTTTTCTGTGATCAGTCCTATTGTGTGTCTAGCTAAGTTTTTAAATTCAGCTATAGTTTCATTTATCTGGCAATGTGTTTCATGTATTCATTTGGTTATATGAAAATACATAATACTTTAAAGTTTGGACATATTGCAGTTTGTCTATTGATTGTATTTTGTGATGGGGTAAGGGGCAGTACCTGAATTTATTGGTTTGTATGTTTTCTTGAAATTCAACAGCTTCAGTCTTTTTGAAATTTCTTTTCATCTGAAAGCCTTATACCTTTAGTAATTAGTTCTAAACTTATTCTACTTAAGATTGTTTATATTTTTATTTTTAAGTCTGCCTCTTTGGTGAAAGCAGTCAACTGGGCTAGCCATGCTAAGCCTGTTAATAAATTTTGTTCTAAGATGCCTTCACCTAACTGAAAATGTGTTATTATTTTTCTTAGTGGTGGAATGCAACTACTGGAGAATCCTTACAAACCTTCTACACAAATGGAACAAACCTCAAGTCAATACATGTGTCCCCTAATTTCAAAGTATATGTGACTGTTGATAATCTTGGTATTCTTTATGTATTACAGAAGTTCTGATTAATGGGCTGAACACTGCAAAGATAACTAATTTTTTAAGTTGGAAAGAAAATTTTGCTTTTTCTGACAGTCATTAAGCTGTGAATTATATTTAATTGTTGCATTCATGATGTTTTCATGTATATTTATATACTTTTATGCATGTTTTTTCAAGTGAACTTGCATTTAATCTTGTTTTTAATAAGCATTATTATAATCCTTAAATCTTGATTTGCATCTTAAGTATGTTGCTTCCAATTTTGTAAGGAAATTATATTGAGATTTATTCAAATTAGTTGAAATTAATATTAATAGCAGTGAAGACAGAATAAGAGTATAATACTTTGAAATGATATTTTATGCTAAGGCTGATGGCTAAATGCTCTCTAGCCATGAACTGTGTAAGATGCAAAAAAAATTTTTTTTGGTGCGATGCAAGGATTTTCATTTAGTATGGAATGGAAAGAAGCAGGGGCATTCTTCATTTGAGCAGTGAACCCAGCCATGTTGGTGCTTGACGTTCAAACCAAATGGAGCAGATGTTCAGTTTACAGCACCTGTGCCTCCCCCTTGCAGTGAGAACCTTCATGCTTGAAACCTGTGGAGATAAAGTGCATTGTAACATGTATGAGCTGTTCCTGTTAAGGGGAACATCCTGAGTCTTGTTTTCTCAAGGCAAAATCTGAAATTCAATATTGTAATTGAAGTGGAAGAGACCGTGCCACATTTCCAGTCAAAGGATGAGTACAGCTAACCAGCTAAAATGAGAATGGAAATGGCTTAAAACTTATGTATTGAAAATTATGAGGTGTGAATTTTAGGGTTTTTTTTCTTTTGGAAATAACATTCATTTTATACTATGGAGACACTTTACTGTTGTCAGCTTTGTTTACATGGGATTCTATGCCCAGCTGATCTCTTGCCTGGTAATATGTGATTTTGTGGTTTTTTAATTTTTTTTTAAAATTTTTTCAGTCTATTTATAGATTCAATATAGGGTAGAAATATCAATGTCTTGTACTACTTGTACTTGACAAATGTTTTGTGAATAATTGGGTAGAAATTTTTTATTTGGTACCTAGTAAGCCTTTTTCTATTCAATTGCCTCTCAACTGCTATAAGCAACTGCACAAGCATTAATATGATTTTCATATTTTTGTAGCTGGCAGTAGAACACTGTCTAACTACTTGATTGTAAAAAGTACTGTAGCAAGTATCTCAACTGGTACTGAATAATTAAATTTTTACTTTTAGTATTTTTTGTGTGCATTTCATAAAATTTAATAGGCATTCTTAGTATTTCCCTGTTTTTTTGACAATCACTAGTTTTTCCTCTTTTCCAACTTGAAATTCTACTCTTTCTAAGGTGCTGTTAAATACGGGTCAGTATAATCAAAGTACTGCTGGCAGAAATGTAAAGAGAAGAAATTCAATAAAAAAGACCACGATGTTTTGTATTCCAAGTATGTACAGTGCTTAATAAAGATGATCCAGGCAATATTGGCCAAAGTTGCAAATGAATTTGAATTCCTGAGCGAGTTTTTTTATATGTGGGATGGAGGGGGAGTGCTGCATCTTTTATTGTGGTTTTGTTTTCCATCTAAACATAATGCTGCTTTACAAACTGCATCAAAAGTGCTTTGACAGGTGAGCAACAGTATTAAATATGTGTGGAGGAAAAAGGAAACAGAGGGAAAACAGTCTTGGAACATGTCCTGCAGTGCTCAGGACAGAGTTGCTTCTACTGTCGGTTTGTAGAGCCCATCAGTACCCTCTGAGCAGCTGAAGATCCAAGGAGCAGGAAGCTTCTCCTGGCCAGTATCCCTCTATCCCAGAAGCTGTGCTGTCCTTACTGCTCAGGACCCTGTCGGGCTGAACTTAGAGACCCAACCAGGTTAAAAGGTACAGGAAAAACATTTCCCATGAGGAACCGGGGCACAAAGTTCTCTTCTCTGAGAACACTAATGAAATTCTGATGGTAAGAAAAAAAAACTGATCACAGTTTAATGCAGAAAGCAAATGGTGCATGAGCAGAGTTCATAGACAATTGCAATTTTGGAGTGAGTCAGAAGCAAATAGCACAGAAACTTGAAGAAATGTGAGATAAATACTACACTCCTGGATGTTCTGGAAGAATGACAGCACAGCAGCCTTGTGCTTATTGCTGAAACTGAGGAAGCTGTTCTTCACAGAAGGTGGTGTTGGGATGGTTGCATTCACATATGTAAGAGGATGGAGTTGGCTGTAAGTATTTGAAACTGAGGTGGAAGGAGAGAAATAGTGATGACAATGTCTGAAGAGCCAAAGAATAGATCTGATTTGCAGGGAAAGTATGAAAAAATTCATGTGAAAAATTATTAAAATAGTAGGCAGGAAAGCAACGTCTTCAATTTAAAATATTTAAGGGGACAGTTTACTGTAATAAAAAATAGGTCTTGCTGTATCCTCAGATTTGGCTGTTCTCTTCAATGTTACATGTATTGTAAAGGAAACAAAAGAGAATTTGGCTAAAAGCAATTTTTATATAGATTGAACATTAGTGCTTCCATTATCTTTTTTTAATGTGAGATCAAAATGAATCAGTCTACATTCAAATTTAACTAATGAGCATTGCCAATTTTATCTAATTCTATAACTGATATTATAATATTCTTTTGTGTAAACAATTTGGTTACTTCCTATTAACCATGCCTATCAGTTTCTGTAGAAGTTTTGAGTCTCTTCACTTTGTCAATGAGACCTACAGCTCCTTCACATATCTCTTTTCTCTTTCCTTGGGAATCATACCCATGTGTGATACAGCTGCTCAAGAGGGTGCTTTGTATTGCCTTAAAGTGTACCATTCCCCCATCTACAGTGTTCTCCTTCCCCCTCTTTTACCTTACACAGTTGTTTGAAATAGAACTGTGCTCTTAGTGCCTGAGGTTTTTCCATATAGATCTCTTGTAGGGCTGGAATGTGGGGGTAGAACTGGAACTGGTAACCTGTTGCCAGTAGAGGAGTATCCCCCACCCCAAAATTATTTTGCTTCCTTTTGAAAATTACTCAGTTAAACTCCCTATTACAGAACACTGTGCAAATTGCACAGTGGGGGGTTTGAGGGGGTTTTTACAATTTTTAAATTCCCTGAAGTTTCTATATGGAGCCCAGTTCCCCTGGTTCTATCTAGCCACAACAGAGTCTGTGTCCTTATCACTGCTCTCCTGAGGTGTTTTGCAGAAGCTGATGCCCTTGCAGGTTTCCAGGGAAAGCCAGGCTGAGAGACTCTGACTTGGGGGGGTTTCTTCTGCCCTCCTGGAACAGAACATTGCAGGGAGGTCACTTGCCCTCATCTTCAAGAAGCCAGTAAGTCCAGAATAGCAGCAGATCCCAGAGAATTCAGGTATGTTCTTGCAATTGCTGATAGAACATAGCTCCCTTACTGAACTGTTTGGTTGCCTTTTTTCGTTCATAGCAAGTACAGCCTCCATGGCAATGCCAAGGAGTGGAGAAGTCAGCCTTGGGGCTGTATTTCCCTCTGACAACACACCTGAGCCCTCAGGTGTATTTTTCCACCTTGTGCTTTCCTCTTCCTTGTGTCTACTATGGAGGCACAAATTTATTTGGGTTCGTAGATGGTGGTGATGATGCCCAAGAGTTCTGAGGTCTTGGGACACCTTATTTCTGTTGTGATTCCAAGAAAAGCAGAATCCAAATGACCTTTACTCTTTGAAGTACAGGGAGGGTGCCAGATACTCTGAAAACTTCCAGTATGATTTTTTTTTTCTTTTTCTGTGCTCAATTTCACTTTATTCTTTCAAGCTAGAAATGGGACACAGTCACTGTCTCTGCCAATATGCAGTAAGATGTTAAGCTGAGACCAGGCTTGTTTGTGGCTGGAACTCTGCAGTAGATTGACAGTGGATTGATTGTGTTTTTCAGCACTTCCAAAGCTGTTTTGTGGCGTGCTTCTATCCATGTTGGTGTGGGCTTTTATTTGGGAGGTGGGGACCAGGAGGTTTGGAGCATGGATGCTGGATTTTCTTGTGTTTTAAGGGGCTTTTCTTCCAGATTAACTTACTGCAAACCTTTCTTCTAGGAGGCTTTTTTATGAGAAACATTGCAAATAGATTTAATAGAAGCCTGGGCTGAGACTGTTAGGGTACATCCTAAAAGAGTATAAAGGAGTAAGATTTTCAGTCTGCGTGTGTCACTGACAGCTTCATCACTTCCTGTATCATCTCCCACAGTTACACTTGAGGGATATAGCACAACTGTGTGATAATTGGACTAGAACTATTTAAGCTGCCTGTGTGTGTTTGTTCAGGAGGATGAAAAAGCTAAAGTATCTTGTAAGTGTTTCAATAGGCAGTTTCTCTCTTGGGACCTGACTGTTTACAGAACAAATTAGCTTCCTGTGCTTGTTTCCATTTAACAAACCATATGTTGTACATAGGAGAAGTGCTCTGAGAATGGTTAGATTCATGTCCTTCAGGCTAGAGAGGATTCTTGTTCTGTACTCAAGAGGCATCCTCTGAGTACTACTTAGGATGCTACAATTAGATTCCATGTGTTAATGTGGTATTTTTAACTTCTTACTCTATTAGCTTCCTTCGATTTATTTATGTGTCTGATTTATTTTTAGCTTTGTTCAGTTTCTCTAATAATGTACAAACTCAGATGAGTTTTGAAAATCACAATGTTTAAAATTACTCAAAATGAGGCAAAGACAAATTTACCCAGTCAAACTCTTCAAAAGTAAACATGATGTTTCTTAGGTAGAGCATGTGTTATTTCTAATGCATAAATGCACATGAAGTATGCTTGATATTTAAAATACCTCTTATGTTACTTTTCTAAAGCATTAGACTCTTCTAACTCTTCTCTGTAATTCTATAGAAAATATAATTTCTATAGCTCTTCTCTATAGTACTTTCTAGCACATAATAGCAGTGTTTTCTTTTAGTTCTGAAAATCATATTATTTGCCCGAAATATCCTCTGAAGATAGTAATAACTGTTCATATTCCTCATCCTTGTTAGAGTCAGTATTTAGGTTGATAAGACTTTGTAGCCTGCTGGTTCGAACTCTAACTTCAGTGTTAAGAAATCTTAGTCTTAACGTGTTTTGAGAGCAAATTTTCCCGTCCCAGAGTAACAATGGCAACATTTCTTTTTGTGCTTCCCAGTTATAACCATTTAAATTCATCCTTTAATTTAATACTATGATCAGTATTGGCTGTTGTTTATAAGCCCCTTGGCAGAAGTAGTGTAGGGAAAAAGGATTAAGGAAAGACTGAAAAATACACTTTTGGTTTAATAGCCCTGAAATAATACATGAGAGGAATAGCATATTTTTAATGTGAGACTTGGAAATGCTTAGAGTTTTGTCTTTTTTAGTAGAGAATAGATGAATGAACAGACATAGGCATAGGCCAGTGGAAATCTGTCTCTAAATACAGATCAAACATTTTGATCTAAAGAATCCAACGTGAAGCCAATTATCGTCTTGATGGGTGAACACTCAGCATCTACACAGTAAGGTAAGATATACTTATGGAAGCTGCTAGCTACTAATTTTTTCAGTGTATTTGCACGATTTCGTAAAAGGTGCTGTGGAGTTTATTTATATTCAGTACAAGACAGCAATTATGTTTTATATTTCCAGCTGAGATACTGGAGAAAATGTGTGTCTTACCAATACGTGACTTAAATTTCAGAAGTAGGAAATAGGAGGAGGAACAGTTTCAAAGATTTTAAACAGAAGAAATGTTGCCTAAATTTTACCTTTATTTGAGTATATGTTTAACAATAGCATGAAAAAAGGTCACCTGAATGTGTCTGAGTTTTCAAAATATTTTAAGAGATGCTTTCATGTCTTGCAGATATTACACTCTCAGTTTATCAAAGCCAAAGAGTTGTAGTTTTTGCACTTCAAAAATTATAGAGCAGATACTACTTTTTAAAAAAAAATTTCTACAGTATCAAGGATTCAGCTATTAAATTGTTATTTTGACTCAGCAGCTTTTTTTTTATAGTCTGGAGCACTGGGTTTGAGGAAGGTCTTAAGGGTACACATTCATTCAAAGGAATGGTTGAGGGGCCAAGCTGAACTTGCGGAAGAATTGTTTGTTTTTCACTAACATTGTATCAGTGAATACCTGCCAGAGATAGGTACTTCATGAGACCTGGAATTTTCTTCATAGCATATCTTGATAATCTAAATTTGGTTAAAAAGATATGAAACACAGTAGGTGGCAATAAGCTATGAGTCTACCAATTTGACTGTTTTATCTCCTTTTCCCAGAAATATCTTTGTTCAAAAGGTTAAACTTTTGGTGGCTATGGAAACAAAAGTCTATTCCTTGAGTTATGATCTACTTTTCCTCTTAAGCTTCTCCTAGCTGTGAGCTCTTTACACGTTGCAGTTTCTCAAGCTCCTGTACAACTCATTATAACTCATATTTAGTCCTTAATTACTTATGTCGACCTTCCTTCAAATGAGGGGTTCCACTGTTCAGGGTTCTAGTATTGGTAGTGTTAGGGGAAGACTCGTTGCAGCAAAGTTGGACTTCACTATTCTTGGTTTTTTTTAATCACAAAGTGACTCTGTGGAATGGAACATTTTCTCAGTTTGTGTTCTGGATTCTGGTTTCTTCAGCATGTAATTGCAAAAAAAAAGAGTGATCTTTAACAAGCTGTTACATTTGTGTTATGCATCATATAGCTGGTTTTTTGCTAAAATACGAATTTAGGAAATTAGGATCATGTTCTCTGAAAATTATAATCCTTTCTATATTTATTTTTATTTTGCATACAAATTACATCTCCTTTTCAAAAATTAAACCACAGTGCTTCCAGCTCAAGCAGCTTGTCCCTCCATTTTGCTTTACTTATTTTGCTCTTTATTTGAGTTCCATGATGGGTTAGAAGTTACTTTAAGATTGTTATGTATCTGCCAATGTGTTTGTTTTGTTAAGCAGGAACCTATCTGGAAAATGAGAATTTGGTCACAGTGAATACTTTGAGCAGTTAGAATCAACTACAAGAGGTCTTAACTTTGCTTTTGTGAGAAAGAATATGTCATAGTTTGGATGTCTAAATTGGAATTAATACCTATGACAAGAAGCAAGGGGCTTGGAGCTTGAGTGTCTTCTGTTTAGAATGTGTTTTGTGCAACATTTGAGTTCTAACAAAATGTTTTTTCTATTGAAAATGAGATTTTTTTTTTTTGTTGTTATTTCTAAATTGACTGTTCATAGCTGCTGAGATTCCTTGAAAGGTAAAAAAGTAATGATCATAAACAAAGTCAGAACTTCAAAGTGAGAACAGCCAATTTAGGTACTGTAACCCAAGGACTTAGTCCAAGGGGAGGACTGCAAAAATTCTTCCCCACAGGAAGTGAAGACAAGATTTGAGCAGCCACTGTCAGAGATCAGTAGCACAGATAATCCAGCAGCAGTGGCACGTTCAAGGTAACTGTAGTGGGGGTGTTTTTGTGGTGACTGGCAGAAGCAGCACTTTTTTTAGCAGTTAAGCACTTTTCACTTACCATTTGAAATACAAGGTGTGCTCTTGCAGATTGGTGGACTTTGCTTTTTCATTCTCTAAGCTGATTTTAGAGGCTATGTTGAACAGGATGTTCAAATAATTCTGGCATTCCTTAAGGACTGAGTAGTTTTAAAACTGGGTACCTTAATCTATCCTTCCCTTTCAGAGTTGTTTTTTTCCCCCAACAGATTCTTGTTACATTAAACAAATGAAGCCATAGAGCAAACATTTCAGTAATCAGGCCAACATAAAGTACTCATAAATTATCACCAAGCAGCTCTAAATCTGTCATAAACTCTTACTGACTGGCTCACAGGAATGTTCATGTAATTGAGAGGAACTATAGAAAGGAAGTTAAGTCTCCTTTTACAAGTTAAATCAAATACAGTGAGATGAAAAACACCCACACATTTGGCTTTGGATCAGCAGAGACATTCTTAAAAAGCAAACCTTTATGAAATCTTTATTATGAAACCAATTTCAAGGTGTAAAAAATTATCAGTTTTCCAGGTGTCGTTGATTGTACTCTGCTTGCATATTCCTTGCATAACAGGGTATCACCTTGATCAGGGAGTTACAGATTTGGAATCATTCCAGCAAATAAATTTTGACATGGTTGGGAGCACAGATGTAATGTAGGATGTGTTAAAGCTGGAAAGCTTTGAAAGAGGTCCAAGAAGTCACAGTTCCACAGATGTGAAAAAAGCCACCACACCACCAAACCTGCTGAAGGAGATGCTATCTTATATGACATCCCTTTAAAAAAAGTGTAGAAGCTGCAGTGCAACACAGATAAATATATTAAGAGATGATGTTTATAATATTTTAGAGTGCAAATTATGAAGTATAAGAGCAACTGATACAGTTTTTACACAAAGGAGTGAAATACCAATAAGCAAAGCAAATGAGAGATTAATATTAAACCTAAGTAATTAACAAAAGGAAGCTTATTCCATTGATCACAGTGACACAGTTTTGAAATATGATGTTGGAAATATGGCATTGGAAATTGATCAGAACAGGCATTGGAAATTAACAGAACAGGTTGAAAGGATGCATTTGTTCAAACGAAAGAATTTTGAATTACCAAGTCCAAATGACAAACAAGCATTTGTCTGCAACAGATAAGATGAAGAGTCCTTTGAATCACACCTGATAAAATTCATCTCACCTTAAAAAAAATGAGAAATTTCCAAAAAGTTGTGAATCATGGCAGTTATGGAGTTTTTAAAGAGGTGATCAAGGCAACTACTGAACTGAAGTCAGTCCTGAGGCAAACAGTGGAATGGTAGATTTGAGGTTATATGGAAAAGTAGAGTCTACTCTGAGCAATTTTTCTAGGCATTACTGACTGCTGTGGTTTTTTGAGAGACTGGTTTTGGCAAATGTTACTGACAGATTTCTAATTGTTTTGTTTATAATTTTTATTTTGTTTTTAACACATCATTGTCAATACACGAACTTTGGATTTCTTAAAGGAATTTGATTTATTATCACATCATATTTGGATTCAAAGCAAACTTGTAAAATCATATACAACAAAGGAATTAGCTCTTAATTCCTATAGCTCTATGCAAAATGGAGTCTAAACAAACATCTCAGGAAAACATTCTGTTTCTGCTTAAGTGCTTTCAGATGTTCTGTGTGTTTCAAATGTTATGGGTTATTATAAAGCTAAGATCTTTATTTCCTTGCTTTGCATGTCTCACCTAAAAATAGGTACAGAAAGGAACTTTAGAGACCCTCTGATAATGCTCCTGGCCTCAGGTCTTCATAGGTCTGCTCTAGAGGAGGGATTGTAATGAATACAAGGATTCAGAGGTTTTGTTGGTCATCTGCAGATCAGGAAGAGTTTCATTCTTGTACTGTGTAATTTGATCTTAAAATGTTTTCACCTTCCTATGAGATTGGCTTTAGGATGTGCAGTATTGAACACAGGTGATCTGTGCCTTCAGGTGCAATAGATACTCATATTTTTCTTTCCTTGGAGATTGCATCATGCAAGGACTAGACTTCTGGCTGGAAAACAGATATCCCCAAAGTCAGATTGGCAGGAATATTTCCCCCCATCTTTTTCTTAGTCTATGGCGTAGGCTTTATATATCACCAGCTGGAATGACTTAGGGCTTTCCTGCCACATCAGGGGCTGGGGATAACATTGGCACCTTAACAGTCTCTTTTCCCTATTGCTTGTAACAATCAGTTCAATTTTCCAGGTTTTTGAGGTACTTAGCTAACTCTTCAAGTTTTGTATAAGTATAACTGAGTTAAATGTAATGTCTGTTACAGAGCGATGGCCACAGTGAATGATCTAATATCTTTTTATATTAACTTCCACTCATGCATAGCATTCCCAGGCACTTGTATGTTTCAGTAGATTCACTCAATTCCAGTGCAGAATTGTTCATTTAATCCGTCACTGATACTTTTGTAGACTTACATACTGTATGGAAGGTAAATTAAAGAAAACGGTATTAGTTGTTGCAACATAAACTCAAGAAAGAAGTAGTGCTAGCCTCAACTATATACATTAGGATATTTTTGCTTAGGACGTGCCCAAGCCTGACATTCTGCAGCTTAGCAATTATCATTATCCAATAATCACAAGTGGAAGAATGAGGACTGCGCTGCAACTAATGCGTTTTTTAAATTAGTGTGGTCGATTTCTTTTTTTCCTCATGGTGTCACTATAGGATAAAGTTAATGCTCATTGGGTATTCTCTATACTGGAGCATATCTCCATTTCCTTTGTCTCACTGGCTTTCTGATTTCCTATCAGGTGTTTAGAAAATATGATTATTTAAAAATTAGCTACATCTGTGATAGACTTCTTCATCACACGTAGAAACTGTATGAATCACAGAATGGGTAAGGTTGGAAGGGATTACACTGGGTCCAACCTCCCTGTTCAAGCAGGGTCATCCTAGAGTGTGTGACACAGACCTGCATCCAGGCAGCTCTTGAATATTTCCAGTAAGCTTCATCTTTCTTATGTTGTTGTAAAGTGTTTTGAATTCAGCTTTTATGATTGATAGAAAAAGCAGTTTTTCTATCCAAGCTCAGAGTGGCAAGAGAAGACAGGAGAGAGAGAGGAGAGAGAGAATTTGGTTTCATTTACACACTGATTGCATTTTTGTCTGCCTAGTTGTTACCACTTTACCCAGGCCCATATTCTCAAATATCTCTAGGTACCTGACTTCCACAGAAGGAAGAAAGATGTGGCACTATATAAAGGTTAAGTAGGACTGAAGAGAAATTTTCTGCTTGTGGTCTTTACAAGAGCAGGAGCCAGCTGGAGATGTTGTTTCCCATTCATGCATTGGAGCACAGCCTTCCTGAAAGGCAAGGACCATAGGCCATTTCTCTGCTTTCTCTCTTCTGCTTCTTCAGCAGGACAGTGGTGTTTGGGCTGGTTGCATTCAGCAACCAGCTTGTAATGAGGATGAGTGTGACTGTCTAATCAGTAGGACCGAAATCATCCACCAGTCCCACAAAATCTACATCCAGTGTGAACTCTGGCCACAAATGGGACTTGTGGTCAGCCTCCGTCTAGCTCAGGTTATCAGGTGTGAAAGTTAACTAGAACCAGCATATGGTTAACCAGAATCAGCGTGGCCTTGATAGCAGTAGAGTGAGTTTGCTGGTTTAGCAAAGAGGTTGATTCACCTAAAGAAGCCAAAAAACACTGAACAATTGCAGAGATTTTCAGTAGAAGCCTGATCATTATTGCCCTATGCTTTCCAGTGGGCTGAAAATCCTGCCAGGATTTCCAGCCAGTTATGAGCCTTTTTTTCACCCACTCTCTTCAGATGGTCTTTCAACATGAGATAACAAATATCCCTCTTCTTAGATAAGTGCCCACAACTAAATACTATCTTTAATCCCTATGCCATGTCTCTCACTTACATGCTTGTCACTGCCATGCAGTTCCTTCACAGAGTAAATTGTTCGTTGGGCTGGTACTTTGGAGATAGTTGAAGTTACTATTTCTAGACTGTTGTCTTGATGACATCTTAGACATCATCTTCCAGTGAAGTGTGAAGCGGGCCAGCTGAACAGCACACATTGAAAGAAATCTAGGACAAAATTAGAGTCCTGCATGTGGCACAAACTGCCTGTTTTAATCTAGAACGGGAGATAAACTATTTCGCTGTTGTCTGTGCATTAGTTGTCTAGCATGCTGCTTCTTTTCCAAAGGACAGACACAATCTTCTTCACAACCTGATGACTCCCTTGCCAATGGTTACCATTTTATGGCCATGCCAGTTTTTGATGCTGAGATGTTGACTTTAAACTGCAAGGCATGTGCACCTTGTGGTTCTGCAGGTGAAGCAGCCTCTCCCAAAGTTCCTGGCAGAATACCAGAACCAGAGGTGCTGAGTGTTTCTTCCTGCCCATTGTGAGCAGTGGCTCTTCTGGCTTTTAATAAACACCAGGCCAGTTTGGAGGAGTCACTGCATCCAGTCTCAAATGCAACATCAACATCGGTTTTAGGAAACCCTCTAACTCCACAAACACAGAAGTTCCCTGTTGTTTGTCAGGACTTTCCGCAGTTTTAAGCCTTGTCCCAGCAGCAGCTCTTTTACTGTTCATACATGGTGGTGCATCCCCCCCTCACACTGGCCCACACTATGATTTCAGAAATGCTTGTTAGGCCTTGATCTTGAGGAATGACAGCTTGACTAAGCTCCTTGAGCTTATCAGAAACACTGCGTGCTCCCAGGAACTTATTTTGGCTAATGAGCTCCTGCTTTTTAGTGAACAGTCTTGGAAACCTATTTTTCTTGCCTACATAAGAATGCAAGTGTAACACCACTTTTATGATTGAACTTTTACAGAAAGTTACTGACCTGAATTGTGGTCAGGATGGAAAATTGCTGTGACAAAAGAAAACTCTCTTGCAATCCTATAAACAGCGGTTCAAAGTGAGACCCTCTGAGCTCTCCTGGACCACAGAGGGCTGCAGCCAGCAATTCCCTCTGAGCAGGACACTCCTCCGAGTGAGCAAATGCTCAAGTTCACTCTATTTGTAGGACACTGCCAAAAGTCAACGATGGAGCCTGAGCTGATAACCCCACTCCTCAAGGCTCAACCCTTCACCCTTCAAAATGATGCAAAGGCATCCAGCATGAGTACTTCACTGATCCTGAGGGGAATTTTTCACAGGTGTGTGTCCATACTCCTTTAGTGTGTGTCTGCCAAGTGTGAATATACTACAGTAAATTGTTGTGGTTTAAAACCAAACAGCTGCTTCCCTTCTCCCCAATCCCCTCCAGTGAGAAAGGGACAAAAAGGCAGAGATTATGGGTTGAGATAACAATTTACTAGAGAAAAAGCAATGAGATAAGGAAAACAAACAGTAACAACAAACAGTACTCATAACAAGAGTGCATAGAAGAGGTGATTTACGTACAAAAAGGTGCTCACCACCCCCACCCAGCTCCGCATGGCCACCAAGATGAAGACAAAACGGTGGATGTTACTGCAGCCCAGCAGCTGCAGGGCTATTCCCAAGACAAAGGACAACATGGTGGACGCTCCCACAGCTGGTGTCCTCCTTTCCCAAGCCCAAGACGAGAAACAACGACGGACAAACCCTCCAAGCTGGATGGTCTGCATGGCACTGACCGCTCTGCTTGCACTGACTGCCCTGCTCTGTATCTGCACCACCCCAAGGGCTCTGGTCACTGCTTTGCTCTGGAAAAAAGGAACAAAATGGCACCATTTCCACTGTGCAACTCACCTCTTCTTCCACCTGGCACCACGGCCCCCTGCAATGACCTGTGTGGTTTAGAACAGCAACCCAGCCACACCCACATGCCTCTAGGCCCTGGCCCTCTCAGCAACGGTGAGAGAATTAACTCTGTCCTACACTTGTGCTATGGGTGCTGATCTCTGTAATTCTTAAGTAGATTAGATTTGTAAGTAAGTTAGGCCTGTGAGTTACTGCCATGCTCATTGTAAATTCCAAAGAATCTTTTCTTAACTTGCTTATATTAGGCTATCAATGAAGTGCAGTTAAGTTTGTGCTGTTAAAAACTTTAGGCCTAAACCATTGGTCAAGTCTGGAGCTAAGTTTGGCAAAAGGGTCTACTCTGAACTTTGTGACTCAACAGGAGGGTCCCCCTTCCTCCCTTTTTATCCTTATGCTTTTCCATCCTTAACCTTGTCCCATTCCCAACCTCCACATAGATGTTAGACTGATTTTAGTTTGATCGATTTCAGATTTTAGTCTGATTTTTCTGCGTGTGCTTCAGCTATGTAGTTCAGCAGTAAAGTGAACCTTGCCAATGAATTTTATCGCGCTTTCACTTTTTTATTAAACCTGCTTTATCTGATACCTTTGCCAGTGATTTGTTGAGCGACCTAAAACACCCATTCACAACAGCGTATTAGAGACCTCACTACTCACAGTTCTCAAAATCCTTTGTCACCCACACCTCATTTGGATTTCAATTTGCTTACCTTGTCATGTCAAATGCAGTCTACTTTTATATCACCTCTCTTCTTTTGCCTGTTCTCCACCTTCCCACTCAAAGGCAGTTGTTGGAATTAACTCTTGGTTTTACAGCATCCAAATGCTCCAGCTTCTTCATATACCCTCCTTGACTGCCTCTGCTTCCCTCTTACCGTAGAGGTCAAGAACAGCAATTTTCCTGACTTTCTGATCTTATAGAGATCTCTGGCTTTTTCCCTGCCTTCACTCTTAAGACTGACCATTATCCCCTTACTGCCTGTGCACTTCCAGCATACCAGGAACTTAAATGAAAAGTCTCCTCAACCGAAGAAGACAAAAGATCAAGTAGTAATTCCTTTGGACTAGTGCAAATTTGTAGAAGTCCCTTTAGATCTGAAGAAAGGACTGCTGAACCACTGTCCCATGCTTGAGGAGACCCCGTGGACTTCTCTCCAACTGGCTTACACTAGTATTGGTTAGTAGTGACGGATATGTCTCCTTCTAAAATCCCAGGTTTCTGCAAATGCAGAAGTCCCTTATGTGTGCTAATTCTTTTCTTTCCTTGCAGTTCAAACTTACGTCTGCTGTGGGGGCTTCAGCTGTTCAGTGCCTGTGTCCCAAAACCTTCACACTCAATTCTCTGCCCTACCAGTCTTTCATCTGTCTCATCTTTCATCAGTCCTGCTAGTTATCTTCAGTCTCTCTTGCCCCAATTATCTCTCCCAAATGAGTTCAGCTGCTTACTGTGCCACCTTACCTGCTTGACATCTCTTTGATGAACCTAGATCAAATTCTTCCTGCAAGGTGCCCGTTCTTCCTGTTGTTTCACACCTTTCCTTTACATCTGCTTAGAGTTTTGCTGCAGCTCCTGTCTCATCCTTTAATTTTAGGGGTCACTCAGCTGCATAAGAGGTGCCCCAGTTTTAGATGCTGAAAACCTGGCCTATTTGTACTTTATGTGCCTGAAGTGAATGTGTTTTAACATAACTCCTGCACAAGTCTTTACAGGGTGTGATTAAATATGGGAAGTCAGCAGTTGAGTAGAGCATGGAAGAACCAGTTAATTAAGGACTTTAAAGTGTGACATTTTTGCCATCTGTAAACAAAATCTGTATTGCAAACAAAAACTCTCTCCGCAGCAATTCCTAGGTTTCCTTGGTACAAGATCCAAAGCCCAGTGAAAGCAGTGAAATGGGAGGGGGGGATCCTTCACTGATTTCAATATCCTTTGCATTAGGCCCCTGATTTCCCTTAGCAATGATAAAATGATACACAAAGCTGGGACTGTACAACTTCCTTTTATTTTGTGTGCTTTTATAGGATATAAATAAATGACAAAATTACAAAATTTATAACTGGAAGCCCAAGCATATTTACATAAGTATTTGTTGCAGTGAGGCTACTATTTACTGTTCTCCTATACAATTTTCCTTTTGGTACCATATTTTTAGTGTTATTTTTTTCTTTTACTGTCAGTTGACTAAGTACATATCAACAGTGAATAAGCAAAAATATGTACAAGGAACTATTTTGTTCAAGTAAATTGAATACTGTATTAAAAGTATGTCATCACTCAGCGCTATGATTAGGTTTAACTAAACCATATACAATTATCAGTTTTAAACCAAGTTCAATTATCCATTTTTTGGAATATACCAACTGATGATTCTAACTGAAAAACCTCAGCTGGATATGAAATAATAATTAAAAAAACATTAAGACAACCACACAATTTATCAATATCTCTATAATGAACTTCAAAATGATTCACAATTTGACTGGATAGAACAATATACGTTAAAATGTCATTTTTCTCCTATAATGATATTTTTACCGTTATAATTTCAGTTTTACATAAATATACATCATGGTATTATACAAATACTCCACAGACATTAAAAAAATTAAAACACTTTAAAGAAAAAGTAAGTAAATCTTATTTAACCAAATATTAAGCAAATGCTTAATTATTTTGTTTCATGAAAACAATTTTATTACTTTGGAATTTTTTTCTTTTTCTTGCTGTTTTTATTTAGAAAATGTTTTGCAGTAGAATTTTATCAACACTCTTCCAAACAAGCTTTCTGTGACAGAAATCTTGATAGCAAAATCCATGGTTTTGACTTTTTTTAGAACCACTGAGATTATTTTTTAAAAATACTAGTAGAATTCATGGCTATAGCAATGTTGAACTGCATAAACTATATGTAGGTGTAGTGGAATGACCATTCCACTTTCATTCCAGACTGATCACACAGAACATCCAGTGCACTGATGCTACAACTCTTATAATTTTCATAATGCTGCAATAGCAGTCATTTACTTAACTTTAAAATAAACAATATTTCTCATAATTAATCTGGCTTCCTCCCATAAATATTCATATGTTTTCCTATAGTACTTCTCTTCCATAAAAATATCTAATAAATGTTTTCTGTGCATTATTAATACCTTTTTCTAACCATTCATAAAACTCTGATCCTTTGCTAGAATGCAAGAGGTTCTTATTTCTGTAGAGGATCAAAGGACATCAATGATTACATATAAAATCAGCGCACACAGAAATCAGGGTGCCTAATTTCTTGTCACTTTAATGAGTTCTTTATTCAACACAGTAATTATTAATGAATTCAGTGGTTTCACAAATAGTCTATTTATTAATTCTAGTTCTATTTCAATTAAAAACTGCCAAGATTTAAATAAAAAACCCAATCAAATACTCTACTCATAGGCAGCATTAGTATTAGTTTAGAGACCTTTTGTTCGTTTTTTTTTTTCTTTAAAAAGTAGAATTCTAAAATAAGAAATCAAAGAAAGCACTGTGGCAGAGTCACAAGGGAGAACTGCATGAAAAATAAGGTTTCTCACTCCTCTTGTGGACTGTAATTTTAAAAGTCTTCATATAGTGTCATTCTTCTGTCAGTGCTGCAGGAAGAAGAACATCACCAGAAATGACTGTCAGCCTTTTTTGTTAGTTACAAGGCCACTCATACAGTGCAGTCTTCCTCTCTGCTGGATTGAAACGTTGCCATAAAGGAAAGGCTGTGCTGTGACTGCTTGGCGTGCAAGGCACAACAAGGAACAGGGGGACAGTTTTGTATCAGAAAATTGTAGTTTCATACTTGGTATTAATGCCTCTTTTGGCCTCTTGTCCAGGTTCAACAATCCAGGGTAGATTCGCAAGAGTCTTTTGTTCGGATGGATCTATCTGCTTTAAGACAAATGCAAACATACAGACGGGTTACCATCTCCGTGCACGGCAGCTTGAGCAGAGGGTTTTTCTTTAAACTAACAGGGCAAATCCTGAATTGACAAAGTCGTACAGCAGCAAGTATGGTGGTGTCTACACTCCCATGTACTCATGGCTGCCTTCTTCTTCCTGTTGAGATCAGAGCTGTGTTTACCCCCAAGCTATAGGGCATCATAGTTCATTAAAGCCACACTTCATCCTGAGAAGTCTGTTCGCTAATGAGACAGACGATGGCATCAGGAAATGTTTCTACTTAAAATTTTATGGAGGAAGATTCTGTGGCAATGGATGACAAAGTGTACAGTCATACATTTCCCCCCTCCCCCCCCCCTTCCTCTCACCCAATAATTAAGTGTCATAGAGTACAGTTCTCACTTTATAATCAGTGAATATGATACAGTGTGCGGTCATTTTTCTCCTTTCCCTCCCAAATCACCCTGTGCCTGTGTTCTCACTTAATTTATAATAGTTTTCATAATTTTTTAAAAAGGTCTCCTGTAAAAGAATATTTCTCTGTCATCTCTGCACTTCAGGAGGGCACTTTAAAGACAATCGATATGTATGCTTCAATAAGCTTTGTTTCTTAGGACTCTGTGATTAATACTGAAAAGGTATATTGAATCCCAGATTAAAAAAAAAAAGAAAAAAAAGAAAAGGGTTAGAAAAGAAAAGAAGTTGCTTGGTGTGACAGGATAATTGTAAATTGATTTGGATTTGTAATTTGATTAGGACACGTATGCTGTGATCGTATATCAAACAAGTTAGGTGATAGGAGATTAGGAAAGCCTGTGAACGCAGAGTTTGAGAGGTATGCATTGATTAAACTGAATTAATTAAAGCTCTGTAATTACTATAAAGCACATATACACAAGACTAACCAAGCAACATCTTAAACTGGAGGAATCTGAAATAAGCAGTTGTTTGAAATGGCTGCCAGTGCTGTGGTGGCACAACCCTGCCAGCAGATGAGCAGAGGTGGCAAGATGGAGCATTTCTGACCCAAGAGGTATTTTATTTGTACAGCTTCTGGTATGTAAACTCTTAACTGTATAGCTGAATTTTGGATTTTTTTGCATGCATAACTACCTTCTACTTACCACTGACTTCCGAATACTAACACGTGGTTTGGGAATAGGTTTAGAGGGTTTGTTTTCAAAGCTTTCAGGGAGGGTTGAAGAATGGCCCCCTTTTCGTGCTTGTAGTGCAAGCTGATAGGCCACCTCAAATGCTTGTCCTAGTGTAAGAATGATTTCATAAGCTAAATTCTGGAACAAAACAGAAACAGTTAAAATTGAGGTGAGGTTGAATTATTGTCAGATACATGAAGTGGGGTAGTGATTTGTAATGTAAATAATTAAAACCATGCTGGTAATAGGCTCCTCAGTCTCTGTAATGTTTACATCTGTCATTTGATTTCTCATTGATTAAAAATGATCTAAATGTAATTTATTGTATTGAAAGTAATTACTTCTAAACCCCTTGAAAATGTCTCACTAAACATGAAAACATGAGTGGGTGATTGTGTGCCATCTCTTTTTAGAATGAGTACATTAACCTTCCCACCTTCCCAACTCATCCCGTATCTGCTGTTCTCAGGATCCAGCCCCTCCTGCACTGTTGCTGCGTGACCTTCGGCCTCTCTCTATTTCAGAACTCCTCTGCTGACCCGTCCTCCTCCAGAGCTGGCAGCCTGACGTGCTGTTTCCCCGGGCACATGCCTTGGGATGCTCTGTGCTCTCACCAAGCAGCACAGGGAGAGGGTGCAGCATGGGTGTGATGCTTCCAAAAGGACAAAAAGCCAGTGCTGGAAGTGTGTGCTCTGATTTACAGATGCAGTGCAGGTGGATATGTGTGCAGGTCAGTGCATCCCTTCAGGTGCCTGATGCAAGTGTTGGGGAAACCTCCTCATGAGTTTGTTTTCTAGAAGTAAAACTGAGCTCAAACAGTCGGGTAACAACACTCTTGTAAGCAAGGGTAATGGAGGTTAGTGGGCATAACCAAAAAAGTCAGGCTGTTATGCCTAAAACCAGTTAAGTGTTAGAGGTAGAATACTTTAAAACCTCTGACTATAGGGAAAAAAAGCCTGTTGAAAGATTTATAAAGCATGAATGAGGTATCAGGGGGGTTGATACAAATATCTTTTCATATTTGTATGTACAGTTTTACATCAATGAAAAAGCAGCTGTGAGTTTCAAATTTGACCTTAATTTAAATGGTAAGTGAATTCCTATGGTAATTTTTCTTCAGATTTGTGGGTTTGTTTTTGTATATTTATTTTCGGGCTCCTACTGGAGCCTATTTTTAGGCTCCTACTAGAGCCTATTTCTGGGCTACTAACTCTGCAGTAATGTTTAGAACCCCTGCAGAGCAAAGGCAAGCCTGTTGGCTTGCCTCCATAGGATGTCCTACAGTCCCCTTAGAATAATTCATGAATCTTTGCTGTGACTCAGACTTTACCCTCTCTTCCTCAACCTCCATAGCCTATAGTTGGAAGCAATTCTGCATTACTCTGAACCTAGGTGATCCCTTCAAATTCCCATGTTTCTGATACTTTTTCAAATGAGAAATGTCTTTACTAGTCAAGTCTAACTGTTAAGTTTGCAGTAAGTGAGAAAGCAATGCAATGCACTTGGAAGTACACTATTTGCAGCCCTTCAGTCATTAAAACCAAGTTAAATGGACAGGCATTTTATTTCATGCCCAAGACTTAAACTTCCCTGAAGAATTTCCATTCCTTTTTTATCACTCATGTATACTGTGATAATATAGGCTAAATTCAGCATATTTAGCTCATTATAAGAGCTTCTTATAAAGGTGCCAGCTCTGTCCTGTGTTAGGTCAGATAGAAAACAGTTATACTCCTGCACTGGGACATGCTCTCTGCTGTCCACTACTATGACTACAGTCACAACAGCAAGCCAAAGTTTCATAGCTTCCCAAATAAAAATGTCTGCCTGATTTGATAGCTGTAGTCTCCAAATTATCTCCCCTTTAACTTCAAGGAAAACTGGCCAGGACTGAAAAACACTGAGAATGCAGTTTGCCAGTGGAATAATAAAAGAAAAACTAAAGAGGCTGTTATAAAGTGCTCTGCCTTTTAGCAGAATTCTGGCTATGGAATTAAGAGCAACAGAGTAGAGTTGTTAAAAATGTAGAGAACAATATAATTTGAAATGGAGTGTGCTTTTTAGTGGGATAAGAATATTATTCTAAAGAGAGATCTTTAGAATAAGCTGTTGTGACAGTAAGGGAGCATACTATATCATGATGGGATTGTCTGCAGTGGATATTATTACAAAGGAATACATCAGCAGGACAAGGTGTAGGAATGGCTTGTTGGAGAATATGCAGGCTGAGGACTGAGAAAATACACCATCCAGTGTGGCATACAAAAAGATCACTGGGAGTGGCCTGAAAATTTGGGAGATAAGAGTGGAGACAGACTGAAAGTTTGCCATACTGAGCCATAAATTTTGTTTAAGTCCTGCATCTTGTATGAAGCCACTATAATCTGTTTTCCTTTGTTGTCTGTAAAATGAAAAAAACCAGGCCTGCCTGGGACCTGAAAACCATAAGAAACATATAACTGTTTCTCTGGTTAATAAATATTTGAAATATAGCAAATAAACCAGAACATTCACTAGTCTGTTCAATATTCTAAATGCAAACTGAACCATAGCTTGTACGTAAATTTCATACATTGTATACTGCACTAGAGCCTTGACAAAGGGAAGTCTGAAAATGGAGGCAAGGAGAGCTTTAGAACGGTACCTTGTAAAATTTTAAAAAATTATCTTAAAAGAACCCATAAGTAAATAAGCTCGGTTTGAGGAATTTCCCAGCTGTAGTACTGGGAGAGGATTATAAGGACCAGAGTTGGTACAGCTTTTTGCAGGGACTATATTGGAGAGGTAGGAGCAGGATTCCCTTGAAGAAAGGGGTGGAAAACCGAACCAAAATCCATAGTGGAAAGTCTTCTGATGGAGTGAGGAGACTATTTACACCTTTTACATGTGGCACAAAAGGAAGGATACAGGTCTCCCTCCCCGGCAGACGCTTAGCACGGAAGCTGTAGAGCCCCTGGCTGCTGTAGGAGACTCTGCCTCGCCCAGCACCCCATCAAGCTCCTTAGAGAGGAGAGAGAAGGGCCTGCAGTGCTTCCCAGCTGCTGCAATCCTGCTCCTTGCTTGGTATGGCAGAGAAGGAAAGTGAGTAAGCCAATGCCTTTAAGCAACAATTTCTGGGAGGTGAGGAACGAGGTCAACTGCCTTGTTTGCCAGGCAATGCTACAGTTCAGAGCCCCAGTGCAAGTCTGAGTCAGGATTCTTCAGCTTTAACTCAGCCAACCTGTTATAATGACTAATTGTTTCCTTACATTTTAACTGACTTTTTTGTTGTCTGTTCATAGGTGCATTGGGTAATGAAGGATTAACTGATGGATATTACTTTGGATATCTCCAATACATGAACCAGAAACTGATACAGGACCTGTGTTGATGGTTTGCTTCTCCAGAGGGAATCCTTCAATCGTAGATTTAAGGCTGCTCAGTAAATGAATGAAAGTGAAGTGGATTTCAAATATTGAGCAATAAATCCTATTCTTCCCCAAACATTTTCCCCTTCAATATTCTGTAATAAAGTCTGATGGTTCTGCAATTTTGACTATAGAATTTTAACTCTGAGTACTCAAGTTAAATGTACAGTTACTCCTAAATACTATCAGTAATGCTTGCGGCTGCATATCACTACACTAAAATACTTCCCTATCTAGAAATAAATTATTCTTGCCCACATTTCCTGAGAAACTGAAGGACCCAAGAGAGTGATTTTTTTTTCATAACATTGCATATATTGCATTACCAAAATATATATGATTTAAAATGCCTTCCACCTTATTGTGGATTTCTACCATTTTAAACTTTAATTTTCTTAAAATTATTGTACTTCTATCCATTGGCAAATGGATAGAATTATTTTTATTAGCAAACGGGAAGAGCAGGTTCACATGAACGTTAGGCTTTAAATAGAAAATTTAGTTCACAGGATGCTTGCATTCTGAATATCTAGCTGGTTTTTATAGAGCTTTTACTTGCATCAAAAATGCTAGCTCCTGAGAAATAAAACAACACAAAAAGAGGATATTTGAGTAGGTAACACCCCACTGAGGATTAGGTTGCAGGAGAAAACTAAGTTAAGACAGTTAGACATCAAAGTTTCTGTATTGCTTAAAATAGCCATTTAAAGTGCTTGGGATATTAAATGCTCCTCTTAAAGTACAGGAAGTGGGCAAAAGATAATTATTCCTGGATCACTCTTCTTCCCTTGCCAAGAAAGGAGATGAATTTCATCTGCAATACCTGAGTCTATGTTTCTCCTTGATTACTAAACCTATAAATGAAACTGCAGTACTTCAAAACCATTAAGTAGAATTTAAATGGACCAGGAGAAATAATAACCTCACTCAATCAGACTAATTTCAGTTGTTCACATATCACTAAAACCTATATAATGTACCATCTTGTTGATCATTGTCTATCTATTTTTAACACAATTTCAAAGTTTTTCTACTCCCTGTGGATACTAAAACGTCAGCAGAGAATTTAAATAACAAAAGCACTCAACCAAAATGCTAAAATTCCTCTAACCTACCTGTACCTCTTGTTATTTAAATTCTCCCACTCACTATTGCTGTGCAATGTTAACTATTTCCCCAGTCCCAAATAAAAAGCTGCAGTTCAGGCACCCCTGTTCTTTTGATTTAACTTATTTATATTCATGTAAGCATGTTTCAAGAATTCATACACATTATATTAAAACATTTTTTCTTGAATAATTTTGAAGTTTTAATAGCACCTTAAATTTCTCTTGTGCACAACTCAAAGGGTAAGTTTTCTTGAAAGTTTTGGACTATAAATCTTAGTCATAAAAACTTTAGCCACTACTTACTTCACCAAATTTAGCTGAAAACTGCATGACTGATTAATTGATGCATGTTCATGATTTCTTGAAATAATAATAGTTTGTGCATCCCCATCTGAAAAGTATAACTATAGGAAGAAATTACTAATTTTCCACCAACATAATTGGAGCTCCAAGGACTTTTGCTGAAGTAACATTTTGAGATATGTAGGCAAGAATTATATAACAAGGAAATAAGAATTAAGTAATTAATTTGCTATTTTCAAAATAAAGGCAATCTTTTGGTGTGTGCTGAGATTTCAGAATGGATGGCCAAACATACTTGTTACAAACTTTTGGAAGGCTTAGGCTTGGGCTTATACCTTAGGTTATAGGAATTACGTGTCAAGACTTGTATGAAAAGCTACTCGCTAAGTTTACACTCAACACCTGAGGTGACAGAGGTGAGTTATTTCAGGTGGGAAATATCAAAGAAAATCTTTGCTCTTCTCCAGAAATGTCCTTTTGCTATCCCATAGTCATCTTTTCCTGGGGTAAATGAATGATGCATTCCATTAATCACCATTAATATATCCTGAAAATGTTTTAACAGAACTAAATAAGTATTACTAATAGAAAGAACTATTAAATGAAGTATCTTCTATAAACTGACCACATCAAATGCAGTGAAAACATGGCAGTAGTGGTGATTCGTCTTCAAGTCTTTAGTGATGTACGCAAACGTAGAAAGGTCTTCGGGGTCTTGTGCAGCACAAGAAATGTTACGGATTTCATGTTCAGCAATAATATTCTGTTTAAAAAAAAATTCAATCAATTTAGGAATTAAATTCAAAAGAGTCATAAAAGGTGTGGGTTTAGATTCACATTTGCATTGATCTACTGTACCAAAGTATTTCAGAAATGTCTTGAGATTTAATATACCCCATATGTGTTTGTATACAGGTATTTGGAATTTTGACTCTCTCCAATTGCCAATCATCTGATAGGAAACCATTATGTTCTAGAGTCTTCCCTATGAGGCCACTTGTGCTTTGGAGTTTATTCAGGATCCTTTGACAAAGAGACATCTTTCCTGGCACACAGGACAGAACTTCATAAGATGCTGGTACAGTATTTCAAAACTGTGTTTATAGGTACAGTTTCGAAGCACTATACCAGCATCTTATGAAGTTGCTGGGGTTTTGTATAATGATCAAAATGGGACACTGTTTCAATCTACTGACAGACAGATCTGGTGAAACCTAGCAAGCTCAATAGCCATGTTTTTGCACATGCTGTTTGACAAATTTTTGCTATACTTCTTCAGGAGAAAAAAATACCAAACATCACTTATAATCGAAACTGTGAGATATTTAAAGGATTCTGATTACTAAAATGGTAACTACAGGAGGATCTGGCAACTTATCTCCCCTTACTGACAACAGCATCCTGTAAGAGAGATGTAGGAGAATGAAACCGTTCATGCACCGAGCCACACTACTTGCAACAGCCAATGTAAGCTATAGCACACTACTGGGAGAGAGGTGGGGCATGTCTGTCTGATGGAGTAAAAAAAAGCTGTCTTAAAGCTTTGGAGAAAATTATGAATACTCATTACATAAACTGCTGATATGTAATTACTGTGTTCAGGCCAAAGGAACCATGAAGCCAGAGAAGAAGATACTGCAGAGTGGCTCATGATTAGGCCTTGCTTCGGCAACACAAGTGTTTCAAATGGTTTGTTTAAAGAGAAGAATGATTCACTGAATAGGAATTTACTTAGGGGTTAGTTTATATGCTTTCTTGAGTTGTAGCCCTGCTGGCTGTAGCTCTGGCATTACCACAAAAGCCCACAGTGACAAATCTTGCTGCAGCATGACATTACTACTGCATCATGGAACAGGTGACACCTGTAGTGTCCCAGTTCCTCACACAGCCACCACTTCCTAATGCCATGGTGGCATCTGTCCAAGTTAAAACAATCTCTGAGCATATCTGGTTTTCCCTCACCCCTCTCTTTTCCTTCCTACCTCGTTTCCTCCACCTCCTTTTTTAATTTTTTTTTTTAAATACATGCAACTAAATCACTTCAGATGCTTTGCCATATCTCCTCTCATTTGCTAAGTGGCAACTTTCCCCCTTGCACGTAGGTGTCAAGTTATCGAAAAGAGGTATTAACATATCTAATTGAAGAAATCATGACTTAGGAAAAATCTTAATAAAAAGCCTGCCAAATTTCAAATTATGGAAAAACTGAGATAAGGAAACTTTTACTGAAGAAAAGAAATAATCCTCTTAAATTGTTGCAACATACTTGATTATTTCTGTTTAATGCATTATTCATAAAAATGACAAAACCAGTACTTGTGTTTCAATATACGCCAATTTATAATGACATGTATAATCTCTGCTCAACAATTGCTTGCTTTTTATGTTACTTGAAACATTTTATTTTCTTTGTTCTCAAATTGATAACTTTTACCCTCAATGAAGATTTTGATGAGAATTAGAATCACACCTAAACCAGGGATTTAGATATCCACAGACAGAGCTATAATACATTGTCATTGAGGTAGTGTTGGCAACAGTGTAGTTCAGAAAGCAGAAAGAATTCAGGCTTGGAAGGTCTTAAAATCATATGTAAAGTATTTATGCCAAATCATGAGCCACAATGTAATCACCTGAATTTATGCAGCATATGTGAAAAGAGCTCTGCTGTGCTGAAACTTTTTCTAGGTGACCTGGGGTTGACACAGGGATTAGCACTTGAGTCAAAATTCGTGGAGATTATTTTAATGTTTTAATTTTAAACCACGTGAATTTTAGAAACATACGCATATCAAGTTTGTTTTGAATAAAGTATACCTAAACTAAATCTTCTGTATGGAAATTGATAGTGAAATTGAGTTTTTCCCTAGCTGCTCTAGGATATCCTCTGTGATGTCCTTTCCAAATTAAACATTTTTCAGTGCATGTGTTTACTGTGTCCTACTGTCACATTTCAGTAGACCATGGTTTTATTCTCTAGGAAGTAGAAGGCTATGAACCAGCTTGCTGTTCTGGGTACACTCCTCAGGCACTGACTGACACCGTGCAGCTGTTCTAAAAATTGTCTTTCAGTCTGGCAAGAGAAACCTCCAGTGCTTCTCAAAAAGTGGGGAAGCTGAAAGTCAGTTCTGGTTGTGCCAAGGAAGTACCTTGGAGAGACCAGGTTTTTGCTAAGCAGCCTTTCTTTTGCTTGCCTACCTCATGCCAGCCAATCTCCCTTCTGGCAGAAATCATCCAGAAGTTAGGGTGAGCTGTGAGCCACAAGAAATTCCGTAATCTGCTTTTTCCTAGGCAGCAATTTCCTTCTGGCCTCACTTGCAAAGAAATGGTGTCATGCCAAGCTTCAAGGCGCCACTGAAATAGCTGTCGTGGAATGAGGTCAGGGCCCCTTCGTCACCTGAAACTTCGCCTGCTATAACTGGGAATACAAATTCTTAGCTTGGTGGCATAAAGGAAAAGGATGAACAGCCATGAGAGCTGAGTTTTCAAGCACAGAACTGCTAGCTAGTTTTGTCATTAAAAGGTATGCATTTATTGCTAAGTGGTGCCCAGCGCCATCAACTATAAGCTCATATGGAAGCAGTACAAGTCTGAATAGGCTCTCACCTTAGTGCTAATCTGTTTTGGGTCTTGAAGGAATTGGGAACAGCACACTGTGGACAAGGATGATAACAACGCTTCTGGGAGAGTTGCAGGCTATTACCTGGTTTTTACAGAAGGGAAAGGCAGTGCAGATTTCGAACTGGACAGAAAGCAATCTACCACTTGAGAAAAAACAGTGGACTGTGGCATTTATTTACCTCCATCAAATACATCCGTTGCACTACTAGGTTTCAGTGGGACTCATCTAGAGTGATCTAATGCAATTTGCCAAACTTCTTTCAGGTTTCCATCTTACATAAGACTCTATGCACTGTGCAAAGAGACACAAGAAGCTCCTTTTGTTCTCCTGATTTTTTTTGTAAACTGAAGGACATTGCAGTTACATCCTTTATGCTACAGAGGAGATTTAAGAGCTGAAAACAGCATTATCCAAGTTAGAGTTAATAGCATTACAATGTCCTGATTTATGCCCTACACATGAGAGAACATAAAGGGAATGAGGGTTGTAGAAGCTGAGTTTTGAATCAATGGAAGGAAAAAGGAGATGACAGGAATCCCTGGTCCCTTTGCTCTGGCAAATATGCCAGACTTGAAACAACAGTAATTTTACCTGAGTTTTTCTTTTATGCCATCTTCTAACTCTAAATATGGCTTCCAAACTCTAGCAGAAGTTCACAAATCTGCTTCCATCCTTCACTTAAAACACAGTTCTAGTTAAACTTAAAAACTGATTGATGTGGCAAGTTTGATGGATACTGTGTTAGATATACTGTGTGGTCTGAATGTTCAGCAACACAAAGCTGCTATATACATTATTAACCTGGGCAGGTAGCTAGGTTGTCAGATTTATTTTTTATATTGCTTAGTCAGTTTTAGTCACATAACAGAAAAGACAATTTCTTTTCTGTTCATATAAAATCATCAGTATGGATTGTATTTCCTTGCCATTTTAGACACACAAAGAAGCGAAAATAATGCGTTACTTTACTTCTGTTTACAGAGCTTGTACATTTTACTTTGGCTAAGCAATAATCCATCGCTCTCTCCATCACAGAGTTCTCTGATCTCTCAATTTCTGCTTTTGTGGCTTTGGTTAGTTGGGGTTTTTTAAAGATTTGGATGTATTTTAAAATGTAAGAAATAAAGCACAGGAGCATTGCCACACAGGAAGATGAAAAGAAAATGGAATAACTATTAAGAAGCTGCTGCACTTCAGATAGTTAAATGGCTAGCATCAAGAAAACAGCTCACAGAGAGGCTGTGGTATTTGAATGTCTGGAAAAGACATTCAAGGTTTGTGTTTCTTATTCTTAAAATGGCTGGCCCTGGATGAAACTGCATCTTTATTCTTTATTGAGACATCTTATTTTTTTATTTCCCAAAATGATATTAATGAACATATATATATATATATATATGTGTGTGTGTGTGTGTGTGTATATATATATATATCCTGCATACTTAAGGAACTGTATAGAGAAGAATATGGTAAAGGATTCCACAGAGGTTCCCTACTGAATGTCTGTTGTGATAAGCTTGCATTTAATAGCAGAATGCTGGACACAATGTTCTCCAAATAAGCCATTAAAACTGCTTTACTTGTCCTCCAGACTGAGTTTCTGGAGAATGACAATGACATTACATCAATTTTGGAGAGAAGAGGAGAAAAAAAGGAGAGGAAAACACGAAGTGCAAATCTGTCCCCTCTCTGGCCTGGCCTTCATAGGTATTACTATTTCTCCTAGTTGTGAGAAACAAAAGCTAATATTGAATAATTGCACATACCTTATTTGTGGCATCAATAAATTTGACTCCCTTGTAAGAGACAGACAGGACAATAGTTGGTACTTTCTTCATCTGTTCCGTAGACTTCTGAAATCAAAATGAACATATTATTAGAGTTGTGTTGCATTGCAAGAACAGCTCTCTCTTCTTCTGATTAAATACCTAAATTAAACAAATATTTTACTTTTTCTTCAGCTGCCTCTGGATTTATGCTCTCTTGTAATTACAAAACTATAAAAAGCTTAAAGTTTGTTGTGAGAATGGTAAAAATTCTTCTTTTTCCTAACACAGTGGTAAGATGATAAAGTAACTTTTCCAGGCTTAAAAAGACCAGTCAAGCAACCAGTGTTTCTCAAAACATGTGTGTTTAGGACATCTATCTGATACACCCCATCCACTGCTCCCTCCCTCCCCTTCTCCTGCCCTTCCCAGCTGTAAGAATCAACAGCACAGTACTTCTTGTAGTACCATTTCTTTGCTACAATTAGTTGTTATTTAGAAATATTTCCCTGTTTTTTCCTTCTTGCAGTTGTATTTGTGACACGAGGTATCCTTGCAGCCCGCCAGGCCTGCCAGTCAATCCATCAGCCCAGCGCTGTATCTTGTCACTCTGACTCTCTGCACTTCGACTGCAGCTGCTACTGGAAGCTGCTTTACACGTGAATTAGCACAGAGGCTTTTTCTGCATTCCCTCAGTGCCAGGCTCTCCTACCTACAGCTCGTGCCCTCCTGTAAGATTGTTTTTCCTTTTATGCTAGTCTGCTTCTGTGTGCCTTCAGTGTGATGCACACAGCAAAGATATTTCCCGCTGAACAAACTGGGAAAATATTTGGGGCAGATTTAAGTTCTCTGCAGAAAAAAAAATGTTCTTTAGTTTACAGATTAAATTTACTAGAACAACCCCAAACCCAACCAACAAAACCCCCAAATATGGCATAATAATTTTTAACAGATTTGAATTCTTTTAAGGTGGAATACAATGAAGGACTAAATTGTTCTACACAAAACTACTATAGATAAATAGATAATCAGAAAATGCTTGTTTCTGGGACTATCTGCAAACAAACACAGAGATCAATCAAATATTTTCTTGAGAGGAAATGAACTTCCGAGAGTTACAGGTAAACATGAAGAAACATCAGCACACAGAAGGAGAGTGTAAACATACTGAAAAGTCTAGAATTGGCACATAAGAAGATCATTAAAGCAGCTGAACAAAAGTAGCAGCAATGGTTTTGTATTATTAAAAAAACCCCAAAGCAGCAGAGATAGAAATTTGAAAACATAAACTGTAACTAAAAAAATATATTGGAAAAAATAGGCAATGCTAACACCAGAGAGCAAAACAAACAGAAGCTTAAAACAAACAAACGCCCCCTGTAATCAAACCCCCCTTATTGGCTCTCAATCGTCCCAGAATCAAACAGGACTCCATTTTTGTCAGCATAAAGTTTGAAGCTACAGATCCAGCTATGTTGTGCAATTAGTGTCTGTACCATGAAGGCTAAAACCTCTAATTAAACTTTCAAGGAGAGCCCAACCTGTCTATGTAATAGAGAGGACTTATTGGATCTCTCCATATCAAATGATGAGAGACCTGAGATAGCAATCAAGTGTCAATTTATCCCAGGGAAAACTCCTTTCACCCAGAATACTTGGCACTTTTAAAAAATGAAAGCTTAAATGGTAAAATACCCTGAAGAATTTTAACAAAATCTGAAGACACTAATCTGATCTGCATGCTTCTGAACTGAGTGGAGAAAGAAGTGGTATCCCTGCCAAAAGCAGAGCAAGCAGCTACCTGTGTGTGTGTGTCACTGTAACAGATCTCAAATGAGCCTTTTTATAAAATTCAATTTCAATGCACAGAAAGCATGACAGTGACTGTACAGGAGCTGCAGTACATACACCTATCAGAATAACAAGCAATAAACCCCATATATGCTCACATTAGACAAAATAGTCACAAATATGACAATATCACTTTAATCATCTGGCAAGGCAGCAATCGTCCAACTTTTGTCCTTTCATTCTAATCCAACAGCTACACACAAGAACGCTTTCTTTTCCATTTTGATTATTGTAATTACCTCCTTCCTCGCCTCCTTAACAGCAAAATTCCTTTTCTCCAATGTGCTATACAAATACAGGTACTAAGTTCACATACTTTAGCTTTTTGGTATCATTCCCACTGTCTGCTCTTTGCCATGAAGGTGGAGCATCCTGTTGGCCTGGCCATGCTGTACCAGCTACCTCTTCCCTCTAGACCTGCAGTTTGTAATTTAATCAGCTTCATCTGCTCCACATTCACCTGGGTTTGTCTAGACCAGACCTGACCTCTAGTATTTAATCGGGGCTGCGAACTGCCAGAAGACTGTCTCTGAGTGAAGTAACTCATCAAGACGCTATTAAATTACAACTGGCAAATTAGGAAATGAATCAGAGACTGATGGACATTTGTAATTTATTAAGCCAAACTGTCTCAGCTGGTAAGGAGCACAGGATGTTCCTCATCAGCTTGTAAACCATACCAACCCCAGGATATGTGCAAAGGTGTTCTGGAATACTGCAGTCCAGTGTAGAATTATGATCTGGGGTAACAATTCTGCACTTGTACTCCCATTGAAACAAACAGCTGGGCAGTGGAATAACATCCTTGTTATTACGGCAGTGCAATCAAGAAAAACACACAGCTCTATTCCCTGGCTCGACTCTTAGTGATACAGTAACTGAAGTCCACCAGATAATTATTATTTCCAAGCAGTTTCCAGGCTTCAACAGTTTGGAGTTGTCATGGTGAGCTCACACTATTTGCTTGTTGTTCCTTTCTTTTTAATGAAGGAGTTGTCTGCCAGAATGTGTAATGTGAGAACTCAGAGATACAATATGAATACCTTTTGCTCAGGCACTGTAGGTGCTTTGGCTCTGAATTCTAGGGTGCTGAGATGAAGTCCCACAGCTTTCTTGGTCAGACATTTCACACCTCTGTGCAGGCCAAGTGGGCATCTCTGCCCATGTCTGTGCCCAGAATCTGAGAAGAAGGTGGGACACAGGAGTCAGTATTCCCTTTCCTCGGGCTTTTCAGGTTCTAGCCACTGTATCAATTCCATGAGGACACGATGAGATGACAAAATATTCTTGTCCATCTGGTGTCTCTATGGGAAGCAGATGGACTTGAGCCAAAGTTATAGGAGCCACAGCTGAAGGCTGGCATTGGATGTCATGTGCATGCTGACATATGGTCTAATGCTCCAAGGCATGTTCACACCACAGTAGAGGATTAGATTTCATCTCACATAGAAGCAATCATAGTGACAGGACACTGTCTTTGGGCAAGTGTTCACTAGCGTGGAACTGGTCATAGTTCCTATGAATTCCATTGTTTGTGACTGTAACTGGCTCTTAATTTCAATACACTTCTTTAGGAGAATCACCTGGGTGAACAGCAAGCCTGCTCCAGGCTCCTTGCCAGTGCCTGTTCCTGATCAGCTGGTCACCTACGTCAGGACAGATGTGCGTGCCCTGTCTCCATGGGTGCACTGCTCCTGCAGCCAGGAGTCTCTGGGCTGCACAGTCTGCACTGCTAGAGAGACTGAGCTTTGGTCTCACCTCTGAAATCCTTGCTGCCAGACAGGTAGGTGACTATGTGAAAACAGGCCATGTATAATTCAAGAACCATAAAATAGGCTTGTCCACATACACAGGAAGATAGAAGAAAGCATCATCATCCTAAATCTAATGTGACATATGTGCAGCTTCCCCAGACTTCTCAAAACACACAGAGCATCTTTCTCTTCAGAACAAGGAACATCAGGAGTACCGGTCTTGTCTGTATTTTGATGCAGCTGCTTCATCCCCTCAGCACCCACAGTGGAGATCAGCGCAGTGAAAGAAGGTAGAAGGTACCTTCTGCATAACTGCCTGGTTACTACAGTGACTGCTTTTACAATAAAGGTCTGAATTTAAGACTCTTCCGAGTTTGCATCTGAACCCACTGCTGCCATTATGTGGGGCAGTGCCAAAAACCTCCACAGTCTTGGACAATGCTGCTCCCAATTCCTCCTTTTGAAATGGGTCACAAGGGGATGCAAGACCAGTGGTGCCAGGGAGAGCAAGAGAGGGAGTGCAACCTTGCTTCTCATCTTGTTCATGGATTTTCTTTAGTTTCACTGAAAAAACATCACTCTCATATCCAGAGTCTAAACTCATTTCCATACTATAGTAGTACTACAAATTGTCTTTAGCAGGTAAAGCATTTCCACTTGCATATTGATTTTGAGTTAAAGGCTGGGCAGAACTGCTAGACATTAATTTAGAATACAAACTAAAATCCAACTAATTTGAGATCCACCCTGCCAGCTTGCCTAATAAATCAAGGTAATTAACAATGGCTGAAGAGGCAGAGAACTGGTTTTTTAATAAAGTAATATAAACTAGCGGTTTATTTTTAAAAAGCAAATACAAAATCTGCAACCCTGAAGGGCCTTTAACCCTTTCAAGACAGGATTGTACCTCAACACCTTACTCTGTGAATTGTAATTCAACACCTTTGAATGCTTCTGCAATGTACAAACCATGGTATCTCTGAGCACACACAGCAGCCAAATAAGACATTCAGAAACACACAGAGAATGGCGTCCAAGTAAGATGCTCACACATTCCCTTGATACACTGCAGCACATGGTGTAACACAGCCCACTCTGAAAATCTTTCATCTCATTTATTTATTTCCCGCTAAAAGGAAATGGGACACTCTGGTAGCATTTGTAACTAGATTACACAGCTTTCACACAGTGGCCAAAATGAAAAGGTTCACTTTTAGGTTTATATGTAATTATATTTTGATACTGCAAATATGCAGTAAAGACACATTATTCAATTATGATAAGTCACTAACAATCCCATACATAAATAAACTCCAAGTAAAAGTTTATGAGCCTGTAAAATCTTAAGTCTTCATCTTGGCTTTCTACTTTCGCAAGTGAATTTTTAGTCCTATATTGATTTTAAATATCTATATGAACACTGTAGCTGGCAATTCTCCTATTCAATTATGTACTAGAATCCACTTCATTATAAGAATCTGAACCTTTATCCCAAACTGGTAGCAACTATTAATTCTAAACGGCATCAGACTGCACATTTCAAAACATGTGTTGGTACCACCTACTACCATACCTGTAAGTCTGTTATTTATTTAAGGCTTATGAAACTTCACTAAGCAGTTCAAAGAATCATAGAAATCTCAGCTGGAAGGGAACCAGAAGAATAATTGAATCCAACTCCTGGCCCTGCACAGCACCATTCCCAAGAGTCACACCATGTGCCTGAGAGCATTGTCCAAACGCTTCTTGAGCTCTGCCAGGCTAGTGCTGTGACCACTGCCCTGGGGAGCCTGTTCCAGTGCCCAAACACCCTCTGGGTGAAGAATCTTTTCCTGATATCCGACCTAAACCTCCCCTGACACAACTTCAGGCCATTCCTTCAGGTCCTGTCATTGGTCAGCACAGAGAAGAGATCAGTGTTTGCCCCTCCTCTTCCCCTCATGAGGAAGCTGCAGACTGGAATGAGGTCTCCCCTCAGTCTCCTCTTCTCTGGGCTGAACAGACCAAGTGTCCTCAGCCGCTCCTCATAAGGCTTCCCCTCAAGGCCCTTTAACATCCTCATGGCCCTCCTTTGGACACTCTCTAACAGCTTTATATCCTTCTGATAGTGTTGTGCCTAAAACTGCACACAGGACTCAAGGTGAGGCTGCACTAGCACAAAGTAAAGTGGGACAATCACCTCCCTCCACCAGTTGGGGAAGAGGAGCTTGAGTGAATCACTTCGACAAGATCATGCATGAGATGAAATTGAAATAAAAAGTCTAAGTCCACATTTGACCAGTTAGTTTTGAAGCCAATTTGCCTTTTAACAATATTTACATACAATTATACAATCTGCCTTTAAAAAAATATTTATTAAATTCTCTCAGTCCAAAAGGTTTAAAAATGCATTACTGACATAATTTAACACTTCTTGGAATGAAACTATATCTGCAATCCTTGTGGTACAAAACTCTTTACTTCTCTACAATTAGTGGATGCCTCCAAGCAACATCATTAACATGAACATTGCACTTGGGGTGCACCTGCAATGCACCTGGTTGAGAGTGAGACGGTTTTTGTCTTTTGCAATATCTCTAAACATTCCTCTGCATTCCTCCTGTCCCTTAGATTCCTTTCAGCCAGAATTTAAGGATGTACAGTCCTCTGAAGAACATGGTACAGCATGATGTGGATGTACACAGAGACTGAATGTCCATAAGATCTTCCACCACTACTTATTTTTGACTTTCGAGTAATATCCATGGGCCTGTTCCACTGCAGACACTCTGAAAGCAATGGCTCCACAAGAGAGAGGCAGAGCTACAAGTCCCAAGAGAGCAGAGACTGAAGAATCTAAATCCCGAAATAGTGTTTGATCCTGACATGGTATTTGCCTAGGGAGTTTCACCAGGGGGCATGCGGAGGCTTCTACACTTCTACTTTTGGAGGAAAAATGAAATGGAGATTGAAAAGTAAGAAAGGATTTAGTAGAGATAAGGAGAAACTGCCATCTAAATTCAGTTCCTTCTTTATATAAGAAGAAATAAAATGAGGAAGAAAGGCCCCAGATGCTGCCTGTTTTCAGTGAGTCAACTCTGCTTCACCTTCCTCTCCAAAGATAAGAGAAGCAGATTTTGTAGCAATTCCAACTTTGACATTTTGGTCTTAAGTCAGCAAGACATTTAAATACCTGCTTTGTGAACAGAATTATATTGCTGCTTCCTCAGAACTTTGACCTGAAATTTAAGAACCTATTTCTAACAAGAAAATATTTAAGAAAGAAATACAATATTCAGGAAGGTGGCAGGATCCAAGAACAAAATTTAAGTTCCCTTCTGCTGCAGTAAATATTTAACTGGTTTAGACTGTTCAGTTGGTGTATGCAACATCAGTGATTTAACACTGCTGTAAAGAAAGTCTACCTTGTTGCTGTGCTCATGCCAGTAAGTGTAAAACAATCCCCTTCCCACCTGGTCAAGGAATTCAGATGTGTAAATGCCAGATGAAGTCTTCTGTAGAGAACAAATCTCTTTCTAGCTCAAATTTAACTTTATCCCTTGTCTTTATTTTGATGCAAACACATCTTACTCTCCATTCATGTTCCTATGATAATGTGCAATGAAGGCAGCAATCTTATTGAGAACACAACTTGCAGTATTTCCTATTCCACACGGAAAAAGATGAAAGCTCTTAACTTCTTGAAGGCGTCTCTCAAATATAATTAATAAATCTATTCTGGCCAGCACAGCAAAATTTAATCTCCAAGTAGCAAAGGTCAGTTTACAGCAGGTGGGGATGGAGATAAGGACACAGTGCTGTCCACTAGAGAGGGAGTTTATGAGAGAAAATAGCTGGAAACAAATAAGAAACCATAAAATATAAAGGAGTGCAAATATATGAATGGAAAAGTAAAGTTCCTGACAAATATCCATAATTTTGGGTGGTTGCATGAATCTGCAGTTTGGGTGGGAAAAAAAATCCATGTATAACCTTGACCCCAGTGTTGAGCTCAAGCTATTGCATCTGCATGATTTTCCCCAAACAAATCTATCATCTGCCCTGCTGGAGTACACTGCTGCACAATGCTGAGAAGCACAGTAGATTGCCAAGAAGAGTTATTAAGGTAAAAGTTCCCAGGTTTTTGGGTTTTTTTTAATTACTATTGGCATTTTTTTACATTATAGAAAATTTAGAATCTCCCTTCTCTCTTAAGCTATAAGAGAAGGAGGCTGCTGTAGGCCTCTCTGCAGAGAGACACAAGGGATATCCACAGGACACTTCCCTTGAGAACCAAAACCGTCAATTGCAATAATTGAAAGCCCTGGGAGCATCTACAACTAACAGTGAGGGATCTGCAGTCAGCAAACATGTCATTTTTGTTGTTTCTCTGTATTTATAAATGATTAAGGAAGATCAAGATTTTTTTTTTCACTGATACACTTCCTTCATCCCTGTGCACCTGCTGACTGAAAGACATTCATTCCAGTGAATGTCAACACTTTTTTGAGCAGCATTAGGTTAAAGATGGAGAATCAAAAGCCACATTGACAGAAGAATTAGGCACCTAATTTTCATACACTCTCCATAAAACCATTATGTGGCTGAGTCCAGAAAGATTAAAAAAAAACTGTGGGGAGTGACCTCAACCTGGTACAAGTTTATATGTGACATACTGCCCCCCATACCCAACAGGTTTCAGATTGCAGCATGCTATAGTTTTGAAATATGTACATGGAAAAACAAATAAAATACTAGAATAAAAAATTATTGCTCTATCACAATAGTACAACCCTATGTAAAAATCTTACTGACTCTAGAGACACTGGACAAATGTAAAGAATTCAGTACCTGAGAGCCAGACAAATAAAATATCTAGCTTTTGACTTCTTTTTTTTTTTTTTTTTTTTTTTGGTAAGTGAAATGCCCCTTTCAATGTAAAATGTAACTAAAACAGAAGCCAGCTTTTCAATGACAGCCCACGGTTACTTCAATACAATAATGAACATCACAGCAAAATTTCAGGATGACTTTGGACAAACTGGACTCCCAATTCACAGACAACAACTTTCAGGAGACATCCAGAGGGAGAAAGTTTTGGAAAAAGATACATTTTTCTCACTGCAAAACAGGCTAAAATAATAATTTGTTCCCATTAAGTCAAAGGTTTTTGCTTTTGACTTGAATAGGAACATGATTAAAAGGAGTACATAGAAAGAATAGATGAAATCCTGATTAAAAACTGTTTTATTCAAATATCTTTGCAATAAAAACCCTCAAACCAGAAAATATACACTCTCACAGAACAATTGTTTCAAAAGAGAGTGTAAAAAAGAAATGTACATAAACCCCACCACTGTATTATATAAGTGTCCTGTATGGCACTATAGAAAACTAGTGCAGCAACTGCACTATTTATATAGGAAATGTGTACTTTAAATTAAATTTGTTTTCAAAAACTTAGTTTTTTCAGTTTCATAATTTTAATTGGCCAAACTTATTACTTATAGAAATATATATTAAGATGCCTGTAAATTATTTAGAGTGCCTTTTTTGATGTTAAGCCTCCTAGTTCAGTCAGAAAACTTACTGAAGTTGTCATATGCTACTATGGTGTCAAATTCTGCCCTAATTTCTGCACAGGAATATGCCTAAAGAATTGAACTACTAAGCCTGACAGTTTCAAAACTGGATTGGAAGATGGTATGCTTGCAGCCTCAATTAATTCCCCAGAACACGTGTATATGATTGTAGATCCCTCCGTGCCAAATTGTCGGGGCTTTTTTTAGAGGAGTTTAAGCCCAGGTAAGGAATGATTAGCATGTAATTAGCTGAGAAGCCTCAGATCTTCAGGCAATCTAGTAATTGTGAATTACTGCCAGCCCTTAGCAAAACCAGCTTGTACGAAAGTCTGTGTGCTGCACATGTGTAACCAGCAGGAAATGGTTGATTGCATGAATTTTACACATATTCCAGCTTTCTAACTGATCCGTATGTCACGTCTTGTTCTCAGAGACATCTTGCATAAGAGATGGATGATACACAAAAGAAAAGATTTTGCTCATTCACCTAGGTAATTGTACATGTTTGGTAGATTAGCAAACAATTATATTCTTCATTAATTAATCATACCAGACCATGGTATGTTCACCATGGCTGTGAACAGGTGTGTTCTTATTACAATTACAGTTGGGAATAAATCAGGCTGTGGCTTGTTTTGAGTTTCCAGCAGCAATGTTTCTCGGAGATAGACTGCTGTAATTTTCTACAAACCAGTATCAGGCCAAAGAGCCACAGGAAAACATATTCTTAACAGTCTGAAGGAAACCTAGCTGCTTTTCCACCATCAGGTGAAACTGACTTAGATCCCATTTCATCCTTTAATCAAAAAGCATGGAAGTAACTCATAATTAAAGGAAACACTCATGAGAGTAAAAGTATCCATAGGACTATGTGACTACTGGATTAGACCATATGTAAAAACCAATGTGCCTGGTAACAAGTTAATATATTGACTACTACATATTTAACATTGAAAATTCAATCTAGATTATATTAAAGCTATAAATTCTGTTTATAAAACAATTGGATATGGGCATGCTTAAATTGTGTGGACAGTACTTTGAAACGTGCTGGAAGATTAATGAGAAAATGTAACACATACATTTGGGGGTTTTTTGTTAGATACAACACGCAAAATAAAAATTTATCTTTAAATGTTGGTATTACTTCAAATTAAGATATAAGGCAGAACAGATTTCCTATTGAATACGAATGTAAAAGCAAGGAAAGAAAATGGGTAACAGTACATTAAAAAAGCAAAAAGGGCAGAGTACAAGCAATCACAGATTGATGTTATTTAATAAGTTGACAATAGAGAAAGGAGTAGGTTTACAAACTTACCCTCATCTTTGCACATGCATCCTGTGTTGACTCTGTGCCTCGCAACTCTTTTACCAGCATAGAACCTAAATACTAGAACAAAAATCCGTGGAACTTAAATTAACCGAAATTCCAGAACAGACAAATATGTGTAGAAATGCCCTAAAAATGCTTTTAAAAACCTAGTGGTAACAGAAATTTCTTAATATATTGCTTTAGAGGTTTTTTTGCTCTGTAGTTCTTTGACAAATCACTTAAATCAATGTACTAATCAACCCATGAAACAAGAATGCACAGCAACAAGTATATTGAATCAGCTGGAGTCCTTTGAAACAATACCCGAAAGTCTTCGAGCTTATCATTTTAGTTACTGAAACAACGAACAAATACTACAGATTCCATCTTAAAAAGCCATTTGATTAAGAAATGGAGAATCTGCTTTTTTTAGCTGCCATCTGCCAAACTCCTATTGTTATGTGTGCAATCACGTGGATGAGAAGGCCAGCAGTGATCTCAACCTCAGTGTACTCAAGCTGTAACTAATTTACGTGCAAATAGCAGAGCCTGATGTCAGCAAACAGAGAAAATAAATCTGTACTAAAACTAGTTTAAACCATTATTTCTTCCTAAGGAAAGGCTGACCCTGAACTGTTATTTTGAAGCCTTTAGTGTTCTGGACGAGGACTGTGTGAGAGGAAGCAGCAGGGTGCTGTGTCCTGGCCCAGCTCACTGGAAACCACCATGCCCTCAGAGGAGCCTGCTCATCTCCAAGGGTAACAAGGCAGGCAGAGCCTCAGAGACACAGCCCCTGTCCTACAGGCCTCTCCCCCAGTGTCACTTTTTGGCACACACAGTTTGAGCCCTCCTGCACCCTGACAGCAGGCTCTGCTCATCTGGGGTCTCAGTACCCCCCTACATTTGAATGGCACTGCTCCTCCAGGGATGGAGCTAGCTGCATCATCCCTGCCATTCCCATCTAGCAGTGAGGGGTCTCATTACTGCTAACTGGGCAGTACAAAAGCCACACCACGCTCTGCATTCCTCCTGTACATGCTACAGGCGTACATATTTGTTGGTGTGCATGTGTTCTTATAGCTCTGTGCAAATGGGACGTTTCTGAATTTCTATATGATGTCACATGCAAGTCTGGCTTAACTGAGCAGAGAGCACAGCAAGGCACCCCTCACCTGCTCTTCCCCACGCACAGAGAAGTCTCTCTCTGTATTCTCACTGCAGCACAAAGCTATGGCTTCTCCTAAGTCTCCAGTCCTAAGTGAGCAACATGGGAGCTGAAGAGAAGTCATGCCACTGAGAGAATATGGTAAGTAGGCTGCAGGAGGAGAGAAAGCACTGTGGGCAAGAGCCTCTTTCCAGAGGATGCTGCAGCCCACCACTGCTGACCCTTCTCATTCTACCAGACTGACTCCTCTTAGAAATAGCCTAAGCTGACCCAACCAAATGGTGAACCAGCTTCAGCTTAGACAAAAACCTATCAAAAAGAACTGCAATTGCAGGTGAACGCAAGCTGGAATTGAACAGAGAGTGTACTCGTTCAGTTCTCTGGTCTCCTGACCTAAACTGAGATATTTTCTTTAAAGCCTTCAGTTTACACTGTGTACTGCAGGAGTCTCTGACCTGCAAGAAAATGCATAAATATTTCAATGTTTTTGAAATTAGCCAACACAGCAATTAGTGAGAAACACTTTATAGGGCATTATAAATGGGCCAGTGAGCAACATCAACACTACCAGATAAGCACAAGAGTAAAGGAATGAATGAAGGGCATTCCTAGAGGACTGCAGACGTGAAAGATTCATAAACCGAGCAGCTGTGACTTCAGCTGGGGGCTCAATGGTGACGTGGATACGGGTTTGGGCATTAATTTGATGGGACAGTCTGATACTGCCCTTGAAGAAAACCAACAAATTTAAACCAAGGTCTGAAATTAGAAGAGTAAACAAAAACGTATTGAATTGAACTTGTATTTTTCTCTGGATCCTGCTGTCTGACACTTCGGAATCCTTAGCCTTCTCTGGGCAGGTTGCAATTAATGTCTTCAATTTTTTGTTTGTTTGGTTGGGTTTTTTTTTGTTTTGGTTTGGGGGTATTTTGTTTGGTTTTTTGTTTTCCCATTTTTTATGGACTACAGTACAACAAATTGGTTTTTCCTTGAAAGCTACTAGTTGGTCAGGCACCAGGGTAAAAAAGCAGTGCTTTTTGCTTACAGCAGAATAAGAGGAAGAAAGAGAAGAGAAGGACAGCTCCTGTCCCATCTGCACAGCAGCAAAAAGCCTCAGCTGAAGGCATTCAGAAATGCTTCCCAAGGTGGACTGTGGAGTAGACACACAAATCACAGTAGTACCATCCAATTTAGTTGTCAGAAAAATCTGAAACTCTAGGAGGAAATTTTGCTTCCTTTTGACTTGCTGTGCTTTTGGAAATATTCCTTTTCAAACACCCAGAGCGTGTGGGAGCAATACAGAGAACATCCAACTGTTAACTGAGTGATGCGGCATACAGTGAAAGCTGCCCCAATTATAACTTACAAGGGTTTTACTCTGTAATGCTGAGGTCAATACAGCTCAAGGAGCTGAAAAAAAGCGGTGATACATGGTCCTTAGGAAAGGAAGGTCCTTAATCACCACTAACTTGGATATTCCTGGTCATTCCAACTTAATTTCTTTAATGATCCATCTTCCAATCTACTACAAAGGTTACATTCAATCATGAATTTACTGCTGGATCATGCAATAAGAGAAAAGGTACTCTTGAGATAAACACGTTCACTGAAAACTATGACAAATATTTAAAGAACTGGAAGTTGCTAACCTTCCTTTTCAATCTGAGGTGAGCAAGGAGGTTTTGAATAGTAGGAGAAGACTGACAGCAGGTGAGATGGTCCTTGACCATAACTTGCTGAGGAATGCAGAGGTTCTAGTTACTGTCTAGGGATAATCATTGCATGCATGGAAATTTTTAACCTCATGAAGGTCTGATGGAAGATACAAATGTGCTCCAGAAAGACATGTCTGTAACATCCCTTCTTCCCTTCCTCAGTGGGAGCCAGGCTCTGTCTCACCTGCATTTAGTCTGTAATTCCTACCTTCCCGGATATGCTTTAAATCTGGTCCAGCAACCTCCAACTGTTCCCCAAAATGCAGCAGTATTTAGTGAACAGAGCATTATCCTAAAAAGCACCAAAGATTCAAGACCCTTCAAGTGAAGAGGATCTCAACCCCACGTCCTGGACCAGTAGTTAACTGCCAGCTATTATCCTAAAGACACTGCAACTACTGAGCCCCTTTCCCCTGTACAATAAGCCAGCCTTCCTTCATAAGGCGGCCACCTCCAGAGAGGACACACAGTGGGCTGGCAAGGACCTTCAGCAACTTCAACAATGCTTTCCAGTAGAGTTGGAAGGGGAAATGCAAGCATTTTAAAAGGTGGGCTGAGGTACCTCTTCGGCTCCCCAGAAGCTCCAGTCCCCCCACCCTGTCAATGGGGAACTCAAGATTTCAGAAAACTATTTCATTTAAAAAGAAAGCCTTCCAATGGCTTTCTGTACTGCAGGAGACCTTTCTCTCCTCCACAAGCATTTATAACACCCAGAGAAGACTAACTGTCTTTAGTTGTAGAGGGAAGCTCCATTTCTCCAGGAATGGGAAGTGGTAATCACCTACAGCCACAGGGAGGTAAAAATAAGTATGCCCTGTCCTGATGGAACTGACTGCTACTGGTACTTGAAGTAGCCATCAGTTTGGGAAAGGTCTGAATGTGCCCTTGTCCCATGGATGGAAAACACTCAGGATTCTCATCTCCTTTTTCTCTGTTTCCTTTCCCAAAAACACATGTATAAAATTCAGGTGAGGCAACACTTACTTTAACTGCTGTGCACACAGCATTAAGGTAGGTATGGGGATCCCACACTATGTTTTATTATTCTTCCATAACTACTAGACAGGAATTTGTAACAGATGAAAAGTGGGGGTGTTTGCTGTCACTGTCACTTCAACAACACTTAGCCACTTAGTCATAATGCCCTTTCTCTAACACTAATGCCACATGGACTGCAATATATCACAAAATTCATAGCAAAAAAGTACTGTGCATCCTTGTTTCTCATTTATTACAATTACAGTATTTCAGAAGAAGCGACCTGTCTCTCCAAGAGTGACTGAAAAAATATTATAAATGAAAGTAAAACACAACAGCCTATCAAAATCCAAGTTTAATATATCTACCCCAAATCAAACCACTAAATTTACCAACACTTACAAATGCTTTATAATCGCATGACTGGAAGATGAGTTTCTCTGGATGATGTTGCCAATATTGTACAGGCGTTGATGCTGTGGCTTCATTTGGAGGTCGCAAGGTAATTGAAGGCTCTCCCCAGTCTCCTGTCTGAAAATCAGAGTTGTTCAAGATGTAAGAGCATGTGCAGGCAAATTCACTGTAAAGTAGCCCTCCACTGTTGTGCTCAATTAACAAGAATTTATTTTCTACACATAGAGCCATGTTACTAAAACAAGGGAACACAACTCCTACAACGTTTTTCATGATTTAATTTATAATCCAAAGTCATCTACTGTAGTGTTTAATGAGGCTTTAATTAAATCTCTTTGCTTTGAGAATAAAATCATTAGGCACCGGAAATGTTCCTTAAAAATAAGTGTTTACAATACATATATGAGGATGAGAGCACTTGAAAAAAATCATGAGATGCACAAAAATGCCTTTCACAAATTCTGCTATGTGTTTTACAAGCTTTTCTGCACAGTTAATATGCCTTCCATTATCTGGCACATACAACCAATAACTAACTTTCCTAAATGGCTAAATAACAGAGACTTTGCTTTGATTTGAAGACTTATTATACATTCTTCAAACACATGAGGCATTCTTTAATCTCTTTACGAATATTTACTTTGATCACCTTCTCTTGATGCCTCATTGTGGAGGTACTAACATGGCCCTTCCACATTCATCATTCTCATTGATATAGGAGATTGCCTTTCTGAGCTGTCTTCTCCTCCCTTTCCTCAAAGTCCTCAGAGAACACAGGTAGGAGTGCAGTTTGCTGCCAAATCCCTTCGCAGCTCACTCTTCTTCCCTCCAAAAGAGCCAACGCAGGCAACAGTACAGGAATGTCCCCAGCCTGGCAGTGCTGGTCTGGGCCTCACTTGCCATTGTGTATTTTTGATCCTGTCTCCATAGGACCTGAACTGACCTCTCCTTGGGGCTCCTTCTACCTTGCAGGCCCATGAATCAGCTCACTTTAACTGAAAATTACCATGGATGGACTTCTCCTCTTCCTAAGCCCTCTTCCCTCTGCCACCATCCTCACTTCTCTCCAATCCTGTCTGGTCTGGACTGCCTCTCAATTCCCCTCTTCTCAAAACTCTGTCTTTTTGCAATTACATTTGTCATTCCTGATCCTCCTTCTTCCCCTGTCCATTCTCTCTCAAACTATTTTACCCTTTCCTATATGATTATTTCAGTTTGGATTATGCTACTTCTTTCTTTACCTGCACTTATCTTTGTGTATTTTCTATGTATGTCATATTGTTAAAACGTGTTGAAACTGGCAAGGAATTGTCATCAGCATTTCACACAGAATATGACTAGAAGTTTAGACTTTTACAGCAAAAAGAAGTTAAGCATCAAAACCACAAAATAATCTTATCAAAGACATTCAAAGTCTGGCAAACTATCACATCTTACTAATTAAGTCAGGACAGAGTAAACAAAACAAGTACATCATTTTCATGTGTCACAAAATAACGAAATGACACGCATTTGCACAGCTCTGCAATGAAAAGCAAGAGATAAATCTGGAAACATCAACATTACCCTGCCAATATGGCAACTTTAAGCAAGAAAACGTCATAAAACAAGTCGAACCTAGATACTGTTGGCATCATTAGCAAATCTACCACTCACACAGTAGTGTAATTCCTGTTTTGCCTAGTTAAGTTGCCTATAGGCCATGGATATGACTTCAGCATCAGATTTTGAAAGGAAAGCAGCAGGAGCAATTGCTCCAATTTTTGGCAGTTTGCATCCACAAAAATGAATCCTTCTGGCCACCAATGCATAAAAACTTCCTATCTTACTTAATCTGAAGTGGGAATTTGATTTCTTTACGAGGCAGTTCTTCTTATAAAATAAGATTTCCATCATGTTACAAGGGGCAAGGATCTGCATCCTTTTTAGTGGAGTCTGTCTTTGACAACAAGAGAAGATGGATTGCACCCATCACAAATTCTCACAGTGTGCTCAGATGTCTCTTAAGAACTGTTTAAGGCCACAGCTAACAGACCACTTGATTTAGTTCTTTTGTTCCCCCTAATAAAGATACACTCCTGCATGTTCTGTGTAAGGAAGCACAGCTCAGGAGGTACATCCTAGCCATTTAGCAAAAGGTTACTGTGCTGGAGAGGGAGTAAATTCAGGACAGAAAAGCTACAAAAGTACATCTTTTGACCACCTGTCTTTCCACCAAGGAAGCACAGGGATGGCCAGGAGGCAGGACCAGAACTTCTACCAAACAAGTGATCAGGGGTAGTGCTCCAAACCCTCCTGTTGCACTGCTCAACAGGTGGCTTTCCTCACATGCAGGAAAGGGACAGCATTGGTAAAGTAAGCAGGGTACATAAGGAGTAAAATGAGTAGATAATTTTACAGTTTGTTTCCCTTTTGCACATTAAGTATGAAAAGCATAGAGAACTGCATTGTTTCTGTCTGAAAATGAAGGGCAGAAAAAGGGGAACAGTGATTACCTCTTGTTTTGGTGCAATTTTATGAAGAAATGAGAAATAATCTTCAACCAGGTTAATAAAACTAGTGTATGAGACACTTAGAGAGGGACTGTGTGGAGGCCATGTTTGCATCCATTGATTGCTCTATAAATATAATCATCCTACTACCTACTCCTTTTACACTAGACAAAACAGAATTGCCAAGATTGCTATACATATCTCCAGGATGTTGTAAACATGCAATAGAGCTGAGGTTAGGGGAATGCAGAGATACAGGATTTCTGCTGCTCCCGACAGACCACTGCCCCTGGAGGCCTTTCACATATTTCAGTGTGTCTTGTAGAAGGAGCAGCTACTAAGAAAAGTTGCATCAAATTAAACAAGTAGATATAGATTATTATGACAGATGGAGAAGACATTACACATAGTCAAAATTTTCTTTTACAGCTGTATCATAAGTGGTTTTTAATATTCAGCAAAAGTGGCTCCTGGTTTCCTTTCCTTTTGTTTGTTACCAAACTCCTTAGATTTTTAAACAGTACCACTGTTAGTATTCATAACCTATTTAGACTGAGTTATAACAGGGTAGTCTCCAAAGCCCAGATCCATGAAGATGTTTAGAAGTGTAATTCCTGTTACATATTCCCCATACAATTTCCTTCAATTTCCTTTCCTTTTTTTTTTTTTTTTTTTTGAAGAAAATCTTTTAAACAAGATTTAGACAGCTAAATACATTCATAAATCCGTGTCTAAAAACCTCAACAGGAAGAAAGGGAGCTCCTCAGCTGACTGGCTCTAGTCAGATACTGAAATTCTGAGATTTGGGATGTGATGACGACAGCTAACATCAGGCAAAATACAAAACAGGACCATCTTTGACCTAGAGAAGACTTGAAATCACAGGGCTCAAGTCAGGGTAGAAAAATATGAATTACTAGTAGTCCTAAATCCAAGGAGTTGATGCGGAACAATTAATGGGTGATGTATTGAGATTCAGGTCCTTCATAAGCACCTAATACACTTTTCAAGCAGTACAGAAATGTTCATAAATTGCCGTGCAAGACCAACTATAATGTTTGATTTAAGTTTTAAAAATAGATATGATAGGATAAGGATTTTCTGGTTTGAATATTTAATTTGCAATTATAAGAAATAATCAAACATTTAAGCTTATGTATTTTTTATGACACAATATATGGATGGAGATATTTATCTCTCTGATGAAGTAGAAAGGCAAGAGATAATTTCTTCCTCATCTAACTTTACAGCTCATCAGACAGCTGTGCAATTTATCACATGGTTTTTTCTGTACTGCCTGTGTTTTAGTATTCTAACATCCCTATGACTTTAACCAGCACCTTTCCTCTCTTTGGCCTCTGCTAATTTAAAAAAGAAGATATTTTTGCTCTGCATTTTGCAGATAAAGAATTTATAATCAGAAAATGGTCTCAAGGCAGGTGCCAGAGTGGTAAGGATTCAATCCTTTTACAATGATAACTTTTAACAGCCTTAGAGACCAATACCTTGTGCTCTTGCAGTGTTTTCTAACCCCGAAGATGGGCAGATATGCACTTCTCAGTGCTCTAGAAAGGGTCAGACGCTTGATGTCAAGTGAACTGCAGAAGCAGACTACAGCTATTATTTTTTCTACAATTTTTTTCTACAATTGCTGCACATTTTCCTATCTCATCCCATTCTCTGAGAAGTGAATGCAGAGATAGTCGTAGATAAGAAGTAACCTCAATAAATCTTCTATAAAAATCTAACACCTCCCTCGTCTTTTTATAAAAATGTCAAGTTAAAAAGCCTCCATGGTAAAAGGAAGAAAAAACCAAGAAGGCCTGGTTTTGAGTGGTTTGAATGTAGTTATTTTTAACAAGGATCACATCTTATAACTTTTCACCTGTTAAGCCTCATGCCTGGTTATGGTAACGTGTATTAGTCACCATGACAACAACAAATTGGAGCACACATGGATACAACAGTTCTGGCTGAAAAATGTATCATTTTCTCCCTGTAAAAATATTAAATGTTCTGCAGAGCAGTCGAATCCTCATTATTTGCTTGTTTTAATTCCTAGACGAAGACAAATTTTTTTAGCTCCTTACATGTTTGGCTTTTGAAAGATTGGAAACAGGTTCATGGTGTAGATTTAAAAAACTTCTAAAGCTCGGTAGCCAAAACGGCCTCTCTCTGGCAGAATGTTCCAAGAAGGCAGGACAGAATTAGGAGAAATCTACAGCTGCTCTCAAATACTCTGCTAAACAACTGGCTGTCATCCTTACCACACTGCAGTACAGATCACCAGGTTTGCTCTCACGTGCACAGCATTTGTGACTGCCACAAAAGTGACAAAAATTCAGGGCACCATCAGCATTACCTCCAACTCCCCCAAAGTGCCTCTGCAAAGGCGGTGTGTAACCACAGCTGGGCAAAGCCCACAGACCAACACAGAGAGGGCAGCACGACACACTGCGGGGGCGAAACTGTGCAAACCGAGCTGTTTACACGGTTTCCCGCTTTGGAAGAGTGAGTGAACAAAAACATCAGGAACAGAATTCCAAGCTCCCCCTGGGCGAGACGGCTGCTGGCAGTGCCCCCCCGTCCCGTACGCACGCACACCATGGAGCCGACACACGCTAACCACACGGCACGATACACGAATGCGTGCACACACGGTCCCCGCGCAGGGCGGACAAGGTACGGACTGCTTTTGTCATTTCAGCGACATGACACCCGTAGAGAACACCAAGGCAACAGACTGTACATCCATGGAGTGACAACATAGCCATTTATCACTGTATCTTACATTATGAACCTGATGAATCGATGAGAAAGGATATCCTGCATTCTGGTTGGTCCAGATCTCACAGACCGAAGACTGCTAATATAAACAGAAAACTGTATCTCATCTTGTAAATATTAATGCACTGCAACTGCCAAAAGGCAAGAATAATTAAGAAAAGGCTTGCAATAATACTAAAGAAGGAAGAAAAACAGTTGTTAAAATTAATCTTTTTATTTATTTGCTGACAAAATATTTTTGGACTGACTGAAAAGAAACATAGCTTATTCGGAGACTTTAGAAGAGGTTTCAGACTGTGAGTACAAGAAAACAATTTAGTCAGAAGTGCTTGTGATGTAAAGAGATAAAGTTATGCAAGCATAAATAGAAACTGCCTAGAGCAGAAGAAATATTGGTTACTTTCAGTTTTTGGCAGGGAAGAAGTTTGAAGTCAGCATCCCAAGTAAGTTTTGAGACTTAAATCTCTCTCTGTTGGAGACGTTCATGGGGAGCAAGGAAGGGAAAAATTTGGCAACACAATCAACAGGAAAAATACATTTTCTTTATAACAATTACCAGAAATGAATGCATTGCAATTTAGTGAAGCAGCTGCCCACCATCTCGTTCCAACAACGATTCCTTTGCATACTAAGATACAGATAATATTACCTTTGGCATTGACCACGACCCCAGTGTGTAAACAAAAGGTTTCAGTCTACCCTCTACATTATTGTACAGAGAATCTGTAGTAGTGAAGCAAAGTAAGCATATTGTAGCATCTCTAGCAAAAGCAGCAGAACTAGGCAAGCACAGCATTCACCAGCATCTTCTATATATTTCCTTGTTTGGACAATCATCAATAAAGCATCTGTGGCACCTCAGCAAAAGCTAAGCTAACGTTTTACAGTAGCCAGGCAACTAAAACAAAGCATCAGACGTAGGATCTTCCCACACTATCTTCAGCAGGCAGCAACAAAAGGCAATAAACAGACATGAAAAATGCAACTGCAGCATCCAGAAGAGATAGCAATTAATATATCAGTAATTTAACAACATCAAGAATGTGCATTGCTGGTTTTTGTCAGCAACAGCAGCAGCAGGAGCAGGAATTTAGCACCAATGCTCAAATCAACCCGAAGAAGTGCAACTCTTCTTAAAATATGACTCTTGCTCTTACCTTTTGTAGCCTACAACTTGGCTGCCTGGCTGGTGACAGAATAAGTTACCACTTCTGGTTACCGTCAGGGAAGCCTGGCATCCTCTGGACTGACTACAGAATGCTGCCAGGCAGCCTGGTGGCTGCCTAATGTTGTTAATTGTCCCTTATTTCCTTCATCATCTGAAATGCATGAGCACACTTCTCTTCCTCCAGCTTCAGTAATTTTAAAACTTCCACATATGTGGTTAATTCCACCTCCCTCATCTTGTTTTCGAAGTTCTTTGCTTCTCCTTCATGATGTGCAGGACTCTACGTTTTGATAGTTTTAATTATCTAATTAAAACTTTGACTTTTGTTCAGTCTTCTACCTCATCCCCTGCAACTTGCTACAAACTAGTCTTCCTCCATGTGATGAACACATAGTCTCAGTGCAAGGCCAGCAGTAAACACTGCTGCAGCTACTTCTGCTGTGCCATCCCTAGGACATTGCACCAGTGGTTACCAATGACCTCTTTCTGTGTACGTCTAGCAAACTGACTTCTGGATGTTCTGGCCATCCCCATCGCTATGATGCCTATATCTGTTTGCCTGAGGAGGGGAAGATTCCTGCATAGGAATCCATGGTAGAAGGTTGTGCCTCTGCTTTTCAAGAGAAGAGCAAAGAGAAGGCGTTTCCGTGCTGGTGCAGCATGCCCAAGCATCTGGAAATTAAGATAATCAAGAAAACCTCCTGCACTGCTATTTGTACACACCGAGGTACTGAAAGCAGTAAGGGATGCAGCAGGGTACTGCATGCTGGCAGATGTTTTATTTCTCCCCAGCACCGGCAAGGGGTTGCCATGATGCTGCCACATCGTGCAGCCGCTTCTCAGCATCATGATATTCTTGAGGCAAAAGTGTGCCCCTAAATCCTGCCCCTCTCTCAAGGACCTGCCTCTGGGGACTGGTGTGGGGCCTCAGCCAGCTCAGTCGTGACCCGGAGCCTGTTTCTGTGCAGCGGAGGCGCGTGGGGCTCTCCCAGCAGGGCTGCAGCACCGACAGCACTCCTGCCACCACAGCCCCGCGTGCTGCGGCACCCAAAGGTGTCGGTACATTGGGCACATCCTGCAGCTGCCCTGGGGCCAGCTCAGACACATGTGTGCACAGGCTTCAAGTTGCTCCATTTAAAAAGAGGGCAGGCAATCAATCCTCTCTTACACTTGTCAGTGTTACCCCATCCTGCCCCTCCCTCCCCAGCCCATCTTCTCCCAAAGGGAAGCACAGCAGTTAGGGCACTCCCGCCAGGAACTGGGAACTCTCAGTTTGATGCCCTTCTCTGACTGGGGAAACTCACACCTTTGCAGTTCACCTTTGTCTTTTACAGGTTAAAGCAGCAGCAGAACACAGGCTGTCTTCAACCCCTTTTATAAAGGGGGGAAAGAAAAGTGCCTAAAGGTAGATGTTTGGAGCACTCACGTATGAGAGACAAGTTTTGGGTCCAAGTCTTCGCTTCGAGAATTGTTCAGGTGAACTTCCCCAATCAAACAGACCTACCTCCAGAATTAAAGGTTTGAAGGATCTAGGCCTAAGCGAAATCATCTTAATATACAATCAACAATAAATGAAGCAGACCAACAGAGACTGAGAATTTCCCATGACTTCATGAATGCCCAGTCAGAAGGGCAGCAGTGCAAAACTCATTACTCAGTTTTGCATTCATTAATATTTGAATGATTAAGGTACTGAAATGCAGTGCAGATGGGCCATTAATTTTATGGATGGTAATGAATTCAAATTCAGAAATCAACCTTTTCCTTGCACCATTGTAAAAATATTTAGCATTTACGATATACATATTTTATATCTTCAAAGTACTTAAATTTTTAAATGAATTATAAAATGCCCAGGAGAAGTACTTAAAGTTGCACATCCCTGTGCTGGAGAGAAAGGAACCAAGACAAGGAAAAAGGTTAAGTGATTATCTGAGGCCAAAAAATAGGCAGTAGAAGGAAGAATGGGGATTAGGCTTCAAACATTCACAACTTTCAGCTCCCAAAACATATGTTCTCAAAAAAAAGCCAAATAATTCAATCTGTGCATACATTTCCACCACAATAAACACAAATACACTTGGGCACCCAATACCACTGACACAGAAGTTCTGTGAAAAAGAGTTTAACGAAGAACATTTTCCTAAGTAATATGGTAAAGAAGAGCAAAATAATGGCATCATCTATTGTCTGACTAGTATCAAACATGCTGTTATCTTAATACTCCCCAAAAGATAAATGCTTACAAGTAATGTCACAGCAAGACTCTGCTATCATATCCTTTTTGTGGTGTCCCATGCATAAAGGGTTTCCCTGTCTAGTCATGGTGGAACACAGCTCTGACAGGCAGGAGGGGCAAAGGAAGGGTGAAAAGAATTATCCAAGGAAAACTTTAGGCTTCCTCTTTATAGACTAGGAAAACTTGGTTAACAATCTGAAGAAAGAAAGTAACTGTAAGACTGATCATAAAAATCATATGCTTTCTAAGGAGAGGAAAGGGGGAAAGTGACAAAAAAGAATACCTGGACAGCACATGCAGGAGGAGCACGAGATGGGTGGAAGGCAGTCCAGATGTATTCATTATAGGTACATCAATGAGTTTCACTCAATGGCATGTTAGGAGATATTAAAGATTTATCTAAATTAGGAGCAATTATCCTTGAAAAGTCATAGAAGCTACTAAAGGACCAAAGAAGGGCTAAAAGAATGGAGGAAAGGAAGGTTCAGAAAGTTACAGCCAGTCTAACTGCAGGGACTAGTAAGTGACTAGAAATGTTTAAAAATCCAGCCACCATCCTGTGGTTCTCACGACCTCCTGATATCACTCCTGGCCATCTGAAATAAACACTCAGGAATATATGTATGCATGTGTATATTTATATCTATGCATACATTATTGAGAATAACAAAGAAAAAGTGTAATATTGCCTGCCATGTGCTACTGAGACAGTTCGATGCACCAAGAAAAATTCAAGATGTTCATAATGAGGTTCTTCAGTATGAATCATCTCAGATCAAATTTCCTTCCTGTGTTGGAAAACCGGCCAATCAAATCAGCAGCAGCAAGGAGAAGTACAGCAAGGCTCGGACACTCTGTGACTCCTGATGCAGCGCGTTTTGAGAATGATTATTGGTATTTAAGCACAAATGGACTGAACATGTTGAGGCAATCTGCAAGGACCTGCTCCATGCTGGGGCTTGGAGGAGTGCCAATGCTCTCTGAGAAGCATCCAGAAGTGAGGGACTTTTCAGAATGGGGTAAGAACTGGAAACAGATCTGATGAACTACAGATCAGTCAGATGAAATGTAGTAGGATTACACAGGGAAATAAAATAGCAAATAAATTAGCAAAGTGATTTAGGTTGGGGGAAGTCAAAAAAGAACTGAGAGTTTCAGTATACTTCAAATTAGATAGAGCAGTCTTTCAGAAGAATAAGGATATAAATCACAGGATAATTCATACTGCAAGGAAGCTCAGGAAATCTCCACTCCAACTCCAGCTCAAAGCAGGAGCAGCTGTGAGATGAGACCAGATTGCTCAGGGCTTCAACTTGTCAGGTCTTGAAAACCTCAAGGACAGAGACTGGACAGACCCTGAACAACCTGTCCCCCTGCTTGCCTGTTCATATAGGGAGAAAGTTTCTCTTGGTGTCCAGTATCTCTCTTTCAGTTTTAATACCCAAAGCCACCTCTTCTCTAGCCAGCCCTGGTTTTCCAGACTCTCCTCGGAAGGCAACTGCTTTAGTTCCCAACCATCTTGGTGGCCCTTTGCTGAATTTACTTCTCCTATATAAAAAACCTCAGGTATTTAATAAAAGTAGCATGGGAAGAAACTTTTATGCCATATGGGGCAGCCACCAGTGAGGTCTCATATGGGGTGAGACTGACATGCTCTCAGTTTTAGCTGCTGCAGTGGAAGGATGGAATCCAGGAGAGAGTGACAACAAACAGAAGTCTAGAAAACACCAGGGCATGGCTCTGGGTAGGAAAATGGTTTGTTCAGGCCTGAGCTGGTCTGAGTAGAGGTTGTTGGTGACTCTTGATCTTCTGCCGTCTTTCCTAGCTTCTTCTCATTGTCAACACCCCTTCTGCCGGTGCTGCCAGCTACCAGTATACCCCAGCCTCTTAGCCTTGCAGAGAGGATAAAAACTTCTGGACAAACACCAATGAAGATTATGAGACTTAAATCCCTGAACATTGGGTATAGGTATCTACCTTTCTGCCAAAAAATACCCTCAAACAACATAAACGCTCTTTCAGAAAAGCGCCCCCAAACTCTAAGCGCAGCTTTTTTCTGGCAGATCTGAAATGTAAATGTTAGATACTAAAATTAATTTTTCATACAATCTTTTCAATGTAGACCTTCTAGTTCACAAAAATGAGTGTGAAAAACAGTAAATTAATGAAGAACATTTGTCCTTTTCTTGGTGTAGTATTTATGGCTAAAGTTCGGCTCATTAATATTGAATATAGAAGCAGCTTCCTTAATTCTATTTGCTGAAGCAGCTTGTAGATATGATCCACCTCACATGACTTCAGTTCTAAAATGTTAGCTTCTGTGACATGTTTGAAAAAATCTCTCTCTATTCACACAGAAATTAAGTAGATTTCTTAAAATGTCTTTATCAGTTTACTTGTCCATTGCCCAGAGAAGTGTTGGATAACCCATCCATGGAAGTGTTCCAGGCTATGTTGGACGGGGCTTTGAGAAACCTGCTCTGGTGGGGAGGTGTCCCTGCTCAGAGCAGGGAGGTTGGAACTAGATGATCTTTCAGCTGCTTTCCAACCCAGTGGTGGTTCTATGATTCCATGAAATACACAATTCTCAAGGGATCTACGGATGAAAATGAGCTGAAATTTACAGATCAAGATACAGCTGTTTATTGCATTTGCATCTATGTGAATTACAAATACAACTGCCAGCAATACCTATACCATGCAATAGATTTAGTTAAGCATTTTTCTTTTGATGTTAAATTGAAGGTTGTCACAGTTCAGTCATCTTTCTGTATTAAAAATATAATGCACCTAAAATATGAACCTTAGAACATTTTGTTTGGATTTTACCTTTTTTTTTAGATAGCTATTTACTCTCACAACATAAACTATTTTATGCTTATAAAATATGGAAATAAGAAGCCTAAGAAGTAACAAGAGAATGAATCTAGACAGCTGTATTTTTGCATTTATTGCTTCATAAATCAACTAGTAAAGAATTCTGTTATTTCAAGAGTAATTTCAACCATTGATAAAAAAACCTTCTTCATTGCTTCTTAGATAATCTCATTTTACACACCAGTATTCTCTTGGGCATATTTTTCTTCATTCACAGTAATCTTTAAATCCTTCAAAAGCAGAGGAGACAGGAAAACAAACACAAAACAAGTAAATAAAAAAATGTCATACTGTGGTTTAAAGTTACAAAACTAAAGATGACTTCTTTATTTTTGGCCCCTTCAAACTTTCTACGTCATCTTATTCAACCTGCAACATCCCTGTACATAAGTTTTCCTAGCCGACAAATGGAAAACATGATTTTAAATCACACAGCCTGACAGTGCACTGGAAATACAAATGCATTAGTATCTGTGAAGTATTCGGAAGAGATTGCTGAGTTGAAGGTATTATTTCAGAAAGAAGTGAAATTATTTCAGAATTTTAATATAAACCTGCCTTTGCTCATTGTGTCTTCTGCTTTCATGAAATTTCTCCTCTTTTGCAGGTAAGGGATCTGCTGTACTAAACCTGTTTAAATGATTGTCCCCTGTATATCAATCCTAACTCAGCAATGAATTATTTTATCTTACAAAATAATGTTAAAAGGCAGAATCCCAACAATCAGGACAGATTTACTTCAAACTTACTGTGTAGTCATTACAATGACGTTACATTTAAGCGATCTTGTGTTTTAGGAAAAACATTTAAAAAATTAAAAAAATAAAAATTTGAAACAAGCAAGAGTACTCAGACCATGTGACCAAAGAACCCAAAAAGGCTTTCAAAATTAAGTCTGTGTTTAGCAACTCTGGGAAAGAACTTCTTCTGTCAGCCTTTGTGAATGAGTTTTTCAACTCTCTCTGATCTTAAAAGATCTCTTCCTTCCATCACAGCTCACTGGGATGCCCCCATATGGGCCATGACTAGGTTTATCCTACTGGAAGGCTTACTCTGACTCACTACCAGTTTGTCCTCCCAGAGGCAGACACAGGCTGGAGCTGTCCCCAGAGCCCCAGAGAGGCTCCCGCCCACTGCCTCCCCAAACGACAGACCTCTCCCAGCTTGGGCTGCGCCGGAGGCTCAGCACCATGGGGAGCGCGTGTGACAGCATCAGGGGGAAGCCTGTCCCAGCTCTCCTTCTGCAAGGAGCGCTGCGGGCACGGGTGCTTCCTGCACCTCCCTGCATGCCTGCCACGGGAACGATGTTTCTGGCCCTCGCTCCTGGCTCAGGGCAGGGTGCAGAGCTCTGAAGACCACGGCAAGAGGTCTTATGGACCAGGGTGGCTAAAAGCACCATATGTCACTGGCTGGCGCAATAAATAGCCACAGCCTCGGGGCTGGCAGTCTGGAATATGCTTGCAGCTAGTACCTAAAGCTTCTCTCCTGCCTGGAGAACTGCAAAACCTAAAAAGGTGACATTTAAACTGATGTATTTTAATGAACTTAGCTATGATTCCTTCTGACCTCCAAAGTTCTTCCCTGCAACTATTTCAGGGGTGAATGAAGAGCCCAATCCCTTCAATGGGACTCCTCCTACCGACTTTGGTTCCAAAGTACTCGAGCTTTGCCTGCATGATTTCAGTTCTATTTTAAAGGTTCAGGCAATCTTAAGAACAACCTCAGCTATTTTAAACTACGTTAATTTGATCATACTAACCTACCATTTGCAGGATCAAAATTCAACATCCACAGTCAGTGATGACTCAGACTACACATTTCTTTCTAGATTTTTTTTCTCCTTTTTTTTTTTGGAAAACAAACCATCTCACAACCTTCTGTATTACCATTTTGGCAGTTATGATTTATACAACCAGACATCACAGACTTTCGGAGTTGGATGATCAACTGGGCGGTTGGATGACCAACCCTATTCCATTGGGGAATCTAAATTGGTTAGACTCATTGTTTATATTACGATTTTCCCCTTAGGTCACAAACAGTCTGCTAGGGAGCTGCGAATGAAGGTACATGCTGGCCTTGAGACAAAACCACCCACATTAAGTAAATTTAAATCAGTGCTTCCTCCAGGAAACAAAGAGTTGTATTACTTACAAGCAGATTTGATTATGGTTTAGAGTACTGTTTAAACCCATCTAGCACATCAAAGGAAAACAGATTTAAGCTGCTGTGCTCATTGTTTAAGAAAAACTGGTTGATTGATGCAAAGATCAACATGCTTGATGACTCCCTGTACCAGTTTAGTGAAAACACAGGCCACAGTAAAGATGGAAACATTCAGTTTCAAAATATGTTCAGATTTTAGATTTTAAATTAAGGATAAGATAGTCTTCATCTAACATTTCTGAAATAAAATCAAGTTCATGAAAGCAATACAATAAATAAGTTTGTAATACTGTGTTGGCCTCTCTTCAAGGCCATAAAAATGCCCATTAATCTCGTCATCAAGAACACACCTAAAACACTTTCAAAACATCACAGCATCCAAGATATCTTTGTGCACATTTGTGTGCTATAGCATCCAGTAAACATGCAGATTCATACAGCAGCATGCAAACAGCCTAGCAAAGAAAGACTTAAGACAGAAGAACATCCTCAAAGCAATTCAAATAATCCCTCTAGATCATTCTGTATGTGAGAAGTATTCTAGCTGGGAAGCTGGACTGGTATCAGTTCAGAAGTTGCTGTTGATCTGACACAAGCCAAAGGAACCAGCAAACTGCAAGGAGAAAGTTGCTAGATAAAAGAAAAACTCCCAAAGCCCCACAATATATAGAGCAGAAGGTTCAGGTTAAGAATCAGTTGGATCTCCTTAATTTTGCAGAAACAATTATTTTACTTTTAATTTCAAAGGGGCTTTGGGGGAAAAGACTGAAGTAAATATAGTTCATTTTGGCAGAGCAGATATTGCACAAAATAAATTTAAGAATCTATTTTTGGGCTAGAATGGTTGAAGAAATCCCTGATTAGGCTCTTAATGGGGTGAGTCCAATTTATTGAGAATGATCACCAGAGGGAGTCATTGACTTTCCCATTAAAGTCAAAGGGAGTTTTACATACATCAGGAATGCAGAATTTGGGGGCAGAGCTGAAAAAGACTTCAAACAGATTGGAGTTCAGGGAACAACACAAACCACTGTTTTATGGATTTCATCTGAATCCATTTTCCCCTCTAGGGTCCCAAAGGATGGGATGATATTCCATGGTTAAAGTTAGAGAGAAGGCACTGAAGTTATCCATTCAGTGGGTACACATTCCCAAAACAACAACAACCCAACCAAAAAAACCCAACAACAACAACTGAAAAAAACACCCCAAAACCACACTACCATAAAAACCCCCTCAACCAACCAACCAACCAACCAACCCCCAAAAAACCCAACAACCAAAAAAATCCCTTAAGCACTTAATTGGTTCTACAGGAGTTTGGAGTGGTGTAAGTAATAACAGCTCAGTTTTCTCTTTGGGAGTACAATGTATCACAGTCCTTCTGGAAATGCAGTATTCATCAGCACAAAGAAAATCTCCAGGTGTCATTTATGAGAGTATGTCATACCTCTCAGGAATATCAGTAAAAGAAAGAAGTGAAATGGAGTCAGAAAGAATTGTTAGCATAGGGGTTTTTTGTTGTTTTGGTTTGTTTCATTTCTTTTTCTTCAATGGCAGTGACTAAAAGAGGTAGTGAGTATAGGGATTTGTGAACGAAGTGATAAAATGAACTAATTAGACAAACCAGTCTACTCAGCCACAAGCAAGTGTGCATTTTATGCTCAAAGACTCAAATTTCGTGACCTTCAAGAAATATTTTCACATTAAGAACTTGTCTTTGCTGGATTTCAGCTTATTCTTGCCATAGAAGCCCAGCAGACTTTGGTTTGAAAACAAGCTCATTCACTCAGCAACTTTCTCCTTAATTCTGTACAAGAAGATTATACAGCAGAAAATTAGATTTAAAAAGGGCAAGGCAACAGCCCCACCCAACCAAATGGAATTTCACTTTCCTAGACATGTCCTCTGAACAAACAGATTCAATTTGTTTCTGTGTTCCCAGGTAATGGCAGCACCTTGTTTTGTTTGTTTATTCAATTACTTCTTGTTCATGTAATTAGCTGGCAGGCTACAGCCTTTTGTTCATTATAATACAGCTATTTGCATAGCTGTTTCCATTTTGAGGCTGAATTTTGGTCAGAGGCTCTATTTTGGGTTATGGCAGGCAGAGACACTGCTGGGAAGCCTCATGCAGGGAAGCATGCAGCAACCTGCTCCTTCGTGGAATGAATCTCTCCAGGAACTGCCCTGGCTGCCCATCTGCTTCTGACAGCAAATCAAAGTCCTGTTTCCAGCATGCAGCTTAAGACCTGGCTGTCTTTGATCATCATAGGTAACATCAAAAACCAGTTCATTCTAAAGCATTTTCACTAACAGGCTGTCCATGCATAATTTACTGTGCTTTAGATTGAATATTAGAAAAAATTTCTTCACTGAAAGGGTGGTCAGGCATTGGAGTGAGCTGTCCAGGGAAGTGGTTCAATCATCATCCCTGGAAGTGTTCAAAACATATGCAGGTGTGGCCCTCTGGGACATGGTTTAGTGGTGAACATGGAAGGGCTGAGTTAAGGGTTGGAGTCAAAAACCTTAAGGGTCTTTTCCATCCTACATGGTTCTATGGTTCCATGGCATCACTCTGCCCAATGTATGCCTAATTTAAAATTATCAGTACTCTTTCAGTGGTTGGGTGAAAAAAATTTAGAGATGGAGGCTACTTTAAGCTTTCTTTCATTAACAGTTTGATTTAACATCCAGTTGAGTCTAATGCTGTTGAAATGAATTTTTGCATAGTTAAATCTTTTTTTAAAATAATCAAAATACATCCCCAGATCACAGTTTTGCAGAATGCTGACCCTTCCCATTAATAAATGCAGCAATCATCACCCTTCAAGTCCTCTGAGTTTCCAGCAGTGACCTGATGTCAGCTTATTCCTCAGAATTTGAGGAATCTGCACCCTATTACAAAAATGAGAGGCAGAGTCGGTGCTGGGGGAAGACTGCACACTCTGGTGCACAGAAGCTACCTTCATCTCAGCCTCCAGACATCTAAACACCCCCAAACCTCTACCTCTCAGGAGAAATTATACACCAACACACCAATTTACACTATTTGAAACACACGGAGCTGGAACAGACAGCTAGGAAAAATTGTCAACCTTTGTTATTTGCAACTCAGCCTTCATATACAACCTACTGCTGTGGTCAAGATTAGTCCTGTAACCAAAAGCAGCAAGGCCCAGCCTTTTAACGGCACTGGTTTTAGTCCTACCTGTGCCATCTGCCTCTCCAGCTTTGACCGGGGAATATCATCAAAATAGTTTTCATTTCTTCTTCTCCTTGCATCGCCCTGCATGATAATGTGGGGAACGTCCAGGGAGCCACCAGTAGTGAAAGTGCTTTGGCTAAGTGATGGAGACAACTGAGGAGGAGTGTGGTTACCACTGGGTTCCTGGACAGAGAAAGAAAAATGCAGCATAAGAATAGCATACTGCTGACTTCAAATCACACATTTATAAGTGCATTTGAATGGCTCACACTAAAAATATTATGGAACAATTCCTACAGTAGAGATTACTGTGGATGAAATTTGGAGATTTCCTACCTGAAGTGTAGAGCCCATGTAGAAGGAAAAATAGTTCACTATTTACATGAACTAGTGGCAAATTTCCTCTCCAAAGCCTCCTTGTGTAATATATACCCTCTTCTAGAGATAAAACAGTGAGCTACTTCTTGCCAAGGCCCAAATAAAGCCCTGATTTAGGACTAGCTATTTGTAAGATGAAATACATTTTCACTGGTTCTGAGCAGCTGCTCTGAACAGTGAAAGTGATTTGAACACTAGCATCTCTAGCTGGAAGAAAGAAATTCGTGTCCATTTACACAGTATAGACACTTTGTTGCAATTTTTATAGGTTTTTCAGAACATCCATTTTAACTTGAAGTATCACAGATCAGACACAAGCTAAATACCAATTCCTGGAATGCATGAAAGCATCAGAGTACAAATATTTTACCTGCTGTTCTTGTTACCCGTACTGAACTGTAACCTTGTATCAGTCAGTGTGCAAATGCCACGTTGAATTGATACATAAACTCTACCTAATAAATAAACAGCTCCTCCTGGTACACGTTTTACCAGGATCTGCCACCACACCGCCCACAGCCAGACATCACGTGTGTTTGGAAACACCTACTCTCATGCACATCACATCACATCACATCCTTTGTTCAAACACCACCTACAAACACTGGTGTCCAGGTTCACCATTCCACACTCTCTTAGAGCTCCATCAGCAGGAGCAGGGAGCTACAGTGTACTGTCCAGACAGTCTGCAAAAGTACTGCCTGGTGTTGATGCTATGATGATTTTTTGCCTTTTTATACACCCCTTTTATATACTCTTTTATATAGCTTTTATGTATTCTTAGTGCTTTTTAACTAAAAAATATTTTAGCTCCTTAGGTTTGATAACTAGCATAGACCCAATATTCCACTAAGCCAGGAGACCAAACATCCTGGAAGCCTCGTAGTTGGGGGTCAGAAAGCCCCAGACACCAAGGTCCTCTCCAGAACACATTCTGTAAACTAAGATAGGCCCATCCAGGGGGAAGGTTCCTCAGATGAGGGGTTCTCTCGAGCCTCTCACTGGGGAATCTTTGATAGATATGCTGATTGCCACGGCCTATAACTGTATATGCGATGTATGGTGTGTGTGCATTTCGGTGTGTGCTGCTCAGCGCATTCCAGCCGCACAGAGCGCGTACCTTAAGGATCCTTAAATAAATACTGAAGTAACCCCTTTCTCCCTTTTAACAGTGTTTGGCTCTGATTTTAAGACCAGGGAAAGGCAACAGTGTGAGCAGGAAAACACTGTCACCACAACTGAATGGGAAATGTTCCTCTTTCGCGATGTAGGTTACTGGGCAGAACGTACCCAGGAGCAGGTTTACACAGTGCAGACCTTCTCCAAACCACCTGCTGCTGCAATGCTCTATTTCAACACTGAGCAACAAGAGGGGACCTGAAGATAGTGGAGCAAGCAAAACCTGCTCCAGTGTGGAAGGTAAAAAAATTCTGCCTTTTTATTTAAAGAGAGAATTAAAGTGGATGATTCATGCATTATTACACTGAAGCAAGCCCAGTTCTGAAAAGTATCAAGGTACTTTACTCCATGCTGTTAAGAAACAAGATCTGGTGTAAGAAATCAGAGAGTTGTAATCTCTTCCAAATGGAAAGGAAAGTTCAAGTCATAGTAATGCATGATTTCAAAATTTGAAGTGTAGGAGTCTATGTGACATTATTCCTTGCAATCACAGTAATGGATTAGTATTTTTCAAGTTGCCAACAAGAAAAATGCTGGGAAAATATAGCTCTTTAGTAATTTTTAATTAACTGGGATTTTTTTTTAAATTTTTTTTAAGTTCTCTAGCTTTCCTATGATCTGAGACAAGCACTTGACATTTCCCAGGGCAAAGAAAAGAGTGTTTTCCTCTTAGGAATAATCTTTTCCCTCCTTCACAAAAATCCACCTACATTGGCCCAGTTAAAAGCTTCTGAAAAACTGTAGTCTGCACATGCTCAGGAGGTTTGGTGAGGCATAATCTCTAAAACCCACCCTGCCTGGGCCTAACAACATGGTGCACACACCTCTGTCCTGAAAATAATCTGAGTACAGGAGCACCAAACAAGATCCTCTCTAGCGACTGCTACTTGCTGCTACAGCCAGGTAGGTAACCCCTCTCTGCGCTGAATCAGGATTCACCCACTGTTGCAGGCTGATAAGGCCACCAGTGTATCAAAGTGACAGATGAACATAGAGATTCCAGCCCTCATCAAGCTTTTCATATTTTATCAAACTGCATATGAAGAGGAAATTCACTCCGAGATCTATATTGGAAGATTGCTGGCAAGGCAATACAGACAAGAAATACCAACTCAAGAAATAAAAGAATTACCATGCCTCTGCATTATGGAACAGTATGTCATTGTATGATTTTATGCTATTTTCTCAAAGTTGTCCTTCACAGCACAGATGGATCCTTGACTGTGCAGCATGTTGTCATATACTCAGCACCGTGTTATCATTAGTTACCATGTAGTCAGTATTTTATTCTCGCCTCATTTTGTGGCTCCAAACCTCTCTCCTAAAGTCTTTTCAAATCCTGCTCTGAAGATAGGATGATTAATATCACCATATTCATGATGCTCATAAGTGCTTTACAAATGTCAATCAATTAATTTTCACCACACCCTGTGACTTCTGGCATTTTATAATCACTGCTTTAGTGTGGGTGACTTGACACACACAGGCAAAGGTTAGAAAGTACCAGTCACTCAATTACAACATCTATTGCTTGATTTCTCAAGTGCTTGAGTTCCAAACTCCACTTCTGTTGATCTAATTTTCAGCACTGTGTGCTCAGCACTTGTATAAATCAGACTCAAGACTCTAGTCAAATACAGAGATTGCCAGTAACATACAATTAGTGACTGTTTAGGAGGCAATTAATGAAATAACTTACCATGCATTATCCAAGTTTTTTGTGGCAAAAACAGGTGTGAATCTATATTTTCATAGGTACAGCTATTCCTTTAATCATGAGCCTCTCTCCCATTCTTCTTTCATTCCTCTTCCTCACTCCCACCCACCTTCTCATCTCCTTAAACAAACCTGCAGACCAGACATGGACACCCTTGCAGGTGCTACTATGGCTGAGTACCACGCTATTGTTAGTCACCAGGTACTCATATCATGTTTCTACCCAGCTGTGAATGCAAGGACACATGACCTGCAGGGATGTCGAGCACATATTTCACTGTCAAAATCTGCCCCATCCCCTCTCAGACCTGCTGCTCATGTAAGCCTGGAACCACAAAGGTCAGGGCTGGAAGGGAGCTTAAGAGATCCTTCCCCAAGCTGCCTGGGCACACTTCATGTCCAATAGATGTTCGTCTACCCAAAAACCAGAATTCTCTCCAGTGAACTAATTCTTGTGTTAAACTATCCTTGCAATTATAACACTTCTTCTCCAAATTTTCTGCCTAAATCGTTGGTCCTTCAGTTTAAATTCCAGCCTCCAGTGCTGACTGAGTGAGGAAGGGCTCCCATAAACAATATGGAAACCGGTCCTGTAATTAAAGATTATCATGCACTCAAGGAAAGAAAGCAAGATTGCATAGGTAACCTGAGATCCAGCAATTTCTATACTTTTGTGCATAGAAAAGTATATTTGTATATAGTGTATATATATGTGTAATAGATATATAGTGTACATATATATATTTGAATATAGTATATTTGAGTATAATTGAAATTGAAACTGTGTTTCCTTAGTACACAGTAACATACAACAAGAAATGACATATGTTGTGGATATTTTTAAGATTTTAAATATTTTTTGGTTTGCCTCAATATTTAGCCTTTTACTTTGAAATATTTTAAAAGCTAATACAAAAACAGTCAAAAAAGATGAAGCATTAGCACTGCTTAGCTTGAGCTTGGGAACTTAAAAGTAGACTTTAAATAACAAACTGCCTTTTCTGCAGCCTGATCTAGTGGAAAGTGCCCCTGCCCACGGCAAAGAGGGTTGAAACTTGACGATCCTTAAGGTCCATTCCAATCCAAACTGTTCTATGACTCCATATAAATCAATCTTACAGCAGCAGCAGTTTATTTAAGCCAATTTTCAAGACACAAATTATTGCAGACTACAAACTAAACTTTCTTTGTTTTTGCTGGTTTTGTTTCATGTGAAATAGCACAGCAGCAATTGATGGGAAAGAAAAACTTTATTCCAAATGCATGTCCTCCTCTTTAGGATTCTCTGTGAAGACTGCAATTCCAAGAGGTGATAAATGACATTTAGCACTGGCCTGCATCAGTAGCTCTAGCTGTGCAGTGGCAGACTACTTTTTATCATTTTGACTACAGATGGAGGACATCCAGTCTTCTCTTCTGTATTAACTGAGAATATACAGTCCTGACCAAGAATGTGGACTGCGGAAACTTTCCTGCTTGCTGAAGAGGAATTAATTATCCAGTTCAGAGTACTGAAGGCATTGAGCAAAAAAGTGTGCCTTTTAATCTATTTCTCTTTCCTTGGAGTGTTTTAACACCTGCCATGCATCAGGAATCATTCACAAAATGCATAAAAAATAAAACACAAGAAAAACATCCACACGTTTGTGCAATGTACCTTAGAGCACATTACAGACTTGTCAGACCTTTTTAAATATGGCATTGGGAATAGGTTGAATTAAGGGATGGGATCTAAAATGTCTGTATGGGGCATCTGAGAATATGCAGTGTGAAAATAGGCTGGTCATCGAAATTTTAAGTACTCTTAAAAATAAGCCCTCATTCTGTCTTTCTGTATTTCTCTCTACACCAGGAAATTTAACTTGGGAGCACAGACACTCTGACATTTTGAAACTTAATCCCAAATGAGATTCCCATCAGAAACGCAGCCCCGTGAATTTAATCAGATCCAATCAAATGCAAAAGGTGTGACCTAAAATATCAAAATAAAAATGTTGCTATGAACTCTGTTGGAGAGAATTCAGTAGGAATTGGTCATCAGACCACAACTCGATAAGAGCAGCAGACAGCAAGTAAGCAAAGGCACTGGATTGGAGAAACCAAGTGAAGGTGGTGTAATGAGAGGAGATTAAATGTGGTCAAGTGTGGAAAAACCCCAGGGACATAGCAACAAAGTTTCTGAAAGAGGGAATACAAATAAAAATTAAAAACATGATAAAACTTTTGATATACAGAGACACCTTAATGGCCTTTTTATCTCGACAATTTCAAGAGGTTCTCCTCAAAGAAAGCCTAAAGCATATGTCTGAAAAGTAAGTGCAAACATTCAAAAACATGAAAGGAAAATGGTAACTCTCCTGCAATATCGATCGGCTGGGCTGGGATTCCTGTGAGCAAATGTAGATGTGCAGCTTTTACATCCCTGGTCCTCAGCTAGTTTCTTGAGCAAAGATAAGCTGGTACTTCTAAGATTCTACTTATCTCATCCTAAGGCAGACATCTGAAACAGGTCAGATGCATCACCCTGTAAAAATGTCAGTGTATCTCTGCTGGCCATATGGGGAAGTGTGACAGAGCAGGTCAGCCTAAGATGTCCATATCATACACCTCTGAAAAAGGGTGAGTTGAACCCCACTCAAAGCAGCCACTGTTTTCATGTGAATGTTATGAAACCCTTGCTGACTTGTCAAGAAATGCAAACAAATTGTCATGGGGACTCACCCTGAGGGTTATTGACCGAGGTGGTTTCTGAGGAGGATCTTCGTGAAGCCTGTCTCCCAAAGATGCCAGAACACGCTTCCGGTGGCCAATCAAGCTAATTTTTAAGACCTGAAATAATATCCAAAATAAATCATTAAAAGAGAACATGGCAATCATTAACTGAAGATCCATTCATATTGAAGCCATTTTCTCTTTAAACCTTTTAACAAGTTAGTCCTCTAGACAGGCTGAGCTGTGCGAGCCAAACAATCAGCAGAGAAAATGAGAGATGAGATCAGAGGAAAAATACTGTAAAATGAGGGAAGAAACTAGAGCATGTATAGGTGTGGAAAACTGAAAAAAATAGACTCAAACATGAGTAAAGAAGAAACAAAAATGAAACAAAGAGAAGGCAGAAAAGCAGGAAGAAAAAAAGGGAAGGGGATGAGAAGACTGGAGAAGGAAATGCAGAGGTGCATGCAAACAGTGAGTGATGAGGATTAAAGTGATTCATGGGATGGATGAGGAAAAGAGTGAGAAACAGCCAGCGAATGCTTAGAGGGGGCAAGAAGGGAAAAAAAGGAATTGTACAATGAGTAAGTGCTACCACTTTTAAATCTATTCACCATGCCTTTCACAGTGTTGCTAGGAAAGGGTTAAAACTGGAAGATTTGGCAGAGGAGGAGGGAATAGTTTCACTCAAAGTGACCTTGCAGCTGGGAATGCTAAAAATGTTGGTGTGGGAAAACTCCGTTTATTATGCCTAATGTTGTACATCCTCTGCCTGTCTTGAGTAGAATTCCTGTGGAGAGACGACACACTCTCACAGACATGGGGGAAGCCTTGTGTTATAGAGGCAGGAGCCCTCCCATCCCCTCCCCTGCTGCTGGCTAGAATGGAGCCATGTCCCTGTCCCTCTGTCACTCGGTGTGGTTAGCAAGGTAATGAAATAAACCTACTCTTTGCATTTCAGCTGTGGTTTGATGGTTGCCCCTGGTTACCTGTATGTGTAGATTCACACACATAGGTAATCTCCAAATAACTCCCACAGTTTGCATTATCATGTAGAATCATCCTTGTGTAAGAAACACAGGGTGGACAAACTTTGCCCTGGAGCTCTGTTACTTTTATCAGACACAATGAAAAAAATCTCTGTTGAATGGAAACTTGTCCATCAGTGGATACATTCACACACCTCATGCTTATCCAAACTCCAAGAATGCTGCCAAAACATTGCCTTGAATTTACTGCAACTACTCTTCATTTGTATTGCTCTGTGTCCCCGCCTCATACAAAACCACCACTGCTCTCAGGAAAACAGGGACAGCAGAAGCAGTGAGTTGGAAATTTTAAGTATTAGTGGGGAAAAAAAGAATGTTTCAATGCTATTCTTTAATGGCTACAATGGCTGTAATATAAAGAGTGTAAAGCAGCACTAATTGTAGCAGCAAGCCTCTGCTCTGCAAACAGCAGTGTCCTTACGTAACTCCTCCAGACGGTACATGTGGTTTCATACTCCAGAGCTGCCTCCATTCCCTCTCAGAAAACAGTATTTCCCACTATATTTAGGACCACCGTGTGTCAACACCCTTCAGTTGAGAGGAAGTTCTCGCTCAACCTAGAAAAAGTAATAGTCCCTAAAAAAACCTGGAAATGCTGCATCTTAAATGAACAACTACCTCAGCTTAAGCAGTAGCTTAAGCAGTAGCACTAAGAGCTACAATTCATGAGAACAAACAAAACCCAAACCCCAGCAACTCCCCTGCTACATCTCTTAGTTCCAGTATCTCAAAATACGGTGCAGCAACACGCCGTCATTATTCTGTTCTCTATGCCTATCCATCTATTATCCTGCCTATCCATGTGCACATGAATTCGTCCACACTTCCTCTGTCAGATGTCTCTGTGCTATCTGATACTCTTGAACATCAATAACCTCTTTTCTGCCCGCATCTCCAAAGTGATGGGCTATGACACAAAGCAGATGGAGGCCTTCCTCTGAGAGGCAGCTTACAGGAGTGTTGCAGACCCTGCAGCTCAGCAGCAGACACGAGCTGCAGTCCCACAAACCACCCTGCTAATGTGCTATCCTTTCAGCCTAAATCTAGAGAAGCACGAGTGAAGCTGAGATAATGCAGCACACAGAGAAATGCCTGAGGCATGCAGGAGACTAGTTATGTATTCAGTTTACACTGAGTGTTAAACAGAAGGGTGCACAGTATATCTCTGTATTTAACTATATGAAACACGTGAATGAACTACTGCTGCTTTAAGCATTACTCAAGTAATGCACTTCAGTGAACTTGCTTCTTTCATAATGCTTCCCCATCAACAAGATCATTTATCCAGAGATTTTTTAAGCCAAGCTGAAGTTCTTTGGGTTTCAAGGTCCTCAGCACTCTGACTGCCTTATTAGCTGTATCAAAACACACAAAGCAATTCTCTTTGACTTCACAGGGCTGCGGAACAACAAGAGAGAAAAGGACATGAGTCTTGAGGGACTGCACACGTAAGAGATCAGCAGACGGGTCTCAACGACTAAATTATTTCAAAAACACTTCTCAATTTGAAAGTAATACAAATCTTTAAACACCATAGGCACTGCTAAGCTTACTCCACATTTTGTTTTTCTATTATAATGGTGGTTGCCCCAAATGTGAATGGGAGGGAGTTAACGATGCAACCTACAGAAACATATGGTCCTCAGGCAACAGGCAACTGCATCCCAGTCTCATGTGGAGCACATGCTCTGTTAACTGAAGACAGCTGTATTCTTCTGGAAGTGACTCCCTAGCAATTTTCTTACTTGGAAAACCTGTTTCTCAACTTAGAAACATAAAACACTGTTTTCTGAAACACTTCTGTATTTGAGTTATGAGGGTTTAACAAACATCCTGAAACTCTGGAAACTCGTCCTGTGATGGATTATCCTTGACAGTATTTATCAAAAATGTCAAATATCACAAATATAGGTCAACAGTGTGGAATGGTACAGTTGCCTAAAGCACTACCATAGAAATGTGTTAATGTTGTGTATCAGGTAACCATTAGAAATCTTGCACTTGCACAGCCCACAAGTTAGCTTTCCTGGTATATCATTTCTATAAATCAGGTAACAATGATAACACTGAATAAGGACAGTGAATACAGTGCACTTAAGTGTCATGCAGTGAGGCATTTTGTCAAATGGATTGTAGCCCACTTACTATACAACAGTGAAATGAGTTTTGCAGTGTGGCTGCAGGAGTCAGCAACAACGTCATCAAACTTTTCAGAGTAGCTCAAGGCCCTCCACAGCCTCTTATTTCATTATTGGGACAAAAGGAAAAAAAAAAAGCACTTACATGACATGCTTCTTTCCACACTGACAGCAGGATACCCCAGACAAAAATGATACTACTCCTTTCCATGTATTTGATGTCACAATACAATTAAAAGAGAGTGGGGCAAGTCATTTGTCCAAAGAACTGATACATGCACAAAAATTTAATCTTCTTTTTACTTCTGTACTCTGCAATGATTAGCATACAAAATGAAATTCCACTAGGAAATGTAAGAAATCCACAAATATAACCAATGTAACGCTTTGCATTTATATCTCCGGCTTAGTTGACAGATGTTTCAAAAAAAACACATGAAGCCCAATAACTCCCTGATGACTGTGTATGTGCAGATGCTGGAATTAATAAGTTATTCCACCTAAAAATGAGCATTATTTCTGCAACATTCTTCTGCCTGATCTTTTCTTCTAACTGAATAATAATATCCAATATTGTACTATTCTATTTTTTTTTTCTGGAATATTACAAAGATTACTGACATTCAAGACATCAACTCTCTTTCTTTTGGAATAATCTGAAAAGTTATTGTATGGGCTAAAATTAGTATCATAATAGCACAAGAGGTCTGGACTAAATGTGTAGCAGCAATTGGACGCCAGGAATCAGCTATGAAATGGAAAATTAAAGAGTGATCAGAACAGCACTAGTGATTCTCTGGTAGCAGCATCAGACTTGAGGAAAAACAGTAAATGCAAGCCAAAAAAGTGGGATCTTCCTATTTCTGCAAGAAAATAGCCCCAAACACTTGCTAAAATCAATATCATTAACCATTTTACTGCTAGTCATATTGGAAGAAACTCCAAGCTACCTGGAATTACAGATGAAGGGATAAATTTGATTATTACCCCTCTCCTGCCACAATGCTGCCCCACAGGGCTAATCCTAAAACATGGCAGGGCCCAGAATACCCAGAAAGTGAGCCCAGATCAACTGTACAGCTAACCTGACCAACAGGACTGGTTTAATTGAAAATCTGAAAAAGGATTAAACAGACTTGTATAAATTTTCAGCACCAATTTTACAAATCCTATCCATAGAACTGCTGTCAGTGTTAACAGTTAAAAAAAGCAACAAAACCCACCAAACAAACAAAAAAGGTCAAAAAACTCCATATTCCCCATACTGACCAAGATTACTCGGTGTAATAATTGGTGTATTTTGAAAATTAAATAGACCCAAGTCAGCTATGATACTTAAACTCAAAGAGTGCAGGTTTAGATTAGATATTAAAAAGAAATTCTTTACAGTGAGGATAGTGAGGCAGTGGAACAGGTTGCCCAGAGAAGTTGTGGATGTCTCATCCCTAGAAGCATTCAAGGCCAGGTTGGATGGGGCTCTGAGCAATCTGGTCTAGTGGCAGGGAGCCTCCATGGCAGGGGGTTTGGAACTAAGTTGTCTTCAAGGTCCCTTCCAACCCAAACCACTCTGTGATTCTATGAATGCCCAGTGGCTTTACCAATACCAGACAAAGCCAAATCCAGTCAAACCATATTAGACTTCTATTGCATTTTTCACAGGGGGATACTTTATGCTCTTTCTCAGCACATGGGACAGAGAAGCACCAAAGCACCCTGCTGGTCAGAGGCTTGCTGCAACTTCCCTGGGGTCCACAACTGCAGGGAAAGCAAGTGTTTGCTATGCCTGTAAAGACACTTGTAAGAGACTTATTATTTCATATCATAATTATTTCATATCATAAGGATATGAAGTACGCGTCACAATCCTCTGGAATTAATCACCCAACTGGAACCATTTATCAGTTGTCTTGGTGACAGCACTTCACAAAGGCCGGCGGCTGTCTCGTAAGTCCCATTTCTATACGTTATCATGAAGAACTGATGTTTGTTTGGTCCTGGATCACTCAAATAAATAACTGAGATGCAGATTTACATTTAAAGGCATTGAGAAAACATTGGCCAAGAATCTTCTCCAAGTAAAGTTGCCATTGTCACCCCAGGTCAGATTGAGGCAGGCGAGAATTCATCACTTTTTGTATGGGTTCTTAGGACAAACTTTGGTATTACCAAGGCTGCTGGAATGTTTGTCCTGACTTGGCCAGACAAGCCATTTTTGTCATTAAAATGTTTTCCAAATTCTCATTAGTTTAGGTAATGTCTGACTGAAAATATCAGGCGCTAGTACTTTGGCTCCACTAAAGATAAAAATAGTAACTGTAATTTTGTGCTTGTAATCAATAACCATTAATATTTCAGTGAAAAAAATATCAATTTAATATTTCCTTAAAACAACCCAGGAAAATGCAGTGAAATAAGACCTAGCCAAAACTGATACCTGGCCACTTTGCCTCCTGAGGATATGTCTCAGGCTACATGCTGGACTGTTTTTTAAAAACAACTTTTTAATGAAAAAGTTAAATACATGGCCTTTTAAGAAATAAGTCACAGTTCAACCATTTTACAAGCCTCAGATGTAATGACAAATATTACATATGTGATTTTTATCACATTAGTCTCAAACTCTCATAAATCAGAAATCCTAAAAATCTATTTTACATGCAAACACTAAGATTGTTACAATAATGATTACCTATTCTAAGAGACAAGGCTGAAAATATTATTTATGTGAAAAATGGCAAGAACTAAGCAGGTCTGTACACACAGGAAAACATTCAATTTTCAGAGAAAGTAAGTAGAAAAAATATTAAACAATTTGAAAGGTGGAACGCATTCCCATATTGTGTCCTAGAAGACAGACTGTTCCCTCCACTGAGGACTTGCATTTCCACCCGTGTGTTGAGCTAATGATAGGCCCAGTTACAGGTTCAGATCAGATCTGAAGAATGTGTGCACACAGAGACCAGGAGTACTTACTCCTTGAGGTCTTCAGTGTTAATCATATAGCACTACAAGAGAGCAATTGCAATACCAATATGTTATCCCATAATATTTTTCAGGATTACTTACACAGCAGATAAATTATAATTAAAGATACTGGTACTACAACATATTTCATAATGAGCTAATAATTTATTTATCCATTTTTAATAGGCAATTATCAGCAAAGCACATTAATCTGTACACAAGCATGAAATACAGCTCATGTAATGAGAAATAAAAGATGAAATAAAAATCCCTATAGAACATTTTGATAGCTCTAAAATGCATCCTTTTTTGTCTGATTTTGATCCAATTTCATTGCAGACTTAATTCCAAGCAAAAGGAAAAAAACCCAAACGTTCAAACCTATTTCAAGAATGGGTCATTTGCGTAGGCAAAAAATGAAAAAGCTTTTTTTAAAGAAGCCTTCTAATAACATAGAGTGATGAGAGTCTACAATATCAGAAGAACCAAACAGACATTCACTGCTGGGAGTAAAAATTTAGATTACTCTAGCTCACAGTCATAACCAAGGCTGTCATGAAAAGGTAAGCTCTGTAATATGGGAATAGTATCAAGTAAGGATAAAGATATAATTAGGATTGGAAATAAATTGTTTACTTCTGCATCTTGCAATTATATAGTCTGATAAAAATTGCAGCAAAAATAGTGAAAAACCTAACATGGTGTTAGATATCCTCTAATGCTAGAATTTAACGAAAGTCCCTCTATGTTTTTTTGGTTTTTCTTTTAAATCATCAACATTCTTTAGATATACAATCACTGCAGAAAGACTGTTGTCAACATGCAGAAAGAAAACACAAACACTGGAGAGAAGAATCTGGACCAAGGATTAGAACCAATGTTGTTAAGAAATGCTATTCAGAACACATTTAGGTTTTTGGTACATTTGCCAGTCACCAGATGTATGCATGAAGCCCTAATTACTTCTGTATCACAATTATTTCAGTTTAGCAAAACTATTTTTCTGTACTGTAAAACATTCACATTAAGAGCATTGATTCCACTGTTGAATATCTAGTTCAAGCCAGATCTATGCACAGAGGCTCTGGCTTCATTCAGGTTGTGCTATCATAGAACCACAGAATCATGGAAATCATTCAAGTTGGAAAAGGCCCTTAAGGTCACTGAGTCCAGCCATAGAACTAAAACTGCCAGGTCCAACACTAGACTATGTCCCTAAGTGCCACATCTATATGTCTTTTAAATATCTCCAGGAATAGTGACTCCACCACTTCCCTGGGCAGCCTGTGCCAGTGCTTGACAACCCTTTTGGTGAAGAAACTTTTTCCTAATATCCAAACTAAACCTCTCCTGGTGCAGCTTGAGGCTATTTCCTTTTGTCCTGTCACTTGTAGCTTGGGACAAGAGGCTGACCCCCACCTGGCTACAGCCTCCTTTCAAGCAGTTGTAGAGAACAAGGTCCCCCCTGAGCCTCCTTTTCTCCAGGCTGAACACCCCCAGCTCCCTCAGCCACTCCTCATCGGACTTGTGCTCCAGCCCCTTCCCCAGATCCATCATCCTTCTCTGGACACACTCCGGCATGCTATGGAGTGGTTCACACAGGATATACAGCAATCTAAAATATATCTATCCCCTACAGCAGTACATATCCCAGAGTCACAAACATGACAATGCATTATTGTTCTACTGCTAACATTAATATTTACCCACTTTTTAAGGGGAAGAGTTGTAGAAGTATCACAACGATAAAAATCTGAAAAATGTTTGTAGGCTTTGATTCAAGAGCCATCACTGGTAATGTCAGTAATCTACTACTATGAAGTGACAGCATGATGCTAAGGCCACAACCCACCACAATTCACTGCCAAAACACAGGCACACTGCCCTATAAATCTTACGAAACTGTGTGGAACTGCTTCCTTAGAAGAAAGATCTGCAGAAAGAAATACCAGGGTTTGGTCCAACAGGAGGAGTTTCGGGCTGAAGAGTGGGAGCAGCTGCAGCAGAGCAACCTCCCAGGGATCTCACTCCTGGCATCCCATCCACTCCAAAAATTGACCTGAGAAGTGGGCAGTGAACAGCTCTCTATACGGTTGTGCCCTTATCTCCTTTGTTCTTTGTTCACAGAAATGCTAACATTGGCACAAGTAAATGGGCTGGAAAGTACAACCAGATATGGAGGAAAGAACAAGGGGTGGAAATCTCTTTTTCAGCAGCTGTTTGTGCTTACAGCAGCACAAGCCAAACATGAGATGAACCCGCTACAGCGAAACTGCAGCTTCTTTCACAGTAGACCACCCAAAGAAGAGGGCAGCTAGGTGTGATGGGTTGAGCCTGAGCTGATGGACAGCTCGTTTGACCAGTGGCGCTTTTTGAAATTGCCATATATAAAGGCTGGAGGGACAGGAAGTGCC
>VZTH01006650.1:10299-39255 GCA_013397815.1 Aleadryas rufinucha | reverse complement strand
ATACTGACTAAGAATTATGTGATGTTATCCTTTGTGCTGGTTTAGGGAAGAAGAAAGGAGGAGGAGGGTGTGAGTAAAAAGAGGGATTTTGCTTTAATTTTTTTATTATTTTCTTTTCTCTTTTAATTCTGTTAATAAACTTTCCATTTTCTTTAAGTTTGAGCCTGTTTTGCATTCCTCCAAATCTCCTATCTCACAAAAGATACAGAAGTAAACTGAAACCACTACACAAATTGGTGTTTCTGCCCGGTTTCGATTCTAAACCCCTACACTAGGATAAAAAAAATCTGTAAAGAGCCATAAAGCAAATGCTTTAACAGGAACCATGGTCTATGAGCCCATGCATTCTAGTACTCAGCAGCTCCTGTCTTAATGAGTGTGGACTCACCCTATTGCAGAGTGGCTGCTTAGCCTTGGCCATACCACTGTCATTGACAGCATTTGGCATGCTGGGCGAAGCAAAACACATTTTGTGACATGTTGGTAATAGGCAGCATTTACTTTATTTTTGGGTACTATGTGTTATGCCATCCAGGAATGTCACCACTATCAAGATCTTAATTTCATTAATTTACAGGAAATATGCACCAACATATATGATGTGTTGTAAAGAGGGTCCTCAATTATTGCTCTACCTGCATTGCAGCAACAGCCAGCTGACCAATTTCATCACTTTTCTTTCAGCAAAGACACTCTCTAGAAGAATAAACTTTGAATAAACTCAGTATAGGTTATGTTGTGACATACAATCTTAGCATAAAAATAATCAATAAAAAAATTCTCCGTCTAATTATTTTTCCAGACATCTTTTACTATTTTGGTTTGTAATCTTTGCTCATTAAACAATTATTGAATTAAATGCCAGCCCCTCTCCCCAAGTTTCACACTCCCATGCACCTTCATCAGCCTCATCTTTTAATGCCAAACGAAAAAGCTACTGCATATGTAAAAGTGACAAATTCATCTCAACTCCAGCTATAGCAATCTACTGTTTTCTTTCACGTAGTCTGATTGATCAGCCTACTTCAAATAAATTGAGAGAAATTTTCACTAACCTACATTCCATTTGGATTGTGATGTTGCTTGCCAGACTCTTAACCCCAATCTTGCACATTTTTCAAATACATGATATGGCTTTAAAAAAGCTATTAGTTTTCCCTTATATCCTGGCTTTGTTCATATCCTTAATGCTTTCATGATGGCATCAATGATAGTCCTTATCTTAAAAAAAGGCAATGGCCACCATGGCAGACCAGAATCATGCATCACAGGCAGAGCCAGCATCATCCTGTACTTTGACTCTTAATCTGTGAGGAGGAAGCACCGTGGGTGGGAAAGAACAGGCTCTATAAGCACAGCAGGATGGCTGGATTAACTCTGCCAGGGGCAGCAAGGGGACAGCAAAAGCATTTCTCAAAATATCTTTTTCTTTCATGCTTTGAGGTAAGAGCAGGAAGGAATACCATCAAAAAGTGGGGTTACAAAAGGATACAAATAAAGTGGCAAAAATATTCATCTGTCAATAGCTCAAGTAAGTTCTTCCCATGTGGGTCTGAGCAACACAATGAATTCCAAAAGAAAAGATTATTGTCTGTGTGATTTGAGAGAAACTGAAATCACAAGGCAGTTCAGATCATACACATCTTAGGCAGATTCCTTCATTAAACATTCAACATTAGTCTGGCTTAAGGAAGAAACATTTTTGTACATAACCAAATTAGAACAAAGCAAGCTGTATTGAAGAGCTCTCCAAACATGAGGCTGATTTTGTACTATGGTTAAAAAAAAAAAAAAGAAAAACCGAACTTCACATTAACGGTGAAAACTGGCAAAGTTTTGGTCATCTCAAACTTTTTGTCCTTAAAGTTATTTTATAAATGAAAAAGAATATAGATGTATGTTTCTGAATCTGCAGTTTGGGCAGATCCATTATTAATGAAGCATTCTGGCAAAACCCACCAATGAATCAGTTGTCATGGGAAAGGCTTTCTTGCTACAAATTCTATTTGAATTTTCTCTGTGAGAAGGGCTGTACAGGACTGACTCCTCGTACAGGGTAGTGCAGCTTGTGTTCTACACCTCCACTCTTTCTCCTTTTTCTCTTCAGCTTTATCAAAAGTTCCTGAAAAAGGAAGGTTCTCTTCAAAGGGAGGATAAACCTCATCTCCATGGCTCAGGCTTTGATTTTCTTGTTCTTTATCTTAACCCCACCCAACCCATACAATAAAGTCAAAAGAAGGAAAGACATTTCCAAGGATTCCATTCTTCACTTTTCTCATCAGCAGCAGTAACACCAGCAGGTCCTTATTTTGCAGTGTTACATGAGGGGATATTTGGACCTCCATGAAACCAAAATGATTTATCAAACCTGTGGGTTCAGCTAACTGCAGGATAGTTGTCCCATGTTGCAAGAAGTCAGAGGCCCTGAATCACATCTATAATGATTTCCAAACCACACTGAATGTTGTCAAGAATCTTCCCAATCTCTAGTCATGTCTTTTTATAATTCTAAATATTGTAATTCAGCAAATATCTTGGCAGTACTAGCTTAAACTTAGCATTGTTAGCTTAACAGTTGGACTCAACCATCTTAGAGGTCTTTCCCTACCTAAATGATCCTATGATTATAAAAATCCTTAACCCAACAACGAACCCCTCTGATTCCCGAATTATGGTTTTCGTTAATATTTAACCTAAATGGTCACTTCTATAACTCTTGTTCTGTCCTCACTGATTTATTTCATCATTGTGAAGAGTTTTACTTTCTTCTGCAAGTCATTGATTGTAACATACATACAATTTTGCAAAACTCTCCTACCAAGAAGAGAAATTTGTTTTCTTTGCCTAGTTTGTTTTAAGTGGACATAAAGAGTACAATGTATAAACACATTATCCCAGGTGAAATATGAAGGGAAACATGCTAGGGGACAGAAATCTACAAGTTTTTATACACACTCCTCTTGCTACTACACACAACATTCATATATCACGTCCTTTTTTTGTGTTCTGTTGTTGACTGATGTTCAGTCAAATATCCAGTAGTTATCCAAATTATTCCCCCGTAGTGCTGTTCAGTGATATACTCAGAGCTCATTATATTCTCTCATGTGATCTATACTTTCAAAATAAATCACTTTCACATTTCTTCAATTAAATCTTATATAACTGATTCAGCCCATTTATGCATTATGAAGATCATACTCTATTTTAATCCTATTTTACAAATGTTACTACAATGTGAAATAATCATCCTTCAGATCTGAAATAATGCCATGAAAATCCACATTTGTTTGGGATGACAAGTTTTGCTAAAGCAAAAAAAGAGATTAGTTTACAGGTACATTTATATCTATTAATTTATAGTATTAGGTATAATAGCCAGAGGCATTATTGTGAAGCCAATTAAGTTTCTATACCATCATGTCATAAACATGCACTAAAGTACAGATCATATTAACTCACTATAACATAAGAAATCCTGTCATGAACAATTTACGCCAAATCACCACATGAACTGTGATTAATAATGAATCAGAAGAGTAGATTTATATGAATAACAAGCAAAGAGAAAAAAAACCCTCTTATTATGGGCAATTAGATGATAATGTAACCTACATATTTGCTATGTTCTAATATGTAGCCACCTGGGGTATCTTCACATGACTTACTTAAAATGTATTTCTGAGTTGTACTAGAGAATTAAATAACATTTTGGCTTTTCAAATTAGTCAGTAAGCCTAAATTTAGTCACTGTTAAGTATAGTTTTAGAAAGTCTACTATTCAAGCATGCATCTCATTTATGTGGGTTTTTTAATTCTTCCTGTATTTGTGATCCAGATCTGGATCCAGAAAAGTGTAAGCCTTTGCTCATTTTAAGAATCCTGACATTTAAACTTACTTGTTTCTGCTGTAATAAGAACCTTTGAATCATAAAGTATTTTCCATTCATATTTTGTGTCCACATTTTCTTCTCAAACACATTTTTCACTGATACTCAACGGCATAAGTAAACCAAATTTCTGAACAGAATTGTAAGGAAATGACTGTGTTGAATTTAAAATATACTTTTGAAATGTTATATTATATTTCTGCATTAAAAACCACAGGCTTACTTAGCAGTGGGCAACTTCTTAATTCTCAGGAACTTTTGCTGTGTTTCACCCTAACCTTGGTCCAGTGATCTTTCAGGAATGAACACTGATCGCAAGGAATTCACCAAGCGCTGATGTTCCCACCGAGCCCTGGGAGCTGGGTGCCCTCCCTGGCTATGGGCCCAAAGGACAGGACCAGCACAAGAGTGGTGCAGGCAGGTTTTTCCCACTAAAGTGTGTCATGGGTGGACTGGGAAAAATCACCAAGATTCTTCACACTTGAAGATTTAGAATTATACGTAAAATTAGCAAAACATTTTAAAATCATAGAACCAGAGAATAAGCTGAGTTGGAAGGGACCCATCAGGATCATGGAGTCCAGCTCCTGGCCCTGCACAGAACCATCCCCAAGAGTCTCACCATGTGCCTGAGAGCATTGTCCAAACGCTTCTTGATCACTGTCAGGCTTGGTGCTGTGACCACTGCCCTGGGGAGCCTGTTCCAGTGCCCAAACAGCCTCTGGGTGAAAGAAAGTGCTGAGTGTACTGACTCTTCAGAATCGCTCAGGATATGAAAAGGTGTATTTCAGTTTGGAAAACAGAGGGAGCAGAGCACAGTGCACTGATTAGCTCCCTGAAATTTCAAGATTGCCCCTGGACAACAGCTCTCTGCTGGCAGAGCCTTCTGGCGACTGACACAGAAGCTCCACTTCAAAACCAGGATGCTGGTAGGCTTAGGGATGGAGGAGTTTGAAGCACAGTGGAATGCTACAGCACACAAATTTTCCAACCACCACCCCCTTCTGCTTGGAGCTGCTTTGCTGCCATCCCACACCTCCACTTCTGCCAACAGGGTCATGCTGAATGCATTGCTGCATGCTTCATCTCTGGCTTCACCTCAGGCACCAACGAATGCTCCCATCTTCAGAGAGAGCTAGGACTGTAGAACATTATAATCTACATTTGTCTTACAGACCAACGGGAAATAAGACCTTGTACAGGCCCAGGATGCCTCCGCATCCATGCTCAGGGCAAGCAAACAAATGACAAAACACCATGTGCAAATCATAAATGAAAAGATGGTGAGAGACCCCATGAGTTACAACTAAGTGCTAACTATACAAGGAATTATATCTATTGAAAACTTAAAATGCAAATGTTAGGTTTTGCTAGTCTGCTTAACTGCAGATACAACCAACGCAAGCTCCTGAAATAATAAGGCAAAATGAGAATTTGGAACCTAAGAGATAAAATGAGTGCCAGAATTTTAAGAGGATGAATAACACGGGAGAAGAATAGGAAGACCAGAGAATGGGTCATTATAGTAACCAGATGAGAAGTAGCTAATGGAAGGATTAACATTTTACAACAAAATTAAAAAGCAACTATTTAAAGGATATCAGTAGGTGACATCAGAAGGCACTTGTGATAACCAGAGTAGGTTATTTTATCTGTCTCTTCTGGCTGTTCAGGTAACTTTCGTTATTTTCTTCTTCACAAATTCAACTTCCTTCCCTCTCTGTCAGCCTTCTCCCTCTCTCTCTTTACATCTTATTTTCAGCTCAACAGACCCCAAATTCCTTTTCCCTTGCAGCTTTCCTCTAGGTCTCCTTTATTTATTTACCACCCATCACCTACCACCCAGCTCAGCAATTTATCTGCACTTGCAACCATATTCCCACCTCATCCAGCCGACCACTGCAGAGGTGACAGGGAGAAATGACAGCAAAAGAATAAGCAAAAACTGCTGACCAATGAATAAGGCAAAAAGTCCATGGAAACATGGGAAGGAAGCAACAATAAAATCAGATTTGATTTAATGGCATCTGCTCTCCTCCATAAACAGTGAAATAACCATGTAATGAACATTTTTAATGTATGTTTAATGTCGAGTATATATGTTATTTACAGGATAACCACTCAGGGTTGCAGAAAAAGACCGCCTCATTCTTCAGCAATCTCTGTCCTTATTTTGCAACTCTAGGATACTGTGCAAATGAAGAGAACAAACACCCACATACGTTTCTATTCTTTCATGGTCTGTGCAGTCTTGTGTACAAGTGGTGCTGCAAGGAGAACTGCAACCACCTCCCCTCATCAGCTGTAACCTAGGACGACTGAGTTTACTACCACACACAGTATAATTGCTTAATTCTTTTTTGAGATAAAACGTGTTGAGAACACACTGTTTTACCAATAGGAAGCATTTTGCAGAATGGTTGGCTATTCAATAACATTTTGAAGAACAAACTTATTTTGTGAACATGGGCTCCTGCTATGAATTATTATTTGTGTAAAACTGTGCATCTAATTTTTAGCTATTTAAAATCCCATGAAATCTCCTCACCAGGATACATTTTCTTGCTGTCTAAACCACAAATTATTACTCCGTCATGATGCAAGAAATACTTAGAAATTATAAAAATTTAGTCCTGTATGGGTCACCATTGTATCATTTTGATAAAAAATTTCATAAGCCCCCAGGTACAGGCACGTATGTTAAAATCATTTAGGGTCATCTTCAGTAATTTATAAGCTTCAGTGGTTCAGAATTTCATATTTTTAAGAAAATGTGGCATGTGTTTGTATAAGCAAGTTTCATCCCTCATTATCCATCTCCCTCCTACACCTTTCTAGTATAAAAACCCCTTCTGCTTGCTGACAGAATACTAATTTGGCTTCATTTAAATGTTAAAGCAATGTAGTCCAGCTATCTCATTTAAAACGTGTAAAGCTGTGAAACAATTGACAAGCACAACGAAGAGCGTCTACCATAAGATTTGCAGGGAATTATTTTTCAATAGGCACTCAAAAGCCAAAAGCTTATACTAGCCATCTTTTTCCACATGTATCTCTTAAAATCAGGGACAGGAAAAGGGTAGTATTTACCTCACAGCTCACCACTTCATATGACCTGTTAAGATTAAAGGTCAGGTGATATATATCCAGAATACATATACATATATACATATATATATATGTATATATATATATATGTGTATATATATATATATATGTATGTATATGTATGCATATATATATTGGTTTCTCTTTGTGCAAGGGCAGTCACTTATCCTTTTAACTTCAACCACATTTTTATTCTGCGTGTGTGATAAGAAAATGTGCATTAACAAAGCCTGCATCAAAAATAAATTGAGGGCAGGAAGAATTTCCATATTTGAAGAGTACAAAAACTAAGTACAGAGCACTCTACGGACAAGACCTAGGCTGGTATCCCTCAGAGATACCTTCCAGTGACCTGTATTGACAAAACTCTCAGACCACCCTCCTCATAAAGGCATAGTTTTAAGGCATAAAATGAAAAGTATAATGAATCTTGCATTGGCATGATTCATTGAGTTGATTCCAAACACTTGGTGTGCAAGTATGTGGGGTTTAAATAAATACACCCACTCTTAAGTAAAAATGTGTGATGTGTGCTACCATCTTTGTACACACACAATGGCTAGAAAGCAGGAAAGAAAAATGTGCAAGAGACCCCTCATACTACTGCAGCAGAGCCAGCCACAACACGCCAGAGAAACAGAGACCACCAAAACCTGGATTTGAGTAGCATCAATCTGCTCCAGGTCAGAGCAAACTGGGAGCTAAGCCTCATATTTCTGGGGTACACAACTGAGGAATTATTCATTCAGATGTTCTCACAAAGGCTCACACAATCTATTTTAAGTTCAAAATCAAGGCAGCTTCCCCCACCCCCAACAAAAATGCAGACACAAGCTACTGTGCTAAACTGTTCCTCACAACAGCAGAGGAGGTACAGGGACAAGTGAGAGAGCAAAACCTGATAAAATTTACAACTGAGATTAAGATGAGATGAAAAAACCTTATCTCTCTAAAGTCTCTAATTCCTGAAAGGTTTAAAAAAAACTCCGGGGATTTATCAGCAGAAAAGTCACTAGTAAAAATATTTTTTTTCAGAGGATAAATGTAACTTTTCTTGTGCAGATTGCAAGAAGATAAGAACTATTGTTGGACACATCCATATTTCTAGATATAATAATCTCATTTACAGTTCAGTATTTTAAAGAAACAAAAATGTGGAAGACCTGATTGCAGTTCTAAACCTGCTTTGTGCAACAACACTAATGCAAGACTGACTTAAGAAGCTGACCCATATACTGAAAAATAGGATCTAAAATTAAATGGGAAAATGTACATCGTTATTTTAACTTAGCTCAAAGTTGCACAGCTAAATCTCTGTGCAGCAAACTGAAAAGTTATCTATACACTGCAGTTTATTATGCATTCAGTGAACACACATTTAAATAATTTTTGCTATGTTAGTGGCATTGAATTTTTCATGCATTTTGAAGTTGGATAAATGGTTAAGAAAATAATTCAATAGGTTAGGCATTTAATTAACTTAAATATTAACAACAAAATCCTCCAAGCAGAATCAAAATGCCTTTTTTTTTTTTTTTTTTGCCCTTGCCTGTGGACTCATGTACTTTTTCCAGGGCAGGAGAACCCAGTGAGAAGCCTTCTCAGCTTGCTGGACGTACCAGGGTGCTGGACATCTGGGGCTGCACAACCTATGCTCCCTGTAGTAACTGCTCATGTTTAGATCCGAGCTAACACTTTATCTTTTGTCTAGATTTACACTCATGTTCTTGGTCTGAGGCTCCCTGTTCCCAAAGGAATCTTTGCTTTGTAAGAATTTCTGAATGTACACTGAATATCGGCTTGACACTGGTTACAAAGCATACGTGCACTACAACTTTGAAAGTACCTAAAATATTTTCCACAAGTTTATAAATCAACTGCCTGCAATGATCTAATGCCAGTGAAAGATTCTCTTTCAAGCACCACGTATTGGTTACAAGGACGAGAACCTGGTTTTCTTGATGTCAATGTCAAAATACCATTGACTGGAATGAAGCCAGTGTCTCGCTTGGACATGCTGTACTCCAATAAAATAGGGATTACACTGCATTGCAGAACTGAAAAGGATGGGTACAGTTAAAATGAAACGGTAGAATGAAAGTTGACTGTGTAAAAATAGTATTTTCTTATTGAGCAGACCTACCCTACAAATATATTCAATCTCATAGCTGCTTATATTCAGAGCTAGAAAAACACCCTAGGATTACTTTTCATTTCAATTTCAGAGATGGCACAGATATGGTGAGAGTAAGCAGATCCTGTATACTGTCTCTCACTCTTGTGATTTCATCACGAGCCTCAAAAAAGTCTATCTTCTTCCCAAAATTGCAAACTTTTGAATCTCAGCTTTTGTTAGGAAGACAAATGCACAAGTCCCATGACTGCATAGACAGTTTTGAATTATGACTTTTGGTTTCCTATATTTCAAGTCCTGAGGTTGACTAGTTTTTCATCATGTAGATAATCACTAATTAAAGGACAGCTGAACTTCCAAATTCTACACACAGGAACAGTCTGCCCAAGCTGGAGCAGCCCTACTGCAAATTGCCACCTTAGTACTGTATAAGGGCAAGAAAGAAGCCTCACAGACAACAAATTAGGTTTTCAAGCAATATGCATCTTCTAGTTAAGAGAAACCTCTTATTTCCAAACTTGACAACTTTTTCCTTATGGTTCATAAGACAAAATGAACAGGGCACTTTGTTACCCTTCCCTAAAGCTTCAGCTTTTCACAACACTGGGTTGTCAATGATTCCAACTTTCACTGAAGTAAAAGGAATTTACAGTCTCTGAGGGATGCAAAGAAAAGCTTGGACACAAGTGTAATCAAACTACAAAACCCCAAAACCATATACAAAGATGAGAGAAGTTGGTACCTCTCCCTGACTGTGTTTTGTAAAGACCTCTGTTGAGACTCGGGTGTAAAGAACACTTCTGTTAGTGCTAATCCCCTCCTGCCAACCCACTGATTCAGTGCGTAAAACTGAGGCAGATCTGAGACAAGCCGGGGACAACCTGCAGTTTTGATGTGTTTCTCCCTCCTCCACAGGAACTTTGCCCAGGAGGTCGGTGCTAAGAGCCACAGATCAGCTCACCCCAGTCACAACATTAGTGATATGTAGGATAAGATGCAGATGTTAGCAACTTTTACTAATAGCTGCTCTTGATCCTATATTGTCAACTCTCAATTTTCCAGACTGCTTTGTTAGCACCCATGTTTTACTACAGCAGAAGCTTACAAGGATCTTGGGTCTCAAGAAGAATGATACCCTTGGTGAAATGAAGAGAACTGGATGCATCCTATTTGGTAAGATTTGTCCTTGCATCTCAGGCAGCCAGGACTTCTATCACTCCATGGTAAAGTATAAGAGAAGACATGGGCCGTCAAGATGAAATGAAAAAGGGCAGTAAACTGAACATCAAATGAGTTTGGAACTGGAGAGCAGGGAGCAAAGTACAAGTGCTCAGACATGGCCTCCTGCTTCACTAGATAAATAAGAATAGGGTAGAGAAAGGTGATTTAAGAAGAAAAATATATGACACAGTATGTTTTATTTCACAGCATGCTAAAAAATGATTAAAGAAATGTGAAGAAGAATAAAAGACTTGCTCTTTGAGCTTTACTTTCAAATACAGCAATATAACACAGAACCATTTTGATATGTGGCTATATGCATCACTTCTGGGTCTATTATCCAGTTTCCTAGAAAAATGAAATTCATACCTACACATTTTATCTTATTACAGCAGCACAGGTTTTGCAGAGCGAGAGCTTATGAATGGTAAAACACAAATTTAGCACAAGTGAAAAACACAGTCCAAGCTCAGGGGTCTGTTCTCTTCTCATTGCTTTTATACACTTCTAGTTCTGGAAAGTTACGTAGAAGCATTAGGAGTAGAATAGACTACTGTGAAATGAGCTCACAAATTAAATTAAGAGAGGGAGAGAGTAATGAACAACTGAATCCCCTGAGCCAGAAGAATGTCACACAGGAGTGTCACAGAAGGATATACAACATGTGCTTCTACGCACCCACTTTGCAGCGGACCCATGTAATTTATTAACCTGACAGCAATGCCATACATACCCACAGGCTCTTCCTAACCTCCCTCCCGCCCATCAGCACAGTTCCACAGAGAACTGCCAAGGAGACTGACACAATGAAAATGCAGTGGTTTGGCTGCTTTTCAACCTTCTATACACCCTGGAGACATAAGGATTACTTATTATTAGCAATTAAGAAATTTAATCCACTATCCTACATTGCATATGATCAAGCTTTATTGTACTCTAGTGAGTATTATCATAGTACAAACATCAGGCTATAAGCTCATTTTTTAATGCATTGACTTTAATTTTATACCGTGTCAACCTTCCCTGTTGCAATGTGGTCACTTGATTCTGTGTTGTTGATGAGAATGTGGCTCTTGAGTCTTTGAATAATGCAAGTGTATGTTTCCATCAGTGCAGAGGGGAAAAAAAATACTAACTTGATTTCTCTTTCCTATTTTCTTTTGAACAAATGTGAACCTGAAGCACATGTGGATTAACTGAAAAATTTGAGGCTGCAGGTGCAGCTTGGCATACTAATAGGAATGAAAACAACATCTTCTAAATCGTAACACCATGCCTTATTCATAAAATCATCCTGGCTTTACTTGCTGTATCCACACAATCAGAATGGGTGAAATAAGACCATTAAAAAACACCTACCATGTATGCAGTCTGGCCAGGCACTGCAAGAAGTGATTCACAGTCTTCACTCTCTGCAAGCCTAAAATCCGATTTACCACGCAATTTTCTTATAGTGGTCTTTGTTCTCCTTAACTAACGACGATATCTATGAAGATAACACTCTTTCTCATGGACTGCTAGTTCAAATGAAAAACTATTATGGCTACGTAATAGACATTGCATTTACGGATCAAAAATACAAAGAAAATCCCAATCAAGGATTGTCAAACATTAATCCCTGTAAAAAAGTAAAATATCTGATTAAAAATGTGTGAGAAAGCAAAAGTGAATTTCTAATGTCACCATCTATCACACCACTCCACCACCTTCATCCCAGACAGAAGGCATATTTATCTGCCTCTGCCTTCCCAGCACATGCAACAACGTACTTTCCCACAAACCGTGGCATTCTGCTCAATCCAGCTCCCATGTGGCACTGGCTTTTTTCCTGGGCAGAAGATGAGAAAACCAGGTGCTGGTGGCTCTCATCAGTCAGGGTGCACTATCACAGTGAGAAAAGCAGTATGAGAAGTCACCTGTAACTGAGTGGTTTTACTTAAGCCAATCTGCCATTCATCACACAGTGACTTGTTTTAAAGAGGCAGCTGGTGATTGACCAGTACCACCAGGAGCATAAATAACAGCACATTTTCTCATGTATGATTTTCATGTATGTCTCCACAATCCTTCCCTTGGCCCACAGCAGAACTCCTCCTTTCTCTGTACCTCTTTCTCTGTATTGTTTTCAGCTTCCTCCATTGTGACTGGAATTTCAGCTTCCCACCATGGCTCTACTACTTAACTGAACTTTTTCCTACCTTCAGCAGTGCAAGCCACAATATCCCTGCCACAATGAGGATATTAAAAGGGTTCCATCTACTCACTTCCATGAAAGTTGTGGGAACTTAATACCTCTGAACGAAACCATTCTTCCAGCTCAAATGCCCAATCAGTTTGAAAGACCAACAGAATCACTGCAAGGCCGTATTTCTTTAGGTTAAAAAGTATTCTCCAAAAGAAAACTTTAATGAAGTAAATCAGTGACCAAAAATACTAACATACATGTCTTTTAATAATACAGTTCAGAGCAAGAACATCAAATCTTGTTTCTTATGTAACTTCACATAACTGGAGTTATTTAATTACTGTTCACCTCTTCAAATAAAAGGATCGTGCTACTCTTCAATATTTTTTTGCTTATAACAGAAAAGTTAAAGCACTCCAAATTTAGATTCAATTCTGTCCTTCTGCAACGATAAACACAAGTCAGCAAAACAAACCCAGGCTGTGCACTCGTGTTTACTTAAATGACATGATGTTCATGCAGAGTGAATGTCACTCCATGCTCCTGTCAGAACAGTGATTAATTAAGCAACTGTCTTCAGTGATTCCTCTCACCTGAGCATGCATGTCCAGAATTTATACACAGCATTCTTTTGATACAGATTGGAAATAGAGATCTGATCCTTAGGAAGAGCAAGGATAAGATTGATTTCTGAGCTTGTAATACATCTACACTAACATATTAAAGTATTTTGAAATTAGAAAAATTCCAGTTCTTTGATGATTTCTCCACAAAGGAAAACATTTTTACCTAAATAGCCATACAGGCGATCTTCAGTGAAGAACCAAGTTTTCAACCTGGCTGTTCAAATAACGAAAACATCAGGCAGGTAAATGTTGTTTTCTGTCAGTCTCATTATTACTACTGGGGAAATTTAAACAGCAGTGAAATGAAACACAAAGCTCACTAAATCTGGGGAGTTAAGGAAGTCCTACAGTCCATGTTAGTATGCCCTGCTGATGATGATCCAAGGGCTCTCTAGACGCTCCCAGTGCCAAGACAAATCAACACCTAACCCCTAACACACTGCAGCTAGGTGCTGTCAGAAGAGGTGAAAGTGAGATGAGGATGGTCAGACAGGCAGTGACCAACCCTGGATGCATAAGCTTCCTTAATGCACAACTTTCACTTGATAGGACAAGAAAATGTAAAAAAATTTTATTTCCTCTAACTTTAAGATAATAAAATTGTATATACTGAAGGCCTTATCCAGCAATGGCTCCAAATATCTTCTCCTTTTGATGATCTACAGAAGAGAACCATCCTTATTTGTCCTTTTGATTCATACTGAAGCATAATTGCTGCTCTTTTTTTATTGCAGTACCCATTTTCTCTCATTTGTCCTTTCTGTTTTCATTTCTTTTGATCTTCTACATTTATAGATATAGAAATAGCTTTCTAAATTTTATTCTTTTTAATTCTATTGTGTTTTGGCTTTTTTTTTCTTTTCTGCAACTTTTCAGGAAAGCCAGATACTGTGAGAGTGCCATTTTGCCTCATTTTATTTACTCACTGTTTGTGCTGAAATGGAAGCCAAAAGATCAGGAATACTTCAGTTCTTAAGACACTGTCCAAGCCTGCAGCTATTTACTTATGAAATGATTATGTCGATGATTGTGTTAGAAGTCATTAGAGGTCTAAGGGAAAATGTCAAGTGTGATACAATACAAAAACTACAACAAGCTGCAACATTACCCACAGCTGCAAATACTTCTTAGCACAGGTGAGGCACATTGAGAAAAACTTTGCTATCTCTTCTATCCTGGTTTTGCCTGCCCATCAACTACCCCTTGTAGACTAATCTTGTTCTCCATCACAGACTGAAAAATGCCCCATTTTATTTAAATGAAGCAGGATCTTACTTTGCAAAAAAAACCCCAACAAACCAATGAAACTGAATGATCAGGCCTAAAGATAATAGCCTTTTTAAAGATAAAACCACCAGGGTGAGAAAATCTGTCTGAGGGGAGCGGAGGTGAACTGCAGCTTTCTGGAGCAGTATGTGAATATCTAGAACCAAAGTTGAAAGTCTAGCAGGTAATCTTGCAGGTTAAAAAGATTTGCAGCTGCTAAAAACTGACTGACATAAGGAAAAAGTCAATGTTTACTCTAAAAATAGCAGAATTACACATGTGATTTATTATTAAACTTCAGCCCTTGCAAGAAGGAAAGGTGTCAAAAATTTAGGCAAGGGTGACTCCAATTGAAGTGGAGGGCCAGGCACTGATCTTTTGTCTCTGGTGACCAGTGACAGGACCCAAGGGAATGGCATAGAGCTGATTCAGGAGAGATTCAGGTTAGATATGAGGAAAAGGTTCTTCACCCAGAGGGTGGCTGGGCACTGGAACAGGCTCCCCAGGGCAGTGGTCACAGCACCAAGCCTGACAGAGCTCAAGGAGCATTTGGACAATGCTCTCAGGGACATGGTGTGACTCTTGGGGATGGTCCTGTGCCGGGCCAGGAGCTGGACTTGGATGATCCATGTGGGTCCCCTCCTACTGAGGATATTCTAGGATTCTATGAATCATACTAAAAGAATATTCAGCCGTACCGCATTCACTAATTTGGCTAATGCTGAAGACAACTTTCTTCTGAGTCAATATGGCTTCCACCACCCTGAAAGACCAACTGCTCTGCTTCAGTGGGACAACAGAAATCCTCCTCCACGTACTCCAACAGTCTTCCTGCAGCCATGAACACTACTGAGACCTGGTTCATATATCTCACATCAGAGGCAGGGATGAAGGTGCTTACCTGGCTAAGAGTAACATGACCCAAGAGGAGCGAGCATCAAGTCAATGGGGACTCCACCAGGACTGTATATGCTTCCCTCTCACAAATAGCAGCAAAACTGAACAAGATGAACAGCAGTGACATTTTGGTCATGGATACAGCATCCAGCACCACCTAGTCAGTCACTGTGCCAGCAGTGGCAGCAGGTGGCATTATCATTTACCCTGAAGGCAACTGTGACTATTCTGAATTTCCAGACTTGTGTGAGAAAGGAGGCAGCGGAGTGGCCTGGAGACCACCTGCTGGTCTTCTTGGAGGCAGAACCGAGATGGCAGCCTGCCACAGGAAAGGAGCCAGCTTCTGCCCTGGTGACTGGCAGGTTTGGCCTTGATCCCTGGAGGAAAATGTATTGCTGCTGAAAAAGCAAGCTGGTCTGTGAAAGGCCAAAAAAACTATGAATGGACAATTATAGCTACACCTTATAAATCCCCTTATTTTTGTACCACTTTAGTACTAGTTTTGTATCTGAAAGAACCCATTTTAAGACACTAAATAAATGATACAGATTCTGGTGCTTTACTAAATAACTGGATCTTCTTAGTAATTAAGCATTTATTCTGCACAGTAGAAGGAAATATTCTAATGAACTGATTATATATTTTATCCATGGCATGAAGCACATAAAAATAAGCAATTTCAATAATCATTATTACTGCTCCAGTATATTTCAGATAAATCATTGCCTCCACTATCAACTCAGCTACTGCTCCTGCAAATAAAGCAATACCTTGTTACCTAGCAACGAAGCAAGTCCTTGCTATGCTGCAAAAAAATACATAAAAAAGGAAATATATATATTTATATATTCCCTTCGTTTCATGTTGAGAGAACATCCATAAAGAACAAAGAATAATCCACTCAAATGCCCTCAAATTCAATATTTAAATAAAATGTTTGATCATCCACATTTCATGAGTATTTTCAGAAGCTCTGTCTAGATTAAACATGCATAACCTCTCGCTGACAATATAATGTTCTTGCTATGTATTTCTTGGAATATTTTAATGCATATACAAGTACACAACCATAACACATATAAGTCATGACAGGCTCTTAATGCTATATCTGATCTGTAACAGAATAGGAATAGGTATCACAGGGCTTGTTTAAAGTTCATTTGCTTATGCTAAGTCAGTTCCTCTCCCATTTAACATAGCAGTGCATAGTATCGCCTCTTACTGATGCAGCATCTCTCTATAGGGTGCTGTCATTTGTACAAATTGTTCCTTGTGTTGCATTTAAAAAAAAAGAGTACTAAAATTGCCCCACTACTTTGTTGCTTTATATTTCATTTCTGTTTCTGACAGATTGCCAACACTGTGTGGTTAAAAACAAGTAAGAGTAGCTCAGGAGTCCTACTTTGTGTGGATGAGCTACAGAGTTGGGCAATGTGAAAATCTGACAGCAGCCTCTGAACTCTGTGGTTACCACTGTGTGTCTGGTCCACGCTTTACTCAGAGCTGAAAGAGGCAGCACAAGGATTCATGGCCCCATGACCACGAAGTATGAAGAGAGATCCTTCCCTATGACAAGGAGTGCAATTAAGCTTGTGCAATAGAGAGAATATGAAGTCACGAAAAAGCCTACAGTTTCATTAGTAGGTGCTCACATCCAATATTGTCTAGGTCATCACATTGCCCCCAGATACAACATGAGATACATCTTAAGATAAAGCAAATTTCATTTCAAATTTGGTGGCTAATCACATGCCACTACTTCTAATCAGGAATTAGATGATCACTAAACACCACACAAAAATTTTAAATGTTGCTCTTGGTAGCAACACCTATAGGGAAAGCATCCCTGAAACATTCTGTTAATGTTCTCTGGAAACTTTTTGAAGTCACCTATCTCTTAGCATGCAAGGATATTGGCTCAGTTAATCACAGCACAAAGGTATACACAATCTATATCACGCTGCCTCGAACATCTGCTGCTGCTGTAATCCTTGATAATTCATAGCAAAAATATTCAGAAAATCGCATGCCTGCATCCAAAGGCACCTCAGTTTTTGTGGCTTTTGCCATTATCTCTGAGCTTTATACACTAGTTGGAAATTTTTTGCAGCTTGGTGTTGCCCATTTTTTAATACTCTTGCAGTTTGTAACAACTAGGGATCATAGTTCACCTCTCAGAGGAACGTGTGGAGTTCAGTAAAATGCATAATGCATACAGAGGGGCAAGGATGAAGTATCAGCTACTGTGGTGTTCAAAAGCCTCTTGCAATAAAGATTCTAGAAGTTAGTGTAACGCTGGAACTTATACATATTAGAAGGATAAAGCAAACATCAGAGACCATACCCTACAGGCTTTGCATGACGAAGTCTGTGCATATTGTCTCTCCCTCTGGAACAGAGTCTTTAGTGACAGATGGCACAACCACTACCTACAGATGGCTCCAATGGGGGCTCCATAGCTTTGATAAATACTGCAATCAACTCCTAGGATAGGTATGGTTCAGGCAGCAGAGCAAACACAGGGAATAAATCCCTCAAAAACGTAACTGCATAATAATCACACACATAGTATTATCCTAAACAGACAGATGAAAGTCCAGGGCTCTTACTGAGCTGACAGAAATTCAGGGCTACTTAACAGGAGGTCAGTAGTTTAGGATAAAAGTGTTTGAAATGATCATCACTCAATTTCTTATCTACTTCATCCAGAAAAACATTTCCACTTTCATCATGGACCAAGTGCTCCTCGTGAAAGTATTTTTGCTTTCCAGTGGGATTTGTTACACTTTGGAGGAGAAATCAACCCTATCACCAAACAAAACCTTGGTTTGGTTTGTAGAAAATATCCTTGCCTCAGATGGATGATTCACTACAGTGAGCAGAAGTATTTGAATCTACTCTAACAAAATCAAAAGTCATGGACCGATACTGGAGCTATTTGTAGCAGACTAGCACAACCTTTTCTAATCTTTTATAGAAGGCTTGAAATAAAAGCAACTGGAGTGATTTCATAAAGGAACATTTGCTTTAGTTGAGCCAATGCCTCAGAGACCCTGCTCTCTCACTCCTTACTGCTAAAAAAACCAAAGATGACTTTGTAATGTCTTTTGTGGCAACACAGAGCTAGTGATGAGCCACATTTGCAAGAATGCACATTTGAAAGAATCATAGAATATTTTGGGTTGGAAGGGACCTTCAAGAACACCTAGTTCCAACCCTCCTGCCATGGGCAGAGAACCTTCCACTAAATCAGGTTACCCAGAGCCCCATCCAGCCTAGTCTTGGACACCTCCAGTGATGAGGAGATCACAACCTCTCTGGACAACCTGTTCCAGTGCCTCACCACCCTCACTGTAAAGAATTTCTTCCCAATACTAATCTAAATTTACCCTCCTTCAGCTTAAGGTCATTCCCCCTTGTCCTATCACTATATGCCCTTTGTGAAGAGTCCTTCTCCAGCCTTCTTACAAGCTCCCTTTGTTGTTGTTGCCTGCCTTCAGCCACTCACACTTTGTGCCATTTGGCACAAGAGCTTTCTGCCAAGTGACATCTACCAGAATGTTCTCATTGACCAAGCACTGCAATGCTAAGGACAACCATGCCATTCAAAATACACCAATTCCATAAACTTTAGATATTCAGTTAAACAATAGGAATATTGCATTTTCAAGCTGATGTCAGAGATGCACTCTGTAAAAACTAACACGTCCTTTGCTCTAATTTGCACGGTCCTTGTAATGTACATACCTAAACATAAACACACATAACTATCAAAATATCTCCCCGATACATTAGGGAGGGTGGACTCAAGTCCCATACAGAGTCCTTGGATTACACAAGTTCCCCAGCCTGCACCTGGAGTATAATAGAAAACAATATCTTTACAGAATCCTCACAAATGTAGCTCAGTAAGTCTCGTATCCCAGAAAATAAAACAACCCTACCCCATTAGCAGGCAATATTTCAGTCTTTCAAACCAGCCCTACCAAAATCTAAACAAGAATATGCCGATTGGATTCTTGTCTGTGGAAGAAGATACCAGAATATAAATAATAATAATTTAAACCTTGACTATGGTCCAATTAATAAGTATCTAAAATGAATCCTGAAGACCTGAAGTTTCTATTCCATTCTGCCATCACTGTTTTCCAGACTACAAACATGAAACACTAAAATTGCTGTTTTCAACCACTCCTCTTCACAATTTAACAAGTCTACTTTCCCTAAATTGCAACCTTCACAGCCTGTACATACAGAGTACTATAGAGTGAGGAAGAAGTCCTCTTTGTCAGAGCTTCAAGAAATAGAAAAAAACCCTTTATCTAAATTTTTATGATGATTAACTAACTCAACTTTTATCCCTTTTCGAATTATAGAAAACCATGACTGACATTCTTCTTTCTGAAAAACTGCTGTGTAGAAAAGGGAGACAGAGATTGCTGTAATGTCAATGTAATTTCTGAATGCATTACACGATCTTTTGTAGTATGTCAAAAGTATAAACAAAAACACTCCATGTGTCACAGTCTACAAAGAGTATCATGTTTGATAGCCTAATAATGTATGACAGGTCTCTTAATGCTTCCGATATATCAGTAATTATGTAAATGCTTCAAATTTGATTATACACACACACACACCAATAAAGTTTGAGCCAAATTCAAGCTGCTTTATCTGTGAATTCAGCAACACGAAAACCTTTAAACCAAACTCGGTTATGTCAGTTTTCATACTGCTGGACTAGACCCTCTGCTCACCACAGCAATGTGTGACAAAGAGTGACTTGAAGTTATACTACGATACTCTAATCTTCATTTTGAACCTGTAGGATATGAGGATGCCTCAAGTCTGAGTTAAGCTTCAACCACCTGCTCCCTCCCATGTGCAGGGAGATTCAGAGCTTTGTCTCATCAGTGGGGCCCTGTGCTGAGGCAGGAAGTCAGGAATAGGAGGAACAACAAGAAACTGAATGGTGAGATCCATCTTGGAGACCATCAGTCAAGGGGATTCTGCACACACACTCTGGAAGGGCAGCACCACCTCTCCTTCGCCCACAGAGAAGCACAAAGGCATCAGGGCAAAAGGTCAGGATTGTTTTTTGGAAATGGCAGATGTGAATAGCGAAGTATAAGATCCATAATATAAAAGTATAAAACTTAGACTAAAAAACCCAGGGGGAAGGTGGAAGAAAAAATTTAAGAGAAACCAAAACTGTTAAATTCCACATAGTTTACACATTCAAATCAACCTCTTTAGGAACACCTGACTTGTAACAATTTCCTACATTCCTAATAAATTAAAGTAATATATCAGGGATGTTATTAGTTTTTAACAAGCCCCCTCACTCTCTTAGTTATGTCTGCATTAGGATCAACATAACAGGGTTTTAACCAGAACAGAGCTGTGGTGGCTGAAATAAGATATTCTAAAAATAAGATTTATAAAAATGTGACACATCAGCCCCTAGCAATAGCAACAATACCAGCTACAGCTTTTGTATAATGCATGAACACAGGATTACTTCCATGAATCAACAGTTTTGCATTAAAGTATAAAATCATCATCACATACAGATAACTAGAAGTGAAGATTGGTTAGAAAAGAAGAAATTTTATTTTACATGAGTATTTGTACTTCCAGCATAGAAAGAGATTATGAAGGTCAAAGAACAATCCTATTATTTAAGTTACATAACTCAAAGCAGGGTGCATGTCAATGTAAAAACAACATGGAAAGATGACTGCTGTTTTGTGTTTATTCACTGCTTCTAACTCAGATTGTTTATTTTACACTACTTCTGTTCTAAACTGCTTTTGCAAAAGAAATTTTTTCACACGAAGTCTAATTTTTTCTACCATAAGTCATGAAAGGCATTTATTTAAAAACCAGTTCTATGTGATGCTCCGCAGATAAAACTGGATCTTTCCCTTGAAGAGATCCCAGCATAGATTACCAATTTCAGACACCGAGGAGCGAGAAGCTGGGGAATCACTTCCCAGTCTGACCAAGCTACTGTCCTCAGCTGAGGTGATCTGACCACTATGGGGCATCACCAAGTCCTTGGGCACCACGCATGTAAGATGCTGCACCATATCGAGAGTCAGCAGAAGCAAGCAGCAGCTTTTCTTTCCTTGTAAAAGTATTTAGGAAACTGTTCAAAAAAGAAAGAAGCTTCCCAAACTTCTGCTAACTGCAGTAGTCTTTAGTCTCTCTAATAACCAAAAACTAAAATCTCAATGCTATCAACTATTTAAATGGAAAAAAGTTGCTATTCTGTGGGCTATGACTTGCTCTCTAGCTTATGTTCTCAATACCAAGTATTTTTTAATGAACATTTACAATACTTTTATTACAGAAGTGTAGTCCTGCAGTACTATCCTTAAACATCAAGGCCAAAGGATTTCAACAAAATTTTGACCTAGGAACATCACTTGCTTGTACATACAGTAGAACATGGCATATTTAGTGAAATATACTTCAAAGGGAAATTAACACTCCTCAGCCAAGCTTTCCAGATCAGGACCACCTAACACTAGTTTCCTATTTCCACAGCTGAGCATTTACAGAGAATATCAACTATATTAACACTTCCTCTAAAGGCATCTTTCCCTTTGAAAACCACATATCGAGCTTCCTCTTCGACATTTCATTTTCTTTGAAGTTTTAGCCAATTAAGTGGTCAATGCAAATGAATCAAGAAGTAAATAAAATCACATTAAAAGATGGCATCTTTAGTAAGACTCCACAGGGTTTCTCTCAGTGTCAGAGCTCTCATGACTGTGACAGCAGTAGGGAGATGCTTGCCACCTTCCCAAAGGTACATCAGGAGCAGCCCAAACGCTGCTTCACTGCAGTGATAACTGAACATATTCTATTGCTTGTCCTTCTTCCTAGTATCCAGGAAGATTACTCCTGACAAGGTACCTGAGACAGGCTCTTCAGCCCGTGCAGCCAATGGAATCAATGGTGCTATGACAATTTTCTCTAGCTGAGAACCGTGTTCAAAACCTCTGAGTGCAAACCCTCAGGGTACGTGATGCTTCCTTCCCCTGCCCTACGCTTCCCTGGGCATATCATCACTGCAGAGCTGCTGCTTAGTCCCGGACAGCTCCATAAGGAACAAAAATGGCAACAGCAAGGAACGGGCACAGCCAAGAACTACAGGTGTAAAGAGCATACTTCATCCAGGTAAGCCCAAAGATTATCCTGCACTGGTTGGCAGATGCTTACGAAAGGAACATGATGCAGACAGCATTAAACAACTAAACTTGTTATTACTGTGCTGTGACTAACACATACACAAAGTATTTAAAGGACGAGTATGGAGCTGTGTGGCAGGGTGCTGAGATGGTTCAGCACAGGCAGTGGTTTGGAAGCACTCAAGTCACAGCAACATATGATGATTCCAAAATCTGTATCTCGTGCTAAGGCAAAGGGTCTGTTAATCTTTCATACAAGTTGAAGATACTCTTGCCAACAACAAAAATTAGGACCAATATAATTCAAGCAGAAAATAAATATTTGTAATATTTAATGATCTTTCCATATTTTAATGCTTAAAGCAGTGCAACTTTGCAGTATAGAGACAATATTAAAGATTTATTGTCATTTTGCACAAGTATGTAAAAATGACATGGATAGTTAATTAATTAAATTAATAAGCAGTGGTGAAATCCCTAGAAAAAGGTTAGTGCAACAGGTTTTTAAACCTGTCAGCACCTGTTAAACATAACACTTTTATGTGAGTTTTTAAATGAAGATGAGGTTTGGAAGTTTTTTATAGTATGTCTCCTGTAGAGCCAATTTTTGCTTGTGAAATAACCAAGCTGGGCATAACATGGATTAGAATTGAAAAGTACTCACAAAAGCCTATGGAAATCCTTGAATTCTTGCTCTACCACATTCAGATTTTAAAGAAAAATAATAACTTACATCCAGTTTATAATGGCTTCAGTAAAAATACAATGAATCATACAATACTTCCCTTAGGTTTTGCTAAAGTATTTTTCTGTGTGACTATTCACTCCAATATCTACTTACCTCTGTGGTGGTTTATTAATATTGGTACAGAAAATTGAAGTTCTATGTATTTTGATCGTATAATAATAACACAGGTGCTTCACAGACCATTTGGGTACTCATTAATAATGTGCTTTCCAGGTGGCTGCACTATTAACAAAGTAACACTTTTCCAAGGTTTAGAATTATATCTGAAACATTCCTGGAAAACAAAAGCATTAAGAAAGCACAACAGTGGCATAACAGCTCTTTGATTACGGGATTCTGAAGGAGATAATTAGTCAGTTTTCAGTTGACTTAAAAATTAAGTGTTTTAACTATTTGCAAACTGACACTTACCAGCATATTTATTTATGCAGTGACACTAAGATTGTATAAACAGTAAGAATTTACTAGATTATTTTTACAAGCACTTTTTGCAATTCTTTTTAAAATTATGAGAGCTTTAATATCAATTTCAGTGGGGTAAGATGAAGCTTGAGAACAGTGAGATGATCACACATTAGAACAGTAAAACTTCTAGAATTAAAATTATTCTTATTATACATGCATTCACACATACGTGAACACATTTTAGTATTATATAACAAATCTTGATGAACACTGTAACTGACTTTGCATTTTCCTATATTAGGAATAATTACATCCAACCATTTTTATGGCTCACCAATTTACCAGTGGCTTGTACCATCATTGTATTGAGATATCTAGAAATAAAGATAGTGTGTAATAATGTTCTTCTCTGAACAGATACACAAAGAAGAAAGAAATTATCTTCAGTATACCCATGATGAAAGAGACATATATTCTCTCTGATATCATTGCAAAAGCTTTACTTTACAGTACACAGAACCAGCAAAGGCAGCATACATGCAAATCCCAAAAACACTGGAAGTCTGACTCCAAACTGCAGCTGGGAGGACCAGTCAACTAACCAAAGAGTTTAGAAAATTATCAACAGTTGGACAAGCAAAACAAGTGTCTATCACCTTCACATTTCACCATGTTTGAATGTACTGCAAAACTAAATGTTTATTCTCCACTGTAGAGAAGCACTTTCTGAAAAAAAGAACTTCAAAAATTAAACAATGGTCTAAAATCTCTCAAACAGGCAAAACTCCCTGCTGACTTCATCTGCTATTATTGCAGCTATTATTAAATTTACCCTTTTTATAGTCTCAGAACTTAAAACATTCTAAACAATAGAAAAAACTCTCTCAATGTTTGCTGACTGCAAGAAACAAGAACAGAACGAAGAACAAACCAACTACATGTAATGAACTTCATATAAATCACCTTGGATTTCCTGCATCAAAGAGCTGGAAAAATGTAAGAAAAGAGACATATCTTTCCTTAACAAGTCCCAGTTCCGTGTTTCTAGGAAGAGCAAACTCCAAAGACAAAGGCCTGGGAGAAAGAACCTTCATCTCAAGCTTCCCAAGACCCCACCAGACACTTATTTCAGGCACTGCCAGTAAGCCTACAGCATGTGTGGTACATTTAGAAGAAAGAGCATGGTTAACAATTACTTAGTTCTGGACCAGCTGGAATTTCCAATTGGTTTTCCCAAAGGAAAAGTACTCTTCTTTTAGCAAGGGATCATGCAAGTCTTAGAAACGAGCCAAGATATGAATATGCACAGGGGAAAGAAAGTACAATCTTAACCATCCACAGAGTAGGTATATTCCAGTGCTGAAGACTGCTTTCTGACACTGAGCAAGTGCCCTCAAGTGATAGCACAGCCAGAGATTCTAGAAGGCCTCAGATACACTGTCATTGCTCATTACCTCTTCTCTTGATCAAGCTGTGTTTCAGGCATTTGACTTTAACCCAAACTCAGTTTCTCAGGGCACAGATATATCGGGATTTGAGTCCTAATGAAAAAGAGACAAATGTTGGGTATTGTTAACACTGATAACCTTGCAGCCCCTATGTTCTTGTTATTCCTCTAGAGATACCACGAAGATACTATCCAACCCCAGAGAACGGGTCAAGCAGGGACCAAATATCATTTGCCTTTAGGAATGGCATCACAAAACTCTCTAAATTGTTCCTCAGCCAAGTGAGTTAGAGATAACCCACCAGTAAGAGGCTGAAGGCAATAAGTAAGGAATGGAGGAAGAACGGATATGGTCCTGGATTTTATCCGTGCTTGAGCATTTTCATGACAATAAGAACCGCTTTGACACTGTGGTCAGAGGACAGAGACAATCTCCAGGAGATGGACCAGCACTTCTCAACTAAGAATCACTATTCCCTTAACAAGGAAGAGAGGCTATCTCCCTGGTGATTTTCCTTTGGATAAGGTTTGTTCAACACCAGTATCATCACTCCCTTAGGCCAGACATAACAATTGCTATCTGCAGCTAATATGAAGCTGAGCACAAATGACATCTGAAATGTTGCAAGATACTTCACTTCAGAGAAATTCATTGCAGGGTGACGGTGTCAACAAGATCCTTTAACACTATGCTCAAGTTTGTGAGAGTGAATCCAGCCCAAATTTGAGGTTTTTTAAAATGAAGAATCTTTGGAGAGAGGAAGAAATGTTTCCTACTTGACTGAAGGACTTTTAGAAAAATTCTACTGCTCCAGAGTACGTAAATAGAAAAAAAGGAAAACAACCCCAATCCAACACCCTGTATCTCCTCTTCTCTCAGAGTACTGAGCAGTATGTAAGTCCATGTGAAAAGCAATATGTCCACTGAAACGGACCCAAAAATGTCCCATTGTCTTTACATGTAATCTGTAAACCAAGACAAGCTCCAAGAGCAAACATAGGTGTGGACTGACACTCTATAGAGCTAAGCAGTTGAGAATAAAGTATACAAAGACCTGCATCTTTGAACTGCAGTGCCCAAACCACTCAGCTTAACGTGCTGAAATACTCTAACAAACTTACAACCTTTTGAATCTTTTCTCTTCAAAGGCAAAAAAATACAGAAAGACTGTGGATAGAGACAGCAAACAAACAAAGACAATGAAACCTTCCCCAGCTTAATTACCTTGTCAAAGCCATGTTTATTTGAAGCATGACCCTTTGATACTTGGAACCATGACTACTGACTTGTAGACAAGCTGGCATAGTTGGCACATGGACTAAAAGATGAAGTACAAGCAGCCCTGTGCTATTGCCTACACAAAGGGAAAAATTGCATCGGATTGTAGAGTGCCAGTATGGTACAATTTTCTGAAGGTGTTATTCTCCAGAATTTAACTGTGATTTCTTAAAAATAAGCTTGCAGCTCATAGAACTGTGAAGACAACATTGAAAATGTGAGCTAGTATAAGCCAACATGTTCCCAAATGTACAAACAATACCAAATCACATCTCTCAGAGTAAAAACTGGCCAGTTCATCACAATGCATGTTGATTTGGAAGATTAATATAAATTTTCAACATTTAATAAGCAAAGCATTATGATAATAGGATCATCAGAAAAAAAATCTAGTCATGATTGGTATTTGGCAAATGAATAAGCTTGGACCCGGAATGGTGCCATTCACTCTCAGCTCTGCTTTAACTTGCAGTCTGCATGCAGAACAGGTCTCAGGACCAAGAGCCAAAAGAGCTCAAGACCAAGGCTTGACAGTTTCTCAGTCTGCCCAAAGCAAGGTGGGAGTTTACTATTTGGGAAGAATATTATTCATTATGCCTATCACTAACATGTAACAAATAAATACAAAGATCCTTACCAAAATGCCAATTGTTCAATATTAAAGCAAAACCTGCATCCTCCTGAGTGATGGAAACAAATTAAAATTAACATTTCCAACATGGAATTCTGATTCCTTCGACACTAAAGTGGCTTGTTCTTGGAATGTAAATGAAATCATAACTGACATAGCTCTCAAGCTCCTCAGCAGCAAAACTTTTACCTGGAGCCAGTTTGCTTCAGGTTCTTACTTCAGTGCAGCCACCTTTGATGGTGGCTTCATTGCCAGTTCTGTTCCCAATTTTCACATCCTCCCTTTTTAACTCCATGTGCCCACTTCTAGTTAGAGTTGTCATTCTTCCCTCCCCCCTACCCAAGAAAAATGCTAAGAGAAAAAGCAGCAGGCCCTCAGCTTTCTGAATTAATTTTGGGGTACTGCATTTCAATGCCTTCTAAGTAGAATGAATATGTATAGCACATTTTAATTTGCCTTCTTACTGGATAAATTTATCTCTTCCTATCACAACGCCTTTCTCTCGGAAAAAAAAAATTATAAAGGAGTTCACCAATAGTACAGAAAGCAGAACTTACTTTGAATACATCAGAGAGCTCTTCTAGTTCTCATCTGTCAACCATTTGCACAAATTCTTGAAATGGAACTTCTCAGGTGTGTAAAGTTAAGAGGGTGTGGGAGCAACAGCACAACTGCAGCTTGTATGCGTTATACTCATGTACCAAAAAGAACAGATCTCTTAGTGAGCAACTGCCAACAGACCAAAATTTTCTGCTAAAATCACTTACTCTTCATTTTTTTCAGAGCACCACTGAAATTTTAGAATGCTATCAGAATGGAGCTTTAATTCATTATCCTGATTATACACCATATGATCAAGGTTTCATACTCAGCAAACAAGTATCAACTTCACATGAGTGCTTACAATTTCTGATCATATTTATTCAGGGAAAAAAAAAAATGTCATACGAACAACCTTCCACTGAGGGTTTTTTTTTCCTAGCAAGTGACTATATTTTATATTTTGGCATATACAGAAGAGGACACAAATTGGTTCTTAAAGTGCATTCAAATGGGAAGTTACTATCCATCATGCCAGGGTCTAACAGTATTTTGTGCCTCGTTAAAGGAACAAGTTAAAACTTTATTTAAGGAACCATAAGATACATTCTATCGATAATCCTGTCACAGATGGACACTGTAGCATTCCTCATTAGTACCGCTGCTCTTAAGAACAGTACGGAGTACACCTTGATTTTGTGCATGTTAGCACACATTGCCACCGCTCGCACAGCTAAAGGAATTTTGCTAGGCACATGGCAACATGCATCACTCCACATGCTAAAAATGCTCAGGAAAACTGTTACTGCACGTGTGCAGCAGACTAAATTAAAAATTAAATGCTCAGGTATCGTTTGTCTCCCAATACCAATGCTGCCTTCTAGCCATAAGGTACAATAACTGTTCGTTACTATGTATTTTTCAAACACGAGCCTTTTCGGAGATACGGAAACATAAACCATCATTCTGATCTTTACACACTTTGCTTTTCATCCCTTTTCTTCTATTTTTTTTTTTTTTAACAACCGTAACACTTCGCCCAACTAGCGTTCCTGAAATACCGAGCGGACAACCAGCGGTGCCGCGAAGGCGAGACCTCGCTTGGCAAGTTTCGGACCAGGGCACACCACGGCCAAGTTACCAGACCCAAGCAAAGAGAGCTTTGCAGCGCGCAAAAGCTGACACGGCCCCCCCGACAGCCGCTGCTGCGGGCTCTGCGCGCAGCGCTGCCGCTCTCCCGTGCGGCACCAGAGGTGGGTGCCCACCTCCCCCCTCCCCTGGGATTAATCACCGCTCCGAACGCCTCGGAGGGAGAGCACCGGGGCGGGCGGGGCTGCCCGGGACGCCCTGTTCCCTCGGCCACGCCGGCCCAGTGAGAAC
>VZTH01006646.1:0-14082 GCA_013397815.1 Aleadryas rufinucha | reverse complement strand
GGGGCTTGGGGAGCTTCAGCTGCGGGCGCCGCGCCCGGAGTGCGGGGATTTTTTGGTGCGGTTGGTGGGAAAATTGTGCTGGGGGTTCGGGCTGGGCTGGGCTTTCGGTGGGTGGCTGCCCGGCACCCTCCGCTCCCCACGCGGGACGTGGGGGCCCCCCGAGGAGGAGGAGGAGGAGGAGGAGGGCAGCCGGGTGACGGGGACAGGGGATGGATGTGCCGCCGGGCTCCGCGCCAGCCCCGCCGCTTCCCACGGGGGATCGTCTCCCACGGGAAACTGAGGCACGGCGGTGTTCTGGCCCCGGCACGCTTTGGCTTGTGTGCGGGGTGAGTGCTGCGGGGCGTGGGTGGTCCCCCGGCGTGGTGGGCGCTCAGGATCCTGCCCTCGGCTGGCTGGGGGGGGTCCCCAGGCTCCTCCGAGCCCCGTGGCGCCGGAGTGCGGGTGCTGGGGTGCCGGGGCCCCTCGAGGGGCTGCGGGGGCAGTGCTCGGTTTTAATTAAAACTCTTCCTTGTGATCCTGCTCTGGCTCGCCGCATCCCCCGCTCTGCCAACCTAAGCCACGGGCTGCTTCAGCCAAACTTGACAGAGCCTGGGGCGCCCCAATCTCCTTCTCGCCTCAAAGCAATGAACCTGCTCTAAAAAAAATTAACATAAAATAAATTACATAATGTATATCTTCCCCCTTCCGAGAAAGGGGAAAGGCCTGGGCAGCCCAGCACTTCCAGAGCCTCGAGAGCGGCAGTGCCAGGAAAAATCTGCTCCTCTGCTGCCTGGCCGAGGGGTTCCCGGGTCTGGCTGCATCCCCTGCTCTGTCCTGGGGCACAGCAGGTGACCCCAGGGGCTGCCTCTCTGTTGAACGGGAAACTGAGGCACGCAGTGCCCCCACCCCTTATCCTGGGAGCCCGGGCTGGCTCATGGCTCTGCCCCGTGGTGCGATCCGGTGTCCTCAGGTTGGGTTTGGCAGCCGGGCGAGGAGATTTGGGGTCTCAGCAGGGGTGAATCGTGGGGCTCAGGGTCTGGCTCAGTGTCTGATCCACTCCAGCACAAAGTCCAGCCGTGCGGGGCCGTTTCCCAGGTGCGAGGAGCTGCCCAGGGCGGGGTGGAAGCTCCTCAGCCTCCCACGGGGAGCGAGCCACCTTTGGAAGCTTGCCATTTTTTTTTTAATGTATTTTTTTCTTTCTTAAGCTGATTATTCCATTCGTCTTCCAAATTGGAAACAGAAACTGAAATTTCCCATGAAACAAATTCTGCCACCGCCTTCTCCCCGGGGGAAGAAAAAAAAAAAAAGAAAATTTCAATTAAAGACATTAGAGCCTCTGAAATTAAACCCGTGGTGAGTTGAAGCTGTTTGTGCAGAGCTCCTCGACCTGGGCTCTGCGTGGCTGTGAGGTGGCTTTGGGGGGTGACAGGGACAGGCGCTGTGCTGTGGGTGCAGGGGTGGCCATGTACCCAGCTCTCCCTCACACTTCAAGCCACTCTTTTCCTTTTGTTTCGACTTCCAACAGTGGCTCATGTAAGAGGGGAAAGAGCATTTTGCTGTTGTGTGGAGCAGAAGCATTGCAGCACAGCCCTGTGCTCTTTGCTGTCCCTCCTGAGGGACCCCCCACTTGTGGGGTGGCTCCCGTGGGAGCCCCCCCTGGGGTAAAGGTGTCCCAGGGATGGATGGGGCACAGCAAGGGGCTGTCCCCTGGGAAGATGAAGAGGAAGGTGCCCTGAGCCAGTGTAACCCGAGGCACAGGAGGAATTCGCCAGGTCTGGGGGAGAAGGGGAAGCCTTGCCTGAAACAATAAAAGGAGCCTGCCGACTTGGCCAATGTTGTTCTGAGCTGGGAAAATATTATTGCTGGGCAAGAATAGAAGGAGACGACAGCATTTTCCTGGGCTGGACCCGGCGATATGGGAGGACCTGGTGCTGGGAGGACACGGGGAAGAGGGTGCCAGACTGGGTGGAGGGGCCAGCAGTGCCTGGAGCCAGCTCTGCTTGTAGGCATGGGGGTCTTCCTGATGAGGATGGAGCTGCTGGGGCTGTATCCAGTTAGGGCACTGGGACTGCCCTTGAGCAGGGACGGAGTGTGTGACAGGGTGAAGGTGTCTGTTGTCCCCTCCTGGGGATGGACCTTGCAGGCCCTAGAAGAGGCATTTCCCACCAGGATGGGGCATTGCGTCGCTGGTCACCTCCTGGCTGGAAGTGACAAATGTCCCCCCAGCAAGAACAGGACTTGGCACCCCAGTGGCACCTGGGACAACTGGGCTTGTCCCAGCACCACCTCCCCTCTCATGGGGACGTGTGGGAGATGCTCGGGCTGGGTGTTTCCCTGGGGTCAGCAGCAGTGGCTGGCAGTCTTCCGGGCTGGAGGGTGTCTGGGGACAGAGCTGTGCTCATCAATGGCGCTTTGTCCTCCTCCTCCTTCTCCGTCTGGCAGTCACAGTGGCCTGGCCTGGGGTCGGGATGGGTTTTCAGAGCCCCGTGAAGCTGAGCCATCCCCTCTGGCCCTCTCCCTCTGGCAGCTGTGGCAGCTGTGTGGGCGCCACTGTGCCGGCTCGGTGACCCGAAAGTCATTTCCCACTGGAAGCCAGTCGAGCCACTGCCCCCGTGTCATTGTCACTGTGAGGGTCCCCTTGGCATCCCATGAGATTCAGGCTTGGACCTGCTCTGGGGGCTTTGACTGTCAGACCCTGTTGGTTTGGGATGTGATGTCCATCCCAGGGATGCAGCCTGTCCCTCCCAGGGATGCAGTGCCCCCATGCTGGTGCCTCTCCCCAAGTGCCTTGTCCGTGCCGTGGAGGAAGCCTCTGTCAGTGAGTTCTGGTGGTGGTGGCAGCAGCAGCCTTTGTGTGGCAGTTTCCCCATGGCACTGGCTGTGTGCCTGCTATTGTGTCCTTGGCTGGCACCCAGCAGGGACAGGACCTGCTTTCTGCCCACGCTGTGTCCGGTCTCACCACCATCCCAGCCCTGTGGGAGCCCAGCCTGGGGCTGATGGCACAGCCCAGCTTGCAGTGGCACAGCCACAGCAGGAGTCTGGGGTGGTTCAGCCAAACGTTCTGGGGGTGGTAACCTGGCCTGGGACCCTGCTGCTTTTTGGCTCTGCAGCTTTGTCCTTGGCTGGCAGGGGGAAGAGCGCTCCAGCCAGGTTGAGGCTGGGATGTCCGAGCCTCCAGGAAAGGATGGCGACAGATGCTGCAGTCCAGAGTGGCTGTGAGCGGCTCTGCTGACTCCAGGACGACTTCATGATACTCAGAAGCAGCAGCTCAGAGGAACCCTTGGGGTTGGGATGGCTCCTGCTGATGCTTTCATCTCTTCCTGGCAGAGCTTTTAGGCACCAACCGCTCCGTCCTCTTCTTTGGTCACCGCGGCTTCCTGGGCTTCCGCTCCCTCTACCTGGATGAGTATCGCGACCGGCTCTTCATCGGGGGCAAGGATGTGCTCTACTCCCTGCTCCTGGACGGGGCCAGTGCAGATGCCAAGGAGGTGAGCTGGGTCCTGCTGAGCACCCTGGGGTCTCTATCCCCACCCTGGACCCCTGTGAACCTGTCGGGGTCCTGCTGAGCACCCTGGGGTCTCTATCCCCACCCTGGCCTCCTGTGAACCTGTCGGTGCCCAACTGAGCCAGGCAAAGTCATTCTGAAACAAGACCTGCCCTGGGGATGGTGTCATCTCAAGTGCCTCAAAATTATTCCATAAACTTGTAGTGCCTGGCAAGGGCAGGCTGGCTGTGGTGTCTGGAGGGCAATTAGCTGGCAATTAGTCATGATCATCAGCCTCAGAGACTGGTGGTGCAGCCCACCAGTGATTTTTGGGTGCTGAGCATTGTTTTGGACCCCACTCTTCTAAAAAACTGCCATTGGGAGATTGAGTGCTGCCCACCCCCATCTGGGCATCCCTTTCACAGGCCAGATATTCAGCTAAAGCCTGCAGAGACAAGGAGCTAAAGGGATCCATCACTGCAACAAGTTGTGCCAGGGTTCAGCTGGCAAAGCCCCCAGACCTCTCTTGCTTCCTTGGTGGGAGAGGTGATGGACCAGAGTGATGGTGCTGGGTGGTGGCTCCCCTCCTCTTTCACACTCTCCACTCTGACTTTTTGTTTTTCAAACACGGCTCTGGGCTGTTCCTAGCTGAAGAAAGAGGAGGAGGAAATGAAGTGCCCCTCGGCGTGCTGGGTCACTGCGGTGGGGTCAAGGGCTTGTGTACCCAAGCTGCCCTTGGTCCAAGAGCTGCTAAAGGCTGTGGGGGACATGGGCTCCATCACTCCTGCTGTCCCCAGGCCACCCACAAGCCCACCCCCTTCCAGGCCAGCTCCAGCCATCCCCAGCATGACCACCCAAATCCAGCCCAGCTGCGGGCTGTGACTGCCAGGGTGCATCTCCCCAGGAGGAAGGGAATGGGGTTGTAGCGTGGGAGTCCTGGGCTGGGTGGGCTCCAGGGAGCTGTAGTCCATCTCTCTCTCCCTCTTTCCATCCCCTTGCCATTGGCAGCCCAAGGATGTGGATTTGCATGGCTGGGTCCCTGCTGTCCCCCATCCCTGCTCCAACAGACCCTTTGTGTTCCAGATCTATTGGCCACCCCGCCCTGGGCAGACGGAGGAGTGTTTTCGGAAGGGGAAGGACCCAGGGGTGAGTCTCTCCCCATGCTGGGGGTCCCCTTGTGCCACATGGCTCCCCCCATGTTGGGGCTGTTGTCACCTGCCAGGGATGGCCCTGTGGGGCTCAGGGGACAGTTAATCCTGGTGCGTGAGGGAAACTGAGGCAGGGAGTCAGTGGCCAATCCTGGCCATGCAAGAGGCTTGCTCCAGGCTCTGGAAATCCTCTCTCGGTGGCTCTGCTGAGCCCCGTGGCTACAGAGTGGTGGCCAGTGTGTCCCAGCGTGGCTGCATGAGCGGGCAGGGATAGCTGGGCTCTGGGACCCGAGCTTGCAGGGACCAAAACCCCCGTGCTGTGCTCCAGACCCCAGCAACGCTGCCTGGCCCATCCTGGCTGTCCCTGATGGTGGGAAATCTGTAACTGGCTCAGGTTTGCTGACCTTGTTCCCTAAACCTTACCCCTCTTTGCATCCCCCTGCCCCGATATGAAGCAGGACTGTGGCGGGGAGAAAGTCCCCAAGGCTCCCCTGGCCCAGACAAATTGCTCCCAGGAGTGCTTGTTCTGCTCTCTGTGTTTATTTTACCAGCTCTCACTGACAGATCCAAGCCAGGGCAGGCTCAACTTTTTATTTTCCTTGAACATATATTTTTTTTCACTTGCTATTTTAGAGGCTCTTTGCAAAGGGAAAATAAACAGCAGGAGGCTGGGAACCCCCGGGGCGGCTCGGCAGCGGTGTTCCCAGCAGATGAGGGGCCTCGCGTCCCGCGGTGGAGGGGACAATGGAGGGCAGGCAGGGCTGGCGCTGGCCGGGGGGAGCTGCCAAGCTAATGGTGGAGAAGGATGGGAGCCCTTTTCCAGTGGGAACTGCCAGGAGAGAATGCGCAAAGTCAGAGGTGGCAGGTCTCCAGCCCTGGCGGTGCCACTGCTGCTGTCCCCCAGAGAAGGGGACAATTCCAGACAGCAGCGACCAAGGCTGTTCTGGAGGCAGCCCAGGATGCCTGTGGGTCTCTGTCTCTGTCTCCACTGTTTCCTCCTTTTGTTTCATCCCTGGCGTAAGCAGGAACGTGACGGGGAAGGATGTCCCTGCATCTGGTCACGTCCTGGGCGCCCGGGGTTTGGGGCAGGGTTTGGAGCTTGCTGGACAGGTGATGTTGCTCCCCTGGCCAGTGGGGGCTGTGTGACAGGGTGAGTGCACAGGTGCCTGCGGGCAGGAGATGCCCAGGTGGCAGCTGGATCCCATGGGGTTCCCCTGGGATGCTCTTGGCAGCAGGAGGACCAGTGAAAAGCCCTGTCCTTTGCAATGGGCTGGGGACCACCCAGATGCAGTCCGTACAAGCCCTGCCAGTGGGCACAAGCTGCCACCCCAGACCCCTGGCACCAGACTGGAGGCAGGGAGACTGGGTGCAGCCCAGGGAGCCAGGGCTGGGGCTCACCCACTGTTGTAGGGCCCCAGGCAGAGGCCAGGAGCTGGGGGTGGGCAAAGCACTGATACCCTGTGACCCTTCCTCTCCCCTGCTGTCCCCCCAGACTGACTGTGCCAACTATGTCCGTGTGCTGCATCCCTACAACCGGACACACCTGCTGGCCTGCGGGACGGGCGCCTTCCACCCCACGTGCACCTTCGTCTACGTGGGGCACCGTGGCGAGGTAGGGCAGCATCCCCAGCAGGACACCCCTGGGATGTAGATCCCTATTGCCTGCCTCTCTCTTGAGGGGCCTTGGGACTGCGTGGGGATACTGGACGTGGACTTTGCTCTACCCTGAATACTGGTGGGGGGCAGTGTCAGTAACCAGCTCCCTGTAGTCCCTTTGTCCTTCTGCTACCCTGTGTCCAGCTTTCCCACCTGTCTGGCCTGGCATCCCCTTCACAGACATGTCCCCAGGGGCTGGTGTCCTGCCAGGGGCTGAAGGGCAGGACATATCTGAGGGGGCTGAGGGGGCTTTACAGACATGTCCCCAGGGGCTGGTGTCCTGCCAGGGGCTGAAGGGCAGGACATATCTGAGGGGGCTGAGGGGGCTTTACAGACATGTCCCCAGGGGCTGGTGTCCTGCCAGGGGCTGAAGGGCAGGACATATCTGAGGGGGCTGAGGGGGCTTTACAGACATGTCCCCAGGGGCTGAGGTGGGGGTGGCATTTTCTCCTCTCCCTGCTCATAAATCAAGTTGGCCAGGGTGGAATGTCAGAACATCCCTCAGAGCCCTCCTCACAGCCTGGCCCTGCCTGGGCAGCGGGAGCCCTGCCTGTACTGTGATGACTCTGACCAGGCAGGCAGGCAAGCAGTGGGGCTGGCAGGTCCCTTCAGCTGCTGCACACCCTCATGGGATCAGTCTTGCCTCAAAAAGCATGGATCCTGCTTCCAGATGGTCCTTTGGGTGCACTGAGTGAGGTGCAAGTCAGGCAGGGACCAGAGCTGGCCCCTGCCTGCCCAGGCACAGCCTGGGGCTCACCTGCCTGCTGCCCTCCCCAGCACACCTTCAGCCTGGACCCCGCCAGCATGGAGAGCGGCCGGGGCAGGTGCCCGCACGAGCCCAGCCGTGCTTTCGCCAGCACCCTCATTGGTGGGTTGTCTTCCTCAGGACCTGGGAGCCTCTGGGGTGTGGGCCAGGGATGGTCCCCGTGCCAGCCAGCTGGGTGTCTTTGCAGGTGGGGAGCTGTACGCCGGCCTCACCGCAGATTTCCTGGGACGCGATCCCGGTGTGTTCCGCAGCATGGGCACCCGCTCCGCCCTGCGCACGGAGGTGGACCAGCGCTTACTCAACGGTAACAGCTTCCCTCTGCCCCTCCATTCCCCCCAGCTGGGCTAATGCTGGAGACCACCAACCCTGTGGCGGCCAGAGCATCTGTGGCTAGGGTGCAGCATCCCCCCTGCCAGCTAACAGCAGGGAAAGGCACAAGGGCAGCAAGGTCTGGGGGTGCTCCTGGCTGGCATCCAGCCCCAGCATGGTGTGGGGTTCAGAGGTGGTGGCTGTGCCCTCTCTCCCCACCTGACATGGCTGGCTCTTGCTTGTAGATCCCAAATTTGTGGCAGCCCACTTGATCCCAGACAATGATGACCGGGACAATGACAAAGCCTATTTCTTCTTCACGGAGAAGGTGGTGGAGGCAGACAGCAAGGAGCATGCCATCGTCAGCCGTGTGGGGCGTGTCTGCGTGGTGAGATGCTGGTGGGGACCGTGGGGGACAGGGATGCACCAAGTCACAGCAGTGGCCCTGATGCTCCCTGTCCCTGCAGAATGATGCTGGTGGCCAGAGGGTGCTGGTCAACAAGTGGAGTACCTTCAACAAAGCCCGGCTGGTGTGCTCTGTCCCTGGCCCTGGTGGCATCGACACCTACTTTGATGAGCTGGGTAAGGGGTGCATGGAGCTGTACCTCACCAGGGCTAGTCACTTAGTTGGTAGCTGGTCATTTAGTTGGATTCCAGAAAAAAACCCATGTTTTCATTTCCAGAGGATGTCTTCTTGCTGAGGACGAAGGATGGGAAGAGCCCAGAGATCTATGCCCTCTTCAGCACCGTCAGGTGAGTGGTCCAGCTCCAGCCTCGGGGACATCCAGCTGCAGCTGCCCATGACCTGCCCTGTCACTGTCACCAAGGGTTGCTGGCTGCTCCCCTGGTCTGTACGGGGTTGTTGGTGCTCCCACTGCCAGCAGCACCAAGCATGGCCCTGCTCAACCCACTCTCCATCCCCTTGCAGCCACGTTTTCCGGGGCTCTGCTGTCTGTGTGTACCGCATGGCCGACATCCGGGAGGTCTTCAACGGGCCCTTCGCCCACCGGGAGAGCCCCCACCACCGGTGGGGTGCCTACGAGGGCAGGGTGCCCTACCCACGGCCGGGCGTGGTGAGTGACTCCATGGAGCTCCAGGTCCCCTCCGCTCTTCTGGGGTGGTGGTGGGGCCATCCCCCATCTTCTCACCTGCTGGAGAGGTCAGCTGGTGGTTTGCCAAGGTCTGGCAAAGGGGTGGAAAAGATGGATTCCAAACTGGAAGGCAGCAAGGGACCCAAACCAGCTCTGAGGGGGAAGGAGGGATGGGTTCTGGGGTGGCTGGGCTGAGCTGGTCCCCTCTTGTCCCCGCAGTGTCCCAGCAAGACCACCAACCAGCCCCGGCGGCAGTACGGCACCACCAAGGACTTCCCCGACGAGGTGCTGCACTTTGCCCGTGCCCACCCCCTCATGTACAAGCCCGTGTACCCCCGGCACCGCCGGCCCCTCCTCGTGAACACCGACCTGCCCCACCGGCTGCGCCAGCTCGTGGTGGACAGGGTGGAGGCCGAGGACGGGCAGCACGACATCCTCTTCCTCGGGACAGGTGAGCAGCAGGAACAGAGTGCAGGAAGGAGCCCCAGAGCTGGGGCTCCCAGGGCTGTGGGATGCAGGGTGCTCACACCTCCATCCTCCTCGGCCCCCAGATGCTGGCTCGGTGCTGAAAGTTGTGGTCCTGCAGAAGACGAGCTCAGCCACGACTGAGGAAGTCATCCTGGAGGAGCTGCAAGTTTTTAAGGTGACATTTGCTGCCCCACTTGCAAGGGAGGGGGCAGTGGGGTGGGCTCAGGTTGGGGACACGCGTGGGGATGGAGGCTCAGGGCTGTCACTGCATTGTTGTTGGTCACTGGAAGGTCTCGGGGTTGTGAGGGCAGAGGGTGGCTGGGGGTGTTTTCACCCTCCCCGAAACATTCCTGATGCTCTGCCAAGCCCTGGTGGCTCTGAATGAGCCAGGCTGTCCATGGTGAGGATTATGCCAGCCTGATGACCACTCCCCTCCCCTACAGATGCCTGTGCCCATCACCCAGATGGAGATCTCTGTCAAGCGTGTGAGTATAGACACGGCTTGGCCATGGGGCTGGGGACTGGGCAGGTGACCAGCTGTGCTCACCAGCCTCTCAAAGCCATGTGGTGCTTGCCCTGGGGTGTCCTGGCTGGGCCCCCAGGTGCCGAGCCTATGGGGGTTGCCAACATCACCACCTTGGTGCTGTTCCCTCAGCAAACACTCTACGTGGGCTCCAGCCTGGGGGTGGCCCAGGTGCGGCTGCACCAGTGTGAGTCCTATGGCACTGCTTGTGCCGAGTGCTGCCTGGCCAGGGATCCCTACTGCTCCTGGGATGGCACTGCCTGCACCCACTACCACCCCTCCAGCAAGCGCCGCCAGCGCCGCCAGGACACCCGCCACAGCAACCCTGCACACCAGTGTCTGGACCAGAACCTGACCGGTGAGAGACTGGGGGGCCACAGGGCTGAGGGGCTGCTCCAGGTGCCCCAAGATGTCCTGACGTGCACAGCCCTAGCACGCAGAGGGGCTTGTGGCCGTGCCATGTGGGCACTCTCACCTCCCCATCTCATAGACCAGGGCATGCCCCAAGAGAAGGTGGGTGCTGCTGGGGCTGGGGCTGTCCGCTGGGAGAGAAAGGGATGAAGCCACATGGTGGCCAAGAGAGACTGACACCCAGGCAGATGGAAGCCTGGCTCTGCCCTCCTCGTGAGCCTGTGCCTGTCTTTGCCCCAGTGGATGATTTTGAGAGCGTTGAGGAGAAGGTGCTTTACGGGGCGGAGGACAACAGCACGTTCCTGGAGTGCGTGCCCCGGTCCCCACAGGCCAGCGTGCAGTGGTTTGTCCAGAGGCCCCCCGACGAGCAGCGGGACGAGGTGAGGCTCGCTGGGGCTGTCCGCCCTTGTGGTGAGGCTCCCTTGCACCTGCACGGGAGGGGCGTGGGGCCAGAGCTGGACCCCTCCAACCTCGCGGTGTCCGGCAGGTGAAGACGGACGAGCGGATCCTGCAGACGGAGCACGGGCTGCTTTTCCGCAAGCTGCACCGGCACGACGCCGGCATCTACTACTGCAAAACGCTGGAGCACGGCTTCACCCAGACCGTGGCCAAGACCGCCCTGGAGGTGATCGCCAGCGAGCAGCTGGCACACACCTTCCCCCGGGGGCGAGGGGACGAGCTGCCGCACCTGCTCTGCCCCGAGCCCCGGCTGGCGCCACAGGCTCCCAAAACCTGGTTCAAGGACATCATGCACCTCATCAGCTCCCAAAACCCGCGGCGGGTGGAGGAGTACTGCGCCCGCCTCTGGTGCAGCAGCCGCCCCCACCACCGCAAGAGCAAACTGGCCCAGGCCAAGCTGGTCCTGGCTGGCGTGGACGTGGCCAAGAAGGGACGGACGGCCAAACCCCACAGCGAGAGGAACCGTGTGCCCCGGCAAGCACCGGCCACTTAGAGAGGGCAGGGTAATGGACGTGGGGCAGCCACGGGCAAGTACAGCTGCCCGTGCTGCTGGTGGCCCTGGGGGCCTCTTGCCCTGCTGGGTGGCTTGCAGTGCTGCCAGCCTGGTCCCCCTGGCCGGAGTGGATGGGCAGGTCCCTGTCACCCTCAGTGGCTGCAGGGTCACCTCACAAACAGGCGGTGAGGTGGGACTCGTTGGCCCCCCCTTGCTCTTGCAGGTGATGTAGCAGGTGGGGGCCACAGTGCCTGGGTGGGCTGGGGCACGGTGCCACCCAGGCCATGCTGTCACCCAGATGCTGACTGGATCCCTCTGTGAATAGTGGGGCCGAGTGTGGGGCAGTGGGGAGCAGCTGATGGCTCCAGGCTCTTTCCACACCAGCAAAGAGCCTGCGGAAGATGATGGCTGCTCATACAGGGGCAAAACCAGCATCATCCCAAAAAGCCTCTGTGCAGGAGCAGCCCTGTCACCCGTTGTGCCTGGGGAACCAGAGCTGTGCTGTGCCACTCAGGGCATACCCTGGGGGACAGGGCTGCTTCCTCCCTTCTCCTGGCACTGGGACACACTCAGCAGTGCCAGCCTGTTCCTGGGTGCAGCTCCCCACTTCCCCTCTGTCTGTCCCACAGCCACAGTTTTAGGGCTGGACAGGGTTGGGGAGGAAAGCAAAGGGCTGTGGGCAGGTTAGACCTGTTCCTGGGTAAACACTGGGAGAGGCACTAATGCCACCGCTGTCACTGTGCCCAGGTAGGAGCAGGGACAGGCAGAAGGCAGCCCCAGCACAGTTTGGGGGGCTGCACCACAGCCGGGGTGGTTTCTGCTGGTTGGTGGCCCCACAGGGCTGGGTGGGACACGGCTGATTCGGGTGGGCTCCTGCTGCCTGGGGGAGCTAAACCAGCAGCCAGGACCTCCCCCAAATGCAGAGGTTTGGGGGTAGGTGCATGGAGGGCACCTCCAGGCTGCCAGCAAGGTGCTCCTTGCTTTCCTCACCCGACATGAGCTCACTCACGGCCAGCCCGGGGTGATAAAGATCTGCCCCTTCCTGAGGCAGGGCAGCCCCACACAATGGTGTGAACCGCGGCCCCGCCACGACGGGCATTGTTCAGAGCTGGAGGAACGGGAAAGAAAAATAATAATAATAATAATAATTAAAAGGCCCTAAATAGCTCACACAAAGCCAGGTTGTGATATCATCTCTCCTCCCTCTGTGTGTGTGTGTGTTTGTGCTGCAGCAGCGGCTCCCCGGGAGCAAAGTCCCTCAGCAGCACTGCCCCATCCCACGGAGACAGGTTGGGGTCCTGGCCCCCCTTTTCCAGCTCCCTGTCCCACCTCTCCTGCAAACTCCACGTGTTTCCTGGGATGGGAGAGCTGTGGTGGGGCTGGCAGGCTGGGACATGTCCTGCAGGGAGGGGAGCGGTGCTGGTAGCACTGATTTATGGGGCCAGACGAGAGCCAAGCACGTGGACTTGGATAATCGCAGGCCTGGGGGGCACAGGAGAACAAGAGCCAGCAAGCAGAGACAAGGAGGGACCTGGGTGCAAAGCCAGCAATGAGAGACAGGAGTCTGATTCCTCAGGGCCCGGATTAAGCAGCCCTGCAGTGCCTGCACTGACCTGTGTGGAACCGCACCTTTCTGCCTCTGAGTGACCCCTGCGCTCTGCAGAGCAGGGCCTGGGCTGCTCATTGTGGGGGAAGCAGCAAGAGGGGGCCCGAGGGCTCTGCTGTATGTGGGACCTGGCCCTGAGCTGAGCTGTGAGAGGCTGGAGGTGGCAGCAGGGCCAGCAATGCTTCAAATTGAGCAGGAACAGAGACCAGAAGCAACCAGCCCCCCAAACAGTCCACCCTTTTGGAGACCTGGTCCTCCTGGGTAGATTTACCACCAAGGCTGGAGCAGGAGAGAGTTTGTCAGGGCTGCCCACAGCATTCTGCAGGCTTCCAGCCTTGTCTCTGCTGATCGGCAGCCAACTGAGGCAACCTGTGTCCCTAACAACTTGCAGAAGCTGAACAACCGTGAACACACCCTCATGCACCCGGGGGGTGGGAGGAGACACCGTCCCTGGGCAGATCCAGCACCCTGCACTCGGGCTCTGCAGAGGGGAATGAGCCCTACCTGGGCTTGGCCCTGTCGCAGGGGCAGGAGTGGGGTGAGGGGAGCGCTGGGGGCCGGGCGTGCGTGGGAACGGCCGCAGAACAAAGCCCTGGAGGGGGGACAGGCACAGCCGCCCGGCCCGCTCCTATTTTTATCCCACTTCCCAAGGAAGTGCAGCGCAGGGGTGCACGCTCGCCCGGGGAGCCTTCCAGCCTCCGAGGCGGCGAAAGTGGAGCTGCTGGCCAGGTGTCAGCCTGGCCCCAGCCTCGCCAGCAGCCCTCACACCTCAACAACCACAGAATCAATCAGGCTGGAAGAGACCCCTGAGATCATCGAGTCCAGCCTATGACCCAACACCACCGTGTCACCAGACCATGGCACCGAGTGCCACATCCAGCCTGTCCTTAAACACCTCCAGGGACAGTGACTCCACATCTCCCTGGGCAGCCCATTTCAATGTCCAATCACCCTTTCTGGGAAGCAATTCTTGCTAATATCCAACATGATCCTCCCCTGGTGCAGCTGAAGACTGTGCCCTCTCATCCTGTCTTTAGTTGCTGGGGAGGAGAGGCTGGGCAGCACAGCCCCTCGCTGCAGCCCCTCAGCAACAGGGCAGCCCAGGCTGCTGAGCCTGAGCCCCATCATCATCATCATCACCATCATCCCCAAACAGCCCCACCAGGCAGATGCACCCTCATTGTTATTCTCGCTATTTCTTTCTGCCCAACGTGCACATTTTCAGACACCTTGTTAGGAGCCCTAGGCATGGGAGCCATCCAACACTCCTGGATGTTGCAAATTCTGGTAGAGGCCTCCACCCTCCGCAGCGCTGTGAAGTGTCACAATAATGAGCAGAGCCTCCTCGAAGGCACAGGGGCAGAACTGAAAAAGTATTCAAGCATCACAACGTCGAGAGAATTACAGGCATAAAGCTCAGGAGCACGTGCCGTTAGCTAAATTCCCTAGACAACAACGGGAAGTGGCAGCACCCCGCGGGGAAAGGGAGAGAAGAGAGGCTGGGAGTCAGTCACCAGAGAACACAGAGGAGTGAGATGTGACGAACCCTGTTGTTTTAGAGGCAGTAAGCCCTAGACATGCATCCTCCCGGCACACGCCGCGCCAGAAAGGCGAGCAGGCCGGCACTTTTCGGAGGAGCGGATTTCCCGGGAATGCCGGGCCCTGCCCGCGGCGCCCCCGCCCCCGCGG
>VZTH01006624.1:0-14352 GCA_013397815.1 Aleadryas rufinucha | reverse complement strand
CCCTCCTTTTTTTTTTTTTCTTTACCTTCTCCTCTGCCCCCTCCTCGTCCCCACCCTCTTTTGTTCTCCCCCTTTAATCTGCCGGGGCGGTGACAGATGGGCCGCGATTCCCGATTCCCGATTCCCTGTTCCCGATCCCTCGCGGCTCCCGGGGCCGGGGCGCTCCGGTGCTGCCCTGCCCTCGGCAGGACGAGGCCGGGGCTTTACCACCGAGGGATTTTAATTCCTTCAGAGCGTCAGGGCAAAGCCCCCGGGCCGGGAGGGGAACTGGAGCAGCCGCAGCCTCCGCGCTCCTGGCAACTGGTGCAAACTGGGGCAGCTCTTTGATGCTCACGCAGCGCTCACGGAGCTGCTGCTCCGCAGGATGCGCTGCTCCGCGGGCTTGGGCCGCAGCAAAACTCCTCCAGGACGAGCCCAGTAGACCCAGAAAACAGATAAAATAATGAGCAATCACAAAAGCAGCAGCCACTTCCCTCCCTGCCCGGTCAGGGGACTGGGGCTGGCTCAGGCTCCGAGCTGCTGCGTCTGGAAAATTCAGCTGGGACAGAGTTTGGTCCCTGCCTGATGATGGGAATCATTTTTTTGGAGATGTTTCCTTGCCTGGGACAAACATTTCATAAAGCAGGCAGAGCCCCCACTGGGTTTTCAGCATGTTTTCCCTTTGGTTTTTTTTCCCAGTTCTCTTGAAAACTGATTTTTATGGAAAGCAGGAGGTGGCAGAGCGTGTTTTGTCTGCCCTCAGCGCTGATCTGAGGTGGAAGGTGATAAAATCCCTTTAAGCTTTGTTATAGTAAGACATTACAAAGCTTGAGTAGGAAAAAATTCCGTGTTTTTTAGGGCAGAGATTGGTGAAGCCATCCCTTGTATTCCATTATATTAATTATACACCATTATATATTATTTTTCTATATTATGGTATGATTTTACTATGTAGTATTATATTGCTATATTATTTTATTCTTTTATTGAGGTTTTGTTATTATATTTCAGGGCTGATATTTAAGCCAGCTTGCTTAAACATTTATGTATTTAATATTATATATTAAATTCTTCTGGGAGACAAAGCCCCTCTGGAGCTTCTCCTTGGCTGAAGGATGGTTGGGTGATCCGTGGGGCCAACAGGGAGGATCCAGGGAGGGATTGTGGATGTTAGGCAGGGAGCTGGTGGCTCGTTTTCATTTCACACCTTCATGTTGTTTTTATTCTTTTCCTTCTGTGTCCCTGGATTTCGAGGGGCTTGTTACCCCCTATTTCCCTGGAAGCTACAGGAGGGCAGGAAGCCATGCTGGAAAAGGGGGTGGGAGGATGTGCCAAAACCCCCTCAATCCTCCTGATTTTGGGGGATAAACCCCAAATTTTAAGGCTTTTCTGTTTTACTGCATGATTTCAGCAAGTGCAGGGTAGCAGGCACATGGCAGTGGGGATGCTGGCAGGGCATGGATGGCTGGGGGTTTTCCATCCCCTTTCCCTGCAGGATTGTGATGTCAGCCCCATGATTCTGCTCTAAAGGATGCATGGAATGACACAGGGCTCCGTCCTGGAGTATTTAATGAGCTCTCTTTACCTCCTCACTCACTGCTTGATCCTCCCTGTGCTGCCAGCAGCTCCCAGTACCCAAACCCCTGCTCTGGGGTGGAGGAGATGCTTCCTCCTCGAGCTGCTGGTGAGCAGGACCAGTTTGGGATCAATTTAGAAGGGAAAAAAGCAGGAGAACCTGGTTTCTTTAGCCCTTGAAGCTGGTGAGGCAGCGAGGTGGGTGTGTGGAGGTAGGGAAGAGCCAGAGGGATGCAACTCTTCGGGTTATCCAAGGGCACTCGCTGCAGCAGGGCCAGTTGCATCACCCAGCTGAGTGTTTTTCCCCCAGCTGGTTATTATGATTTATTTTACCTTTTCAATCCCCACCAGTCTGCTCCAAAACAGGGTGGGTGAAACGTGGCTGCTGCGCCCTCACGAGCTCCTGTGCCGGCGTTCTGAGCGTGCTCTGGAGTCAGCCCCTGGGGTTTGGGAGAGCGGGGAAAATGAAACTAAAATCCAAATCAGAATAAAAATCAAAATAAAGGCGTTTTCTGCCTCAAAGTTCCCCCTGGGGGTGGTGCTGGAGAAGAATGGCCCATGCCCCAGCCCTGGGAATAACACCTGCATCCGTCATGGCTCCTGATGTACATCCATGACTCCATCAGCGATGGCTGCGTGTGGTCCAGCACTGCTTCCACCAGGTGTGGAATTACAACAGCCATAAACACACCCAGTGGGAAGAATAACTTTGTTCTAAATGCTGAGTGGTGATGTTGAGCTGCTGGAAGTCCTGCCTGTGGGAGCTGAAGCCTGAGCACCCTTTGGGTGTCTTTAGGTGCTCTGCACCGATTTGGATGGACGCTGGAAGTGGGAATGTGCTGTAGTGTCCCATTGGGAAGTGGGGTTATGTGGCACCTTGCTTGTGATCCTTCTGTTTGGGTGTTTTGGGAGGTGGGCCAGGAGGGGCGAGGCAGCACCTTGGGAGACCAGGGCTGCTCTGGTATCTCCCCTGGCATCTCCCTTGGCAGAGGAGTAGGGAAATCATGGCCCTGGAGCAATCCAGTTCAAGGCAGGGCTTTTCCAGGAGTGGCGAAGGGACCGTGTCCAGCTGCTGTGCTGGTCTCTCTTGGATGTGCCCCTTCCAAATGCCCCGTGTCCCCTGGGCTCCTGGGCTTTGGTGACGGGGGGGCTGAGCCAAATGAACCCCAAAAGGAGAGCGGCTCCTCCATGGTCCAGCCTGGGGCATCCTGAACGTTCCCACACTGGGAGAGGAGGATGGCTGTGGTGATGCTTTGGCTTGGAGCTGAGCAGTGGCACCTTGGGATGAAGGTGTCCCCCGTTGGTTTGGGTCTGGGAGGTGGTGGGAGCGACTGGGCAGCGTGTCCGGCTCTCTCCGGTGGTTTGAGACTTGCTGGGATTTGTTCAGGCGCTCCGGCCTCACAGCGTGGCACCCGTCATCTCAGGAGGGGGATGTGTCTCCTGGAGCTGGCAGGGGCAGTCTCCCGTGAGCTGAGTATCCAGGCAGGACCTGGGCATCTTAAAATAGCCCCTCTGGGAAATGCTGGTGGGTTTTAAAAATGAAACATATCCCATTTTCTGGAGTGGTCCCCGTGGAATGTTTGTACTGGGAACAGCGTCAGCCACGGCCGGGTGACAAGGGCAGGAGAAGGGCTCAGGCTGTTGGTGACCAGAGCAGCATCACCATTGCCAGGGTCTCCCTTGGGCCAGGTCCTCCTTCCTGCCGTGGTGGGCATGGCTGGGGGTGGGATAGGACAAATCCCGCTCTTTCCCTCACAGGGATTCTGGGATTCCCAGCTGTGAAATCCCCGGTGGCAGCTGGGGACAGGAGCCTTTTCCTGAGCACACCTGCTCAGCTGGATGCCGGTGCAGGGTTTGTTGTCCTACTGACCATCCCTGGCTGAGCAGCACCAGGAGATCCCAGGCTCCCTGGTGGTTTCACCTGCTTGTCCATGGTCCTTCTCATGGGATGAGCTGTGGGGTTTGTCTTGCCCTCACAACCCACATTTCAAGAAACATCCTTTTCTCTGCCTTTTCCTCGCTGGCCTCAGTGTCTGGCCCCAAACTACCTGAGGAACTGCCAAGATTGTAGGCAGGGACTCAGGGTTTGTCTGTGCAGCGAGTTGTGAGAGCAGGGACCAGAGCTGGAAGGACTTGTTTCCCAGCAGCTGAAGATTGCTGGTGGGATCAGGTTGTTGATGTCTTCTTCCACCTCCTCCTGCCTCCTCGTCCTTCAGGATTTGGCCCAAAGCCCCTGGGTGCTGGTGGCCGTCAGCTGGGGCTGCTTCTGTGTTCCCATGGAATTCTCAGGCTGGTGGGACCTGTCCTTCCAAGCATCCCCCTTGAACTCATCCCAGGGAAAAGCAAAACTTCACAAAACCAGCTTCCAGCTGCTGCTGAGCTCCTGAAACCTGGCTCTGTGTCTGGGCATGGGGTGGCTTGGTCAGGAAAGCCACCCCTGGTGCTGGGAGGGGTGGTCCAGCTGTGCTCTGCTCAGAGCATCAGGGCTGGACCAGGTGAGGACACAGGACAGTGCTGTGGTTGGAGCTGACTGGCTCCAGGCAGGATTGGGAATGCTGATCTGGGTGGCTCAGGGATGAGCTCGTGGTGTGGCTGGATCCTGCATGGATCGGGCTGTGTCAGAACTTCTCACTGCTCAAGCACATCTCACAGCCAGGCTGGGGAGATGTCTGGGGGCTGTGACCCTTGGCAGTGCTTCCTGTGCAGCCACGGCCAGGTTGGGAATGAGCCATGGCCAGGTTGGGAATGCAACCATAGTGAGGTTGGGAATGGAGCCATGGCCAGGTTGGGAATGCAACCATGGTGAGGTTGGGAATGGAACCACGGCCAGGTTGGGAATGGAACCACAGTTTGGGAATGCAGCCATAGTGAGGTTGGGAATGGAGCCATGGCCAGGTTGGGAATGGAACCACAACCAGGTTGGGAGTGAGCCACGGCCAGGTTGTCATGTGAGTTTGGAAGTGCCACTGGACAAGGTTGGGTGTGTTGGCTGTCTCCAAGCTCAGGCCTCCAAGGATATTTATTTGGGTTTCCCCACGGAAAGCAGCCCCACGTTGCTGGGAAGTGGTTGGCCTCAGCTGGATGCACTTCTGGAGAGCTTCCCTCAAGGGATAGCAGGGCTGGCCGTGACAGGGCTGGGGGTCCTGTTCCCACCCAGCTGTCCAGCCCCGAGCAGCGTGGGCAGGGCTGTCCACGCATCCCTGTGCGGTCATGACTCTGCAGAGGCTCCTTTCAGGAGGTTTCCTTGGAAACCTGACAGCCAGCATGAGGAGGGAGCATTCCAGAGAGAGCTTCAGCCCCAGTGGTGACCAGGGCAAAGCTGGGAGAAATGGCTTTCCCTGGGGATGAGCTGCCCCGGCTCGGCGTGGGGAAGTGGGATGCTTTGGAAAGCTGTCAACAGCTGCTGTCTGATTCCCAGAGAGGCTTTTCCCTCCGCTGTGAGGTGCCTACAGACCCTAACCCAGGGCTTTGTTTTTGCAGGAGCAGGAAGATCCAGATCCGAAACATCGCCCCTCACCTACAGTGGGAGGTAAGAAGTGGCTGATCCCAAAAACATCTGGTTCATCTCCTCCTCCAGCAGCACGAGCTGTGCTGCTGGAGCACGTGGTCTGCACGTGGGCCACCCTTTAACTTCCCAGTAAGCACAGGAGGGAGCATGAACTGGGCTCCAGCTCCTGCCTGCTCGTGGGTAGCAGAGCTGTGGGCCAGCGCTGAGCGGTGGGACAGCTTTGGGATGATGGGATGCAGGTGGGTGGAGGCATTGGAGCAGTTGGGTGGTGCTGGAAGGTGTTTGTGGGTGGAGTGGGCTCTTGTCCTGCCTCTTGGGACCTCACCTGCCTGGTTTGCTGCTCTGTCCCCAGGTACTGGATGGCCTCTTAGCTCAGTACGGCACGGTGGAGAACGTAGAGCAAGGTAAGATGGTCCAGCGTGGTCCTCATCCCTGCAAAACTCCCAGCACTGCTCTCCAGCTCTGCCCAGGCTGCAGGAAGCCCACTGGGATGCAGCCTAGTTATCCCAGTAGCACTGGTGTGAAATGGGTTTCCCTTTGGACACAAACCCTGCTGATGGAGGTGGGGGCTGCCTGTCCAGTGGTGGGATGATGTGGGCCATCCATCCTTCATCCCCGGGAATGCTCCTGGTCCCTGAAAAATTGAAAAAATTATTATCCCTGCAAGCAAAAATGAGCTGAGTGTAGCTTGGGATCCACTGGTGGGTCGGGGATGTCCAGCCTTGCATCCTGCTTGGGTCCAGCCTTGCTTCCTGCTTGGATCCAGCCCTGGATCCAGCCTGGTCCTCGTGCTGGGGGAGAACACAGCGGTGCGCAGGCGAGCCATGGGACAGGCATCTCCCTCCCCCCATCCCAGCTGTGTCCCCCTCCGGAGCGTGCCGGGAGCAGCGGTGACACCTCTCCCATCCCCACTCCAGCTCTTGCCTCTCTTGCTCCCCGCAGTGAACACGGACACAGAAACTGCCGTTGTCAACGTGACCTACGCGACGAAGGAAGAGGCCAAAGTGTGAGTGGGGTTTGTTTCGGTTTGCCCGTAATTTCACACCGCGCCAGCTTTCCCAAGGAATCCCAGGTATCTTCCAGGCTTCTCTGAGCTGTCCCACCACTGGGCTGTCTTCTGCCTTCTCCCCTGGCGTGGGAGATGGGGTAATACAAATTAGGGGTTGTTTCAGAAGTGGAAGGATTGTTCCAAACAAACGTTTTGCTCCAGGCTTGTAGAGACTTCAGCCCTGTGCTGGAGAGCAGCCCTAGGAGCAAATATTGAGCTTATCATGATTAGTGGCCAGGGTATTTTTGATAAGATCAAGAGCAGATCCCAGGCCACAAAGAGCTTTTGTGAGTCCATTTGTTGGTGGACATTCCACCAGCTTCCCATCTGAGTTGACCCATCATGGCACTGGATAAGTGAGGACAGAGATGGGGACAGTGATCTGCTGGTCCAGGAGGGCAGAGGAGAATCCTTCTTGTGCCTCTAGCCTCATCTGGATGTGCTGTGGACCACAGATAAACATGACATTAGTGTCTTAGAATCATGGAATTCCCTGAGCTGCAAGGGACCCACCACTGAGTCTAAATCCTGGTCCTGCTCAGGACAGCCCCAAAAATCCCACCATGGTCTTGACATGTGTGACAATAAAGGAAAACAAAGAGTTTCCCCAACACAGCAATGCTCAATGCTTTGGGATAAGAGGCTTTTTTGGACTTAGGAAAGGGATGGTGAAGCTGCAGATGTCCTCAGAGGATGTGGAATTCAGGCCTGGCAAGGAGCTGCTTGTGATCCGTCAGTAGCCGAAGTGGGATGTGGGGAAGCTGAAGCCAGGTGGGGCCGTGGCAGATGGTGGTGTGGCCAAACATCACTGCTGAGGAGGGGCTTGGGGGATGAGGAGTCCAGGTGCTCCCTCACCCAGCCAGGAAGGGAGTTGGGGTTCCCAGCAGAGGGGGCACCACGTGCTGCATCCTTCTCCCTGGAGCAGCGGTGGTGGCTCGGAGCCGCTCTGTCACCTTTTCCATGTCCAACCTGTGAGACCGTTCCCGTGCTGTGTGGGAGCTTCTGGCAAGGGCTTTGCCCAGGTGAAGGGGCAGGTCCCTGGACTGCCATCCCACCTCTGCTGGTGGGAGAAGTCACGTGCCAGCTTTGGCATGACCCATGTGGAAGGGGACAATGTCCCACCAGGTTATGGGGCTTGCTCCTCATGGGAAACGTGTGGGGCTCTGGCTTCCCGTGGCCACCTTCTCCAGACTGGGGAGGGAGGAGGATGCAGGTTGGGAAAGGACCCATGTTCTGTGTATGGAGGAGGTGCTGGAGGGGAACCCATCCCTGGGGAGCCCCTCACCACCCCCTGCATCTCCCCGCCTTGCAGAGCAATAGAGAAGCTGAGCGACCACCAGTTTGAGAACTATTCCTTCAAGATTTCCTACATCCCGGATGAAGAGGTGAGCTCCCCTCCGCCCCCCCAGCGATCCCGCCGCGGGGGCCACTCTTCCAGGGAGCGGGGCTCCTCCCCGGGGGGCTCCTCGCAGCCCAAACAGCTCGATTTCCCACTGCGGATGCTGGTGCCCACGCAGTTTGTTGGTGCGATCATAGGAAAGGAGGGCTTGACCATAAAGAACCTTACTAAGCAAACCCAGTCCAAGTAAGTACTTCCAATGGTTTTGTTTCCTTCTGTAGGGTGCTGTAGGTCCCAGCTTGGGTCCTCCCTGCACTGGGGGCTTTGGAGTGCCGGCCACTGCTGATTTCTTGGGGTGCAGCCTTCAGGGGGTGGTGGCGGAGCTCAGGTCCTAAACCATTCCTGCTGGCCAGGGTGGTCTGGGTGCGGCAAGAGGGGGATGCACACTGGCAAAGGCCTGGAATGAGTTCCTAAAGCCTCATGAGAACAGCTGGGGATGAGGCTTTAGGGAGAAATGTCAAGTTTGGGGATTAAATCCTAAAGGGGAATCCTTGGTGCAGTGGTCTTTGTCCTTGGGATTTGCTCATCCTGCAGCATCCCACATGGGCTGGAGCTGTTGAGGGGAAAGGGACACTGTGGGAACGCTGCCACGAGAAGGATGGCTTTTGTAACTGTTTGAAGCCTTTTTCAGCTATTAACGTGTTTATTTTTGAACTAAAAAAAGGAAAAAAACCAGAAAGTGGGATTGTCTTGCCAAAGTTTTCCGTGTTTCTCTTGTTGCTGTTCTCCTGATCTCACTGCTCATTCTCTGCATGGTTTTCCTGCATGGTGTGTTCCTGCCCAGGTGTGTTTGTGTTTAACCCAAAGCTGCCTTCTCCCGTGCTCATCATCCTGAACCTGGTGATCCCATGGGACGTAGGACTCCTGTCCCAGAGCATCCTAGTTCTCAGAGGAGTTTTTAGTGGCAAATCTTTGGTAGTAGTGTGGCTGGAGGTAGAAAGACGGGCCAAACCCTGGCGTTGGGTTGGCAGGAAGAGGTTTGTATGGAAAGGGGGCAGAGGAGTAGGGAGAGGAGCTCTTGGAGCCCGGCTCGCCCCAGGGCGTGGCCACCTGGTAGCCGTGAGCAGATCCTGGTTGGCCGCAAGCCCTTCTTCTCCAGGTGAGTCCTGGTGGGGTGAGCAGCAAGTGTAGCTGTGTCCTCACCACCCAAGACTGGAATTTGCCCTTCCCAAGCCCTGAGCCTGTCAAGGAAGGTGGGAAGGTGCTGGTTTCTCCCCACCACGAAGCCAAACGCTGTTGCCTGGAGCAGTTTCTGCCGCTGAATTGTCCCTCCTTGTGGAGTGGCTCCCCGTGCCTGCCCCGAAGACCCGGTGCCATGGAGGAAGGCCGTGCTCAGTGCTCTCCCCTCTCCTGCCCTACCCACAGTGGGGCACCACCTCCGCTCAGGCTTGGGCAAAGGGACCTCAAGAACCCATCCCAGGCAGTCACAGGAACCCCTGTCCTTCAGCTTGGCTGTCATCCCGCACTCTGTCCCTGCCCAGGCCACCCTCATGCAGTGGTGTGATGATCCGAGGGTGACATCCTGTGGCCCGGCCCCTGCTCCTCCCCAGAGCGACGTTGGGTTCTGGATTCTTCTGGTCACGTTGGATTTTACCCTGGTTCCACACACAGAGATCCCAAAGATGCTTCTGAGCGCCAGGGGGAAAAACCATCCCCAGGCTGAGCCACCTTCTTCCATGAAGAAGCCCAGACCAAGAGCCCACCCCACCAGGTGACCTTCCACAGCCCTTGGAACTCCATGAGGAGAGGATCATGGCTACCCAGCAGCCATGGGACCGGGATAACCCTACGGGCACACTGTGTTGTCAACCTGGAGAGGGCTGTGCCTCATGGCAACCACTCCCTGAAGCATTCCCAGCCCTCTGTCAGGTCTCTCGGAGGCTTTTCCTGCTGCACCATAGGCAAACCCTGTCCCCCCATCCCTGCTCATCCCTCCCTGCAGCACCTGGTGATGGGGTGAGGGTGCAGAAGGTCCCCTTCTCCATCCTCCTGTTGGAATGGAGCAGTTCAGCAGTGGCACTGGGATGTGCTGGGAGGTCCAGAGATCTCCCTTCTCCAGCTCTCTGGGGTGGGACGTGCCTTCCTTCTTCTCTCTGGCGAGTGAGCTCATGCCCACACATCCAGACGTGGGATGGGTTGGTCAGCCAGGAACCTGTCTTGTGCCCCTCTCTAAGGCTTGTCCAAGGTCCTCATCGCCTCGGTGCCTCCATTCAGCCCTTTCGTGGCACTTGGTCTCTCTCTGTTGCGAAGGCTCAGCGGTGTCCTCATCTCCACCAGCCTCAGCTGCTTGTGGGTCCAAGGAGCTGCGTGGCTCCCATCTATGGGGTTTGTTGGGATTCCTCATCAACTCCCCCTACCTTGGGAGCATCAGCCTGGTCTGTCATCGCCTCGTGTGGCCGTCAGGATACGTTCGCCCTGTCCACAGCGAATGGGTGGCAGCAAATGTCCCTGTACCTGCGGGGAACGGATCCTCCAGGCCAGCCTGAGGGAGCTCCGTGGCCAGGAGCACCTCAGAGGGTGTTGCTCAGCACACGGCTGGGTCACTGCGGGCTGTCGACGTGGCCAGAGGGTGCCAGTGTTTCCATCACCGCTTCGCACCGTCCACTCAGCACCAATCTCCTGCCTGAGCAGCTCCAACTGAAGCCACATCAGATGTGGAGAGATGGAGCCTACAAAGGGAATCACACTCTGTCTTCGCTCCCTATTCGGTGCTTGGATGGAATCACTCCGGGGTCCCTTTGGAGCGGGTGGGGTTGGCTCTGCCCTTTTCTCGGGGAAGGCTCACTCAGGTGCTCCCCTTCCACCGTCTGTGTGCCAACGTGCTGGCTCTTGAGCTCCTGGAAGAGTTGACCTGTGCAAACCCACCGGGACCCCGCAGCGTCCCAGTGTGGCACCGTCTGGTGACTCTGCCCTGCAGCCCTTGGCCTGGCCCATGCAGCAGCACCCTGGATGATCCCGGTCAGGACAGGACCTCGGAGACGTGGCCGGAGGGCACCCACCGTGTCGGAGCTGAGCGCCGGCAGCATTCCGGAGTGGCTGAGCTGCCACTACCGCACCTGCTCGGAAGATCTGGCCCTGGCTGCAGCAGTGACAGGGACACCAAGGTGGTGGCCGATGGCAGGATGGCCGCACAGCATCACCCTCCGGTGGGAAGAGCGCGCGGACTCGCGCGGAGAAGACGGAAGGGTTCTTCCCCCTGTTGTCCAAGGCGCGTGGTTGAGGTGCGGGAGTCTCCTACCCTGCTTTCCTCTCTCCCTCTCTCTCAGGGCTTTGCCAGGTACGGTTGAGCGTGAGGAGCGAGCTGGAGGCCGTGCCTCCTCCCGCCATGAGCTGAGGGAGGACCAGAGGAGTAGAGCACGGTCCCTGCCGGTGCGCACGGGAGCCTTCTGGTCTCCCCTGGAAGGGCGTGAGTACCAGCGCTGTTGTTGCCGGGTGCCTCCGTGTCGTGACAGACGCTGCCCACGGGTAAGTGCTCTCTGTCCCGAAGGACGTGGTCGCTGGACAGCCTCGGGTGTTGTGCAGAGAGAGGCGGAGGTCGGAAGGGACCTCTGGAGGCCTCTAATCCGGTCTCCTGCTCCAAGCGGGACTGGCGTCAGAGATGATAGACCAGGGTGCTCAGGGCTTTGTCCAGTTGAGGATTTGTTCTGCCCCCTTGATGTATTGGTTGATGTTGTGACACCCCTCAGCTTCCAGGACCTTGGGTCCTATAGGCGAACGTGGCCCAAATCTGATCCAAACCACCCGAAACCAAACGCTGCCTGGGTTTGCGTGAGCCAGGTGATGGTAGATGCACCTGACACCCAGGTTCACCCCAAAGCTTGAGCAAGTGTTGAAATGAGTTTTTCTCAGCTCCTGAGCTCTCAAAAACCTCTGTGTGACACCAGACCCATCTCAGGGGCTCCTCTCTGCCGGTTGATTCCCCACAGGGTTGACATCCATCGGAAGGAGAACGCCGGCGCTGCCGAGAAGCCCATCACCATCCACGCCACGCCGGAGGGGTGCTCGGAAGCGTGCCGCATGATCCTGGATATCATGCAGAAGGAGGCTGACGAAACTAAATCGTGAGTGCTCCTGGCTCAGCCAAAAGCGTGGTAGGAGATGGTGATGGTGGTCCTTCTCCTTTCCACCGCATCCTTAGTGCCTGTGGCTGGAAATTTCTATGTTTCCTGACTGGCTGGACCTTTAGATTTCATTTTTTTAATCCATTTTAGAGCAGAAGAGATTCCCTTGAAAATCCTGGCACACAACAGCCTGGTGGGGAGGTTGATTGGCAAGGAGGGCCGCAACCTCAAGAAGATTGAGCAGGACACGGGCACAAAGATCACCATCTCCCCGTAAGTTCTTGTGACAGGAGCAGGGGGAATGGCTTCCCACTGTCAGAGGGCAGGGTTAGATGGGATATTGGAAAGGAATTGTTCCCTGTGAGGGGGGTAGATTGCCCAGAGAGGCTGTGGCCACCCCATCCCTGGAAGTGTTCCATGACAGGTTGGACAGGGCTTGGAGCAACTTGGCCTAGTGGGAGGTGTCCCTGCCCGTAGCAGGGGATGGAACTGGATGTGCTTTCACGTCCCTTCCAACCCAAACCATTCCATGATTCCATGATTTAATGGTTCAGTGAAGTCCTGGTGAACACCAGGCCACCCCATTCCATCCAGCATGGTACAAGCAGTGCTGGAGCCAAAAACCAGAGCAGCTGTGTCCTGCCATGTGCATTCCCCATTCCGGGTGGATGTTCCTCATCCCAGGTGGATGGTGGTGTCGGGCAGGGAGAGGGCGTGCGGCTCTCACACTGTCTCGGGGGGAGCCCTCAGCTGTGATTTGAGTTTCCCTGGGGTTTTTCTCGCCTTGGAGAAGGAATGTAACCGTGTCTCTGGATTTTCCCGTGGGGCAGTTTGCAGGATTTGACCATCTACAACCCTGAGCGCACCATCACGGTGAAGGGCAGCACGGAGGCCTGCTCCAACGCCGAGGTGGAGATCATGAAGAAGCTGCGCGAGGCCTACGAGAACGACGTGGTGGCTGTCAATGTAAGCTCAGCCCTCCCGTCAGGGCTGCTTCCGCTGCAGGTGGCCAGACGAAAATTCAGAGTGGAGGTCGATGTGTTACAGCAAGGGTTGGGCCTCGCCCATCGCATCCACGCTGTGTTGAGCAGCCCAGTGCTGCACCTTTCACACCTTCCTCTGTGTCTTTCCTTTCCCAGCAACAGGCCAACCTGATCCCGGGACTGAACCTCAGCGCTCTGGGCATCTTCTCCACAGGGCTGTCCATGCTCCCGTCCACCCCGGGCGCCCGAGGGGCTGCAGCTGCCACCCCGTACCACCCCTTTGCAGTAAGTGTGAGATGGTCCTGGTGTCTGGATGTCCTGCTGGAACTGTTGGGTGTGGGTGGACACCGTAGCTGTAGGAGCCACCTCATGGGGAGCGCTGACTCTCGGCCATTTGGGGAGGATGCTCATCACAGCAGCAAAGTGGAGAGGACAGGGAATGGAGGTGGCTTGGATGCAGCCCCCTGGGAAGATCAGCTGCATCCCTGTGTTGTGCTGAGCTGGGTTTCACCAGTGTTTAAGGACTGCCTGTGTCCCAAGGGACTTCATGTCTCTGAAGAGAGCATGGAAAAACCCTGTGGGTGGTCTTCAGTCCTGACCCCAAGCCCACCACTGGGTTGTGATGGTATGGACTGGGTTGTGCCCTGTGGGTCTAGTCTTGGTGGCCACCAGAGCCCCTTGGTGTGGCCACAGGGCGTGCAGGGGACAAGCAGCCCACCCTGTGCATCCACTGCCATCAGAGGATCGCTGCCCTGGCACCCAGGGGGCTGTGGGGAGCCAACGTCCACCCCACCTCACAGAGGTGGGTTCTCCTTGTTCTTGGGATGCTGAAACCTGGGCAAGGATGTTCACAACCCCTGAGGTGACAGTGGGCAGGGATGGTGCAGTGCCAGGAGAACAGGATGGCCAAGGTGCTGATGGAGAAGGTCCATCCCAGGTCACCCAAGCACTGTGGGCTGTCTCTGTCAGTCCCTAAATAATTTATTCCGAGCTGTGGGCTAATTTACCTGTGCTGTTCTCTTTCCCTGGAATGCCAGCAGCAGAGCGGGCGGAGGAGGACGGTGAGTGTCGGGGAGATTGTGGGGGGTGTGGTGGCTCTGGAAGGCTCCAGGAGGGTTGGTTGGTCACTCTCAGCCTGTGGAGGGGAGGATGCTGTGCCTGTATCCACAGGCTTTGGGAGACAGCTGTAGGAATTATTTATGGGTGTGATGGAGAGGAGCAGGACAGGTCTCCTGAAGGGCAGTGTTTGGTGTGGGGTCCTTTACCCTAAAACTTTGTGTGGCCTTTTTCAGGCTCCCCTGGTGAGGTCACAAGGGGACCTTTTTTCTGATACAAACATTAGCAGGACACAGCTAAAAAACCAGCAGTGAGGAGGGACTGGGGTTAACTGGGAGCTCCCACCCCCATCCCAGCCTCGTGCTGTGCTGCAGGCGCAGGATCCAGGCTGCAGCTCATCCTTGGATGCACCTGCGCTCTCCTGGAGGGTTTTCAGGGAATGAGGAGTGGTCACTGTGTCCCTCATGTCACTCATGGTGGTGACACACTCCCCATGTTGGGGTAGGGGTGTCTGGGAAGGGGCTGGCACCTTGAGGACATCACTGATGTCACTGACCTTCATTTCCTCTCCCACCACAGGGCTCCTCAGCCTATCTGTCGGGTCTGTACGGAGCCCCCCCAGCCGGCACCTTCCCCCATCAGCACCCTGTAAGTTCCCCTTCCCCAAAAGTGCCCTGGCACCTCCTGCCATGAGGTCTTCCCTTGGGCACCTTGTGGGAGGGCAGGCAAAGAGCAGGGAGTGC
>VZTH01006623.1:5269-24976 GCA_013397815.1 Aleadryas rufinucha | reverse complement strand
CCCGGAGGGGCTCAGTCCCGGGGGGCCTTCCCCTTCTTCCGGAGGTTCAATCCCAGGGGGCTCTGTCGCTCCGGCCGAGGCCTCGCTTTGTTGCCCCGGGGGCTCCGGGGGGGTGGTTGGGTTCCTTCCCCCCGATTTTGGGAGGGGGTCGGCGGTTCTGGGGGTCCCTCGAAGAGGGGGTCGGGGCTGGGAGCGGGAGGGAGGAAAAAAAGCAGACAATCCTTTCGGATGTGCTGGGTGACCCTGGGGGTTTTGTGTTTGTGTGGGGTTTTTTTTCTTCCCCTTGTTTTTATCTCGTGCTCACATAACAACAGCCTCGGCCCTTGTGAGCTGCAAACTTGGAATTTTAAGAGCCTCTTGCCCCAACCTGGGAAATGCTCCGATTTTTTTGTTTGTTGTTGTTGTTGTTTGCTTTGGTCAGTGTTTAATAACTTTGTTCGGAGCAGAGATTTTATTAGGCAGATCATGAGTAAGGAATTTCCTTTATTAAGAGGGATGGAGGTGGGGTGAGGGGGACCGTGGGTCCTCCAGGGTTTTAACGCTGGTTTTGGGAATCCGATGGGTCGGGAATTCAGTGCTTGCGTCTCCCCAGGTTTTCAGGAAAACACGGGGATAACGTTAAAAGTTCTGCTAGGCCACACAGCTCTCAAACAATGGCTCTGCTTTCATTTCCAGTGGAGCTTTCCAAAAAAAACCCACCCAACCCAAACTCCTCTGCTTTGGGGTTGAACTTTTTCGAAACGGGCGTTTTACACCGTGTTAATTTTGTAATAATCTGTGATTTTGGGGGGAGTATGGAACCAGAGCCGTGAGGATCCGGCTGTGAAGCCGGGCTGTGTGTGGATTAAAGCTCCTTTATTTGGTGTTGTCACCACCGGTGCTTCGAACTTGCAGGGAGATTTCTCCGAAGTTTTTTGTTGTTTGTGGAATGTCCCATAATCTGAAGCGTTCTGCCTGCAGTGATAACACGGAGCAGTTCATTTCCACGCTGTGTTTTCATCCAGGGAAAAGCAGAACCGCCTGCCCCGAGCAGGGTGCAGCAGCGTGGAAGCCTTTGTTTGCAAATCCGGGATTCTGCCCAGCGAACGCTTTCACCTGGGAAAAGTTGATCCTGTGTTTTTAGGAGGAGTTTGGGAATGAAAGAGGCTCTGGAGGCCCTGAGCAGCTGCGGGTTTGCGAGTGCCCGTGTAGGTGACTGCACGTATTCCCGGGGCTCCGGGAGCTTTGAATGACAGGATTCAGCTGTCCCGCTGCCTCGAACGCGGCATTCCCATAAAAACACGGCTTGGAACTAAACTTGAACTACCCACAATGCTCCCTTCCCCTTTGCTCCCTTTCAAAATGTCGCCTTTGCCAACTTTTCCGCTCGTGTTTGGAGCAGCCCGAAGAGGAAGCGTCTGGGAGCAGCCTCTCTTTAGATCCATTGCCTGAGATTTTCTGGACCCTCCCGGTTTTTATGAGAACACCTTTATTAACCCAGAAATTAATTAGTGCCTGTGGACGGAGGGACCCGCAACCTTTTGCGGGAGCAAAGGCTGTGGCAGTGCAACTTTGTACCTTGTTTTCCACTGGAAATGGGCTTGTCACAATCTATAGATACTGGAAATTTTTTGGTGGGCATTCATAGTATCTTCCTTTGTTTGTTGTTTTTTTTTTTTTTTTTAAAGTCTGCCCTGAGATAACTTGTAACTTCCTTTCAAGACGCCGCTCAGATTTCATTGCTGCAGTTAATGCACACCTCAGTTTGGTGATAAATTAATTTCTTACCATTAACTACTTCTTTTTTTGTTCTTGTTGCATAGAGGAGCTTGAATGCTTCATGCGATGTTACTGAAGGATTTTGATACTATTTGCTAGAGGGAAACTAAGAGGAAAATGCCATTAATTTGAATTGTAGTCTTAAAATCAGTCAAGATTTAGTCATATCGTGTTTTCAGTGTTTTTTCAAGTATTCGGGGAAGGTGGTGATTTCCAGACTCTTTGAAAGCCGGAGGAGTGAGTCCTGTTGGATGTCCCTGGTATTTAAGTTGTGAGTGTATAAAAAGCCCTGCAGAGTGGCCGTGGGGGCTGTGTGTGTGTGCAGCAACAAATTATGTTGGAGGTGCAATTAAAAAAACCTGATCTCTGCAGTTTCTAGAGTCGTTTTCCTCCGAATATTAACTCAGTTCGTGGGGCAAACCTCGCAAAGTTTGGTCAAAGATAGGAATCAGATTTTTTGTTTTGGTCTCCCCACTGTTAGTAAATTGTTCTTGGAAGTTGTTTGTAGTAGTTGAGTGTTGTTCAGGGCTACTACGAGGAGCAGGGAGGGAACAGAGCCGCCTTTCAGGCCCCTGGAGCTGCTGGCAGGAGCAGGGCCAAGGTCTGCAGCCACCAAGGTACAACAGTAAAACGTCCTGGGGCTGCTGTGCAGCTGTGCCAGGAGGTTCTCAGGGTTCCACCACCCCACTTTCATCCTCAGAACTCTCAGTGGGGCTGAATTTAGGTACCTGAAGTCATAAACTATTGATCTTTTTAATAAAGATTAATTCAGACTATTCCCCATGCCTTTAAAAACTAATTTGACTTGTGTGTGAGCGTTATATAATGGGGGAAAACACTTTGCTGTTCACACCTGTAGTGTCTTTATTGCTCTGATAGTCCTGCATTGAAATAACAAACAAACTTCTGTGGTTTTGTGCTGCTGGAATGTTATCAAAATATCTGGGGAATAGGAAGTTAGTGAGTTGCTTCAGCTTAATCTGCAGGTTTCCCTCCTGCACACAGATCGTTTGGATGCATGCAGAACATTTGGGGTGTTTCATTGATTGGGGTATTTCATTGATTGGGTTATTTCATTGATTGGGGTATTTTATTGGGATGTTCAGTGAAAATGTGTAGGAGTTGTCCAGTTTTCCCCCGGTGCCACTGGCAGCGGGTCCAGCAGTGCCGCCTGTGCCTGCTCTGGAAAATTCTGCCGAGATCCCAGGTTAGCTGCTCATTCTCCAGGGAATTTCATAAAGCCTGTCCATGGGTTTTACTGCCTCCTGAGCTGAGCTTCTGAGTTAGCAGGGAGAGTGCATGTGGTGTTTGGGACTTCATGAACTGTACGAGCAGAAATCCAGGATTTTAAGTTTGCATTAAAAAAAAAAAACAACAAAACGAAACACAAACTGTTGCTTTGCTGCTTTGCATGACTGAGGGAATACTTTGGGATACAGTGGGATACAGGGGGCCTCGAGTGCTTGTATGGATGCGAGACCAGGCCTCTTTTTCCAAGTGTAAATGGGCACAGCAGGTTCTGTTGGTGTCATTGCCTTCCATGGGGTTTTTTGGGGCTTTTTCCCAGCAGTTTTCCAGTCAGTGTGTTGTCCATCGCAGAAGCTGCCATTCTGCTGGTCCTTCATGGGCATCCTGTGTACCCTGCTAACCCCGTGCAGCACAATGTGGGATTTCTGTGCATTTTCAGTGATATTTTAGCTGCTGGGTTCACGGAGGGAGTGAATGTTGAAGGAGTCACATTTGCCACAGCGATGTTCCCCTGCCAGTCACAAGATGGGTGTGTTATTTAACACACAGAGCCGCAGCTGGGAGGATTTCATGTCTCTTTTCCCTCTCTTTCCCCATCTCCCCCCTGCAGGTGTTGGTGGAATGAGCGTAGCGTGCGTTTTGAAGAGAAAAGCAGTTCTGTGGCAGGACTCGTTCAGCCCCCACCTGAAGCAGCACGCCCAAGACACAGCCAACCCCACCATGCCTGTGGTACTGACATCTGGCACAGGCTCGCAGGCTCAGCCACAGCCAGCTGCAAACCAGGCCCTTGCAGCAGGGACACACTCCAGCCCCGTGCCAGGATCCATAGGAGTGGCAGGGCGCTCCCAGGACGACGCCATGGTGGATTATTTCTTCCAGAGGCAGCACGGGGAGCAGCTCGGGGGAGGAGGCAGCGGCGGCGGCGGCTACAACAACAGCAAACACCGCTGGCCCACCGGGGACAACATCCATGCAGAGCATCAGGTAGAAAATCGCTCCTAGCTTCCCGAACTCAGCCTTTCAGGCTTCCCAGAGATGCTTTTCATGGTGCTCTTCTAAAGCTGGAGCTGGTTCTGGTGGAGTTGGAATGGCAACAGTGGTGCTGTTTGTTTTCTCTCTTCAGGGTGGCGGTGCCCTGGTAGCTCTGAGCTGAAAGGTTTCTGTTCTTGAGGGTGTTGAAATCCCAGATCCCAATCCACTCTCTGTGATAGTTGAATGCATGTTTACAAAATTCATCACTCCCTTTATTGATTTTTTTTTTTCTGATGTGTGAACCAGCATAGCCGTGACTGCTGCTGCTGCTGCTTTTCAAATCTGTTGCTGTAGTTAAATAATTCTTATGTAATGGTATTACAAAACTGCCAATGCCTGTAGGTTGGGCTTTTACCATTCCCAATATTGGAAAACACGGTAATGGAAGTTGCTGGTGATATGTTGGACTGGGTTTCTTTGCTTTGGGGTTGGGTTTTTCTGGTTATCTTTTAGAGGGGAAGGTGGTAATGGTGTGCTTAGCTCAGCTGAGAAGAGCAGCTTTAAGAGTGTCACCAACCAGTGGTTTTAAGAACTTCTCAGCAGCACTCAGAGTCTCGGAAGGGGTAGTGGGCCAGGCTGTGTCAGTAGTGGTGTTTACTAGAAGTCTTTTCAGCAGTTGCATTGTGCGTCCTGCTGGAGTTAAACGAGTGGCTGACTCACTCCACTCTGTCTGTGACCTGTAACTCACTCATCAAAGACACACAAGTGCTTCCTCTCCGAGGCAGCAGAACCCGAGTGTAAGCACATTTTAAAGCAGAATGATCCCCACAAATATTGCCAGGGCAGCAGACACGAAGCTTTTGCAACCTTTATGAACATCTCCTGCCTGCAGTTTCTGGAATCAAAGCGGCCAAGCCCTCGCTCCTCTGCTGTGCCTCCCCAGGGGATGTGTTGCCAACCAGACCATTTAAAAGCAAACATTGCAGGGAATTTTGCAACCTCACTGAAGGCAGAGCGTACATCAACAAAGAAATAAACCCGAGTGCCCTGTTAATTTGTTCTGGAAGAAAAATCACATAAAATACTGCAATATGAGCAAAGGAGCTAGAAAAATATTGTTGTTATTCCCTTACGGAGAAACACGGTATTTAGGTATCACTTCAGAAGAAATAACTGCATTGAAACAGTTGTGATTTTTCTGTTTATTATCCAAGTTTTCAGTCACTATCTGTAAAACTTGTTTCAAGAGACATCAATGCCAGAGATCTTAATGGTTTAAGTTGTGTAAGAAACAATAAGCAAGGATTTCTTACCGCAAACTTGTAGGTTTTTCAAATCAAAGCAGCCACACAGTCTTGGGGTGGAGATGGCTGGGCAGGGACTGCTATTGTTTGGGCATTTTGTGGCAAGATGACTTTGTGAATTAAAATGATGTCATAAATTCTCAATCCTCTTTTCCTCCAGCTCACACTTTCATCTTCCTTTCACTGCAAATCCCTGAAAGCAAAGACAACAAAACTCACTGGAGATAAGGGGGGTGGGGACAGGACACTCCAAGCTTGCAGTCATTAAAAACTCTGCTGGTATTTGAACTTTTATTTATTTAATGATGAAAACACTTAAACTTTCACTGAAGCAAAAGAATCGTGCCTGTTCCAGAGGCTTGCCCTGTTGTCAGCAGAAGTGTTGTTCAGCTTGATTTTCTTCAGTAACTTCTTGAGCAAAATGATCCTAATAAATAAATCACTTAATGAAAGGAAAGCTCATTAACTTATGCTAGTTTAAATGAACTTTTAAAATCCAGTTCCTGTATTGTCTGGAGGCAGGACAGTGGTGAGAAGGTTGTGTGGACAGAATACCCCTGCAGGATGGGGCTGACAGTGCTGTGTGATGCTCTCTCAGTTTCCCCTGTGAGTTCTGTGAGCTGAGGCTCAGGAAATACTCACCAGACCAGAATTAACCTCGGGGTTTTTATCTGTTCTGCTTCCTGCTGGCTTTCACATTGCCTGTCACATAGTTATCACACGGTCCCCGTGTTTCTGCATCCAGTGCTCTTCTCTAAACCAATCTTTGTGTTTAATTTCTTCCAAGTCCGCTCTGAGGTGGGGCACTGACCCTGTTCTCCTCTGTCTCATTTGATGCCAGGTGCTCCAGTGACTGCTGAGCACTTCTATCAGTGTTCATTGCTCCACCCCTCTTTTTCCGTGGTTCTCTGCCTCGGGGTTTTACTCCTGGGAAGCAGAATGCAGGATATGTGTAATCCTAACACTGCCATTCTTTCTGACTTCTTGGCCACCTCCACATCTGCTTCTTAAATTATAAATTCCTTGGAGCAAGGACTAATCTTATGCATGCAAAATGATTTAATTCAGTTTGGGCTTAGCTGGGGTAGAATTGAATTTGGCCTGCAAGAACAGAAGTGGAAGGAAGTGCTGGGACATGCAGGGAGGTGGGGAATCATGATGGATGTCTCCTGACTCTCAGTTTCTTATGGATACACTTCTATTACTCTACTTTTCATTTTAGTCTTTCAGAGATCGTGCAGTGAGGGCCCAGCCTTGGAGACTGGTTAGGAAACTCAGTAGCTAAAAGATAATGGGAAGTCAGAAAAAAAATAATTATAAGCTAATACAGGTTAATGTCTGCCTAGAGCTTGGGAGGTCGTAATTAAAGGTAGAGGGATTTTAATTGTTGAATCCCAGATTCTTTTTGTTGCGTGTGCAGACAGACGTGTGTCTGCTGGTGATAATGCTGCAGTGGCTTTTACCAAAGGTTGGCATTTCATGGTGGTGTTAAACAGCCAGGAGTGCTGTGAGTCACAACTGAGCTGCAGTATCCTGGTTTTCCATGGTTTTTATTGTGCTGTTCCTCCTGGTCACTTTTCCTACTGGCAGCTCTGGGAGTTGAGCTGAGAGTGGCTTTAGCAGGGATGGCTTAAGGAAAAGTTTCTCCCAAGGAAGGGAGGAGAGAAGCTCCTTCCTGGTGGTGTCCTCTTGTTCTGAGCAGCAGGAAGATGCTGGGTCTGTTTGGATTTTGCTTAGAAACTTTCTTTTCCCGTTCCATTTTCCCCTTCTCGTTTGCAAGGTGTGTGTGGGGCCAAGTTTTTATATAAAATAAGAAATTAAAGATGCCCCTGTTGTTTCACATATTTAGGTATCAAAGGTTCACCATCCACACAAAAAACTTGTGCTACAAGGTCTTCTTTGTCCCTGCAGACACTCAAGTAGTGGTGGAATCAGACTTTTGATTTCCTAGCTTGGTCTCTCAGCTCTCCTCAGCAGCATCCCAGCTGTTTGCAGCTCCAAATCCTTGATCGCAACACTTCATGGAAGACACTTAAATGCAAATTTTTTTCTTTTTATCCACAGAAAGCTGCAGGATGAGGTTGAGTGTCAGGGTCCCCCAGTCATTTTAATATTCAAGTGAGCGGGTTTAGGCTGTCTGATGCCTGATTGCTGTTGGGCAGAGAGTTACCCTGGCTGCAGTGGAGTGTTTGTGTGCTGTTTATCCAGCAAAAACCATGGATAGGGATCGGAACATCACGTAGGGAGGGCACGGGATGGTTCCAGGTGAGGAATAGCCTGGGTTGGATCTGTCTCGGTTATGAAAGGTTGCACAGATCTCCTCACAAACCCAAACAGCCTCTGCTGCTCCTGGGGGGAGGGAAAAGACACTCGGGATATTCAGCTGGGACGAGTTATCAACACTGAGCAGGTTTTCAGGAAAATTGGCCGGGTTTTCTTGGCTGGGGTCTCCTGTGGCTCGTGTGTGCGTGTGCTTGAACTGGAGTGAAGGGAGAGTTCCTGTGGTGGTGGTCCCTCTGGAATTGCAGTCAATGGATATACTTAGACTGTCTGAATTGCACTGGGGTAATGTGGGAGTTGCTTAGTAGAAGCAAATGATTTTAGGCATTTGCTTTCTCTCAGAGCATGTTTAATTAATAATTGGAGACAATAGAACTCTGCAGGGATGGTCATGTTGAATGTGGGGAATTTTTCACATGGAGCTGGTGAAGAATAGTGAGCACAACAGGTCTGGGACTGGGGTTTCGCTCAGTTTTGCCTTTTGGCAATGTGACCGTGCGAGTTCTTCACTGGGAGCTGGGATTTGAGTGGAGACAGAAGGTGATTCTGGCAGCTGCCCTTCTGGAGCACAGCTCCTCCAGCCAGGCTCTTCCTGCCCCGGGAGCGGCTGGATCTGAGCATGTTTGACAATGTTGGTGCTGCTGGCAGGCACCACGACCAGAGCTTGCCTGAAAGTTGTGGCAAAGTCCTCTAAAAAGATCCTGGAAGCAAAGGGAGCCCTGCTGTTTGTTCTTCCAAAGGGAAATCGTGTTGAAGTGATGCTTAACTCTTAGGACAGAGATTTTGCCCCATCTCTTAAAGTGTCCAGGGCCAGGCTGGACGGGGCTTGGAGCAGCCTGGGATAGTGGAAGGTGTCCCTGCCCATGGTAGGGCACTGGAATGAGCTGAGATTTAAGATCTCTTCCATCCCAAACCATTCCAGGATTTCTAATGTGCTCCCAATGATTGGATGTGTTGTCTGTGCTGGGGTTGAAGGCATGGAGTGAGTCCCTTGTCCCCTTGTACGACAGCACACGTGGCTCAGCTCTTGAAGGTGGTTTCTGACCTCTGTTTCATTAAACCTGTTGAGTTTTCATGGGAACTTCCCTGTATCCCAGTGAACTGGTCAGGGCTTTCCTTCCCTGACACTGAAAGAGCTGTGCTAATTTGATACTCAGATAATTTGAAACATAATTCCTTGCTGAAATGAAACGTCTGGTTTGGCTGATCTGTTTCACAGAGATTTCTCCATAGAAAAGGGAAAGCTTGGGAGGGGAACTGGAGCATTTGATTTGGTTTTCTGCTTTGTGTTGCCCTCTGAAAATTTCTCTTGAGGTAGAAGGAGCATGAATAGATTGGCTTAGTTGGTTATTTCATGTTGGAAAATCTTTGTGATATACAGGGCAGAGAAAACACTCTGAAACATTCAGAAAGTTACTTTGAGACTCTGTTTCCTCCAAATCGATGGGTTTTACTGTTCCTGATGGGCAGCTGCAGATATGATTGTCCAGTTGGGTTTGCCCAAGTGATGTGTTGTGCTGATTCTGGGATTTCTCCCTGGTTTATCTCCATTGTGCTCTGCTTCCTTGTCATGGTGCTCACTCAGGAGGAGCAAAAACACTTTCACAGTACTGAATTTACCAATTTCAGTGTGTCCAGAAGACTGCAAGTATTTCAGTGAATATCTTGTACGAGTGTGCTTTATAAAGAGGTTTATTACAGAACTCGTCCTTCTTGTTTTCTTCTCCCCTCTCCCCGACTTTGCTCTCCCCTTAGCAGCTCGTTTGTGGTTTGCTGAGTTGCTGTGACCTCTTTGTGCTTCTGCAGAGCAGGTTGTGATCCTGAGAGCATTTTTGTAAGTGGGTGAAGCTTTACAGTGGATCTGAGCCCCACAGTCCATCCCCAGCCACCCAGTCCATCCTCAGCTGCCTCTTCCTCACAAATTTCGGCCACTGCTCAGAAATCTCCTCCATAAAGAGCTGTTGCAGAGCATTGTACTAAAGAGCTGTTGCAGAGCATTGTGTCTGGCTTGCCTGGCTCTGAGAACTCCCTCTTAGGTGTATCAGGGACGATTTCCAAGCTGTTTTTGCTGAGTGCTGATGTCAGGCTGAACAAACGCTCCTTTGTGCGGCTGCCATGTGATGCTGCTCCCTCCCGGCAAGGAGCTGCTCTCAGCTCTCCTGTTACTCCTGCCTTTGTTAGGGATAACTTCTGTTCCAGGGCAGTTGTTTTTATTGGGAACATCTGGCCGTGGTTCTTGTCCTGTTCAGACTTTGATTCTGGGGTGAAACTCGACTCAGTGGAGTCCCTGTCAGTGTGGCACAAGGCCACTCACATCTGTTCTGACAGAGGTGCCTTGGCACTGCAGTCAAACATTTCTGCATCCCTTTTCCCACATCTTTTTCCCTCTGAATTTAAACCTGGGAAGGTCAGAGTAGGGCTGGGAGTGAAAGGAAAAGCCCCCCCCATGGTCAGATCTTAGTGTGGCCCCGAGTGCTTGCACAAACCCATTGATCCAGGCACACACCTGGGATGCAGAAGATGGTTTTCCCAAGGTATTTCCAGCTCCAGCAGGACAAAATTAAGGTTGTTTTTTCCCTAATCCAGTATTTTTGAATCCTGCACCCCAATATGTGCCTGAGACATGGCAGGGTAACCTAAATTCCACGTTAATGAAGCGCTTCCCTGGGTGGATAAAATGGGAGGAAAAACATAATTAGCTAACGAAGGAGAGCCCCTCTGCAAGGCTGCCTTTCCTGCAGTTATTTCTGTCCCCTGAATCATTAATCAGCCTGGCCTGGTGCCAGGGAAAGCATTAGCCAATCTGCAATTTCAATGGCTTTTTGCTTCCAGAGCTAATGGTAGTAGCAATTCTAACCACGAATCCTTTACTACAAAAATAGTAGTTAAACCACCTAATCCTGTCTAATACTTGTGACTTCACATTCTTTCTTTACCCACTATTGTTATGGGAGAAGACTAAAAATAGTGCAGTAATCAGTTGATGGAACAACATATTTTAACCCTGGCTCTGGCTGGTAGTGGCAAACCTGTTGTGGAGCGTGTGGTGCTTTCCTTGCTGTCAGCTGGGGAGTGCATTTCCCCTCTCCTGGATGCTATAAATGTGTCAGGGAATGCACTCAGAGCTGGTATTTTTTGAAATAACCTCCTGTGTGAGCTGTTCAAACAAGGCGAACTCAAGCAGCCTCCCCCAGCTGAAGGAGGATTTGTTTCCATCTGAAATTTGTAAACCTTTAGCTCATTTAAAGAGCTTTAACAATTGTGAGTGCGTGAATCAAAGTATTCAGCTGTAGTTTTTGGGTTTCTGCTCTCCATTCTAAGGATGTTTCTTGGCTTTGATGATTTTAATTCTACCTGTCTCAATTCTGGTGTTCTTGTAGTAATGTTGACTTTTTTCTGAGGGATGTTTTACTAGAGAAGTGTTTGGTTGGAGTTTTTGGTTGGTTTTTTTTTTTAATTGCAAATTGAGCAAGACTTAAAACGTGGAGGCCAAATGGATGGAAATGTTACATTCACACTTGCAGAGTGCACAGGAGTTAAAAATAAATATCCAAGGAATAATCTCCCTCTGGAGGTGCTCTGGGTAAGCACCTGGAATGTACAGACAGGGAGAACTTGGGATCTCTCATCTCATATTTTCTCACAGAAACAAATCAAATGCTGTGGGAACTTCAAGGCCAGGTTGGAAAGAGCTTGGAGCAACCTGGAATAGTGGAAGGTGACCCTGCCCATGGCAGGGGGGTGGAATGAGATGGGCTTTAGGGTCCTTTCCACTCCAAATCGGTCTGGAATTTTGGGATCTTAGAGCTGAGAAGTCACAACATTTGTCTGTCCTGAGAAATACAACAATAATGTAATTTCCCACATTTCTCTGCAGTAGCGGAGGAGCAAAACAAGAGGTCCCCCAGCAGGATGGGACCTCCGACCCTGTGCAGAGCTGAAATCCTTGGAGGCTCCTCCAGGCTCTCCAAGAGCTCAGCCAGCAGCAGGAATGAGCCCTTCCCATGGATTTGTGGTCCCAGCACCCATCCCATGCCGTGCTTCTGTTGGCCAGGATGACAAAGACCAGCTCGGGGTGCTTGGCCCAGAATTCCTTGTGGAGGTTTCTGTGGGATTCCCTGGAGTTGGTTTGCAGGGCTGAGGGCAGCACTGGGCCCTGTCATTTACTGGAGATCAAAGGAATATTGAAATGATCCATTTGCATGTTCCAGCTTCAGGAATTCCTGGCTTTGCAGGGCCCGTCCTGCCTCGGTGGGAGCAGATCCCTCCTGGCCAGGGGGGGAACTGGGGGAGAACAAATGCTCCAGTCTGAGGGAGGGAAATGGATCCTGGGAAAAGGGAAAGGCAGCCTTGGGAATGGGGCCACGTGAGGAGCAGGGAATGAGGGAGTGGGAACCTGGAGAGCTGGGGTGACAGAGGTTTGCTTTGGTTCCCCTCTAACAGAATTTGCTTTATAGAAATAAATAATTTAAACCCTCTTCAGTCACTGTTACCCACAATAAATGCAGATATTTGATCTGTTTTATGTTCAACATCAAAAACTAAAAAATCATAAATCAGCCTTCATGGTGCACGTTTAGAGACAATTCAGTTTAGATCATCACTAGAATATTTCGTAGCTGGTTGTTTTTTAGCTTCTTTTTCTCCAGAGGAATTTCTAGTTAGTTTTCTATTTTTTTTCTTCCTGTATGCCTGATTGGTTTACTTCTTTGTTTAATTCCACTTGCCTTTTGCTTTCTGGGAAACATCACTTGTATGAGGAGGAGGAAGAAAAAGAATCCTTTGGGGTTGAGAGTGAAATTTAGCCTTGGCAGTTTGGCTGCTTGTCTGTCCAGGTGAATGTAAATTCTACATAAATGAGGATTCCTTAATATATAAAAGACTGGTGTACAATCCCCTGGGATACCTGAAATGTGATACAGCCTTGCACTTGGAATTTATATGTAAAGGTCATTTTAGCAACCATATTTGCTTAATATAAGGTGTGGTATTACCACAGATTGTTGATATTAATATTTACCTAAAATTACAATTCAGCTGCTTCGCTGGTGGCTCTCAGGGCATGAAAACCCCTTTGGATTATTCTAGAATAAAAAACACGGTCCTGGAAATCTGCAAGGTAAATTCCCTGTTGTTCTCATGCTAATTTGTTAGGCCTTCAGCTCCCTGTTTAGTAATCAGAAGGACAGTTTGGGGCCCTGGTTGCTGTTAATTTCACTGAGTGCAGAATCCCTTCTGACAAGTGCCATTCCCCCTGGGCCTGGCTCTTTGCTGGGATCAAATGAGCCGGAGTTTGCAGCACCAGCAGGGCCCTGGGTGCTCTCAGGAGCTGGGCTTTGGTGCTGCTTCCCCTGGGCATTGGTGCTGCTGCAGGTTTGGGGAATCGTGGAATCCTGGAATTCTGTGGTTTCGTGGGATCTCAGGTGGTTGGGGTTGGAAGGAAACTTAAAGCTCATCTCATTTCACCCCCTGCCGTGGGCAGGGACACCTCCCACTGTCCCAGGCTGCTCCAAGCCCCATCCAGCCTGGCCTTGGGCACTGCCAGGGATCCAGGGGCAGCCACAGCTGCTCTGGCAATTCCATCCCAGCCCCTCCCCACCCTCGCAGGGAACAATTCCTTCCCAAGATCCCATCCATCCCTGCCCTCTGCCACTGGGAAGCCGTTCCCTGGGTCCTGTCCCTCCATGCCTTGTCCCCAGTCCCTCTCCAGCTCTCCTGGAGCCCCTTCAGGCCCTGCAAGGGGCTCTGAGCTCTCCCTGGAGCCTTCTCCTCTCCAGGTGAGCACCCCCAGCTCTCCCAGCCTGGCTGCAGAGGGGCTCCAGCCCTGGAGCATCTTTATGGCCCCTTTGCTGTGTTGCTGTTTTTTACCCCAGGGGACACCAGAGCCTGTTTTGGGGTGCTGTGTTAGAGCTGGAGCAGGAGAGCTTTGGTCCAAGTCCCTGTGTGTGGGTTGTTCCCTCCACTGCCACTCTCCAGGGTGATCCAGACCTTGGATCTTTGGTAATGGCTGTGATGAGCATCTGGGTCTTTGCTCTTCTTTATGAAACAACTTATAAAACTTAAATCTGTGACAGGGTGTATTTAGGGGGGCTCACAGGCAGGGAAAAGTGTCTTGCCTGGGTTTGTGGGGTGAGCAGCAGGCCCAGTACCCCGTGGTACCGGCACACAGAACATCCTCACCTGCTGGAATTGTGCTTTGTCCCTGTCTGGTACAGCTCTATCCATTCAGAAGTGTTCCAGACACGGACAGGGACTGGTGTCTGGGTAACTTTGGTACAATGAAAGCATTTGCTTCTGAGTTGTTGTCACTGAGTTCTGTGATGCTGAGGCTGTCTAATCTTATTTAAAAAGAAATCAAGTGCAGTTGTCCTGTGTGAGGTGGCTGCCTGACATGAATGAGCTGCTCGAGGGGGTGGAAAATCCCTGTGAATGTTTGGTTCAGAGCTGCTGAGAGGCTCCTCTGCAGTGTGTGAGGTTTGAAGTGGCCATTGACCACGGGAGAAATGGGTTTGGGTTGTTGCAATCTGCAGTAGGGGAGAGCTGAAAGCATTCCATGCTTTTTGTCCTCCTGGAACAGGATTGGATGTCTGCTGCTGGAATTGGGAAAGGCCTCTGGAGCCCCAGTGTGAGGCCAAGGGGGTTGGGAGGATCCCTAGGGTGAAATGCCAGGTCCTGCCTGTGCGACACCACAACCCCCAGCAGCTCCAGGCTGGGAAGGGCCCTGGGGGTGCTGGTGGCAGTGTGAACATGAGCCCAGATGTGCCAGAGGCCGCTGGCACCTGGGCTGTGTCAGCAACAATGTGACCAACAGGAGCAGGGCAGTGACTGTCCCTGTGCTGGCACTGCTGGGGCACCTCGTGACAGGAGAGACACTGAGGGGCTGGAGCGTGTCCATGGAAGGGAACNCCTGGAGGTGTCCAAGGAAGGACTCAGGACGTGGCACTGAGTGCTCTGGGCTGGGGACAAGGTGGGCATTGGGCACAGCTTGGATTTGATGCTCTGGGAGGGCTTTTCCAACCTCAGTGATTCCATGATTTGGGAGAATGAATGAAATTTAGAGGTCTGACAGAGAAGAATGTGCAGTGAGGAATCCAGCTGTGCCTCATGGATGTGTGGTGGGAATCCAGCTGTGCCTCATGGATGTGTGGTGGGAATCCAGCTGTGCCTCATGGATGTGCAGTGAGGAATCCAGCTGTGCCTCATGGATGTGCAGTGGGAATCCATCTGTGCCTCATGGATGTGCAGTGGGAATCCAGCTGTATCTGGCTTTATCCCATGTTTTTCAGCATAGAGGTGAGAACTGTTGAAGAGCAGAGGCTGAATTCTCCCCAGCCTCAGGGATTGGTGGTTTTGCTCCAGTTTCTCAGCGTGGCTGGTACCGAATCCCGCTTTGGGATGTGCGCTCCCACCGGGAAGGCAGGGAATGATTTGTGAGTCAGTGCAGTGGCTGGAGCTGGAGTGTGTTACAGTGACACACATTCCTGTATTAGTGTGTGGAAATTGCTCTTCTTGAATGAGATTTACATAATTCCTGAGTGCATCCACGCGTTTCATGGCGAGGGGAGGGATGTTGTTGTGCAATGAAACTGCTTTGGAGCTCGGTCAGGAGCGTGGTGCTCGTGTCCAGAGCCTCCATTTGGTGAGGTGGGATTTCAAAGGGAGCTGGCTGGAGTTCTGTGTGAACAGAAATGAGGAATTCTCTCCCAGGAAGGCAGGAGTTTGTTCCTATGAGGATGTGCACTGTGCATCCCTTTCCAGAGGCACAGCCTGCTTGGAATAGGCTGGAACGGGGGTGCAGCCTTGGGGTGCTGCTGGCTGAGAGCAGCGGTCAGGTTTGGTTGGATCACTCCCGAAGCGGTTGGGGCTCCAGCTGCCCTCTCTTTGTGCGATTCCTGACTCCTGAAGTTTGTGGAGCTCACCTCTCCCTCCCAGCAGCCAGGTTGTCACGTCGTATCCGGATGTCAGGGCATCGCTCCCTCGTGCAGCCGATTGATCTTGGCGTTGTCTTCTGGATTTCTTTCAGATCTCTGGTTCAGTGGTGAGCCACATTTTCTGGTAATCAAATCTCATCGGCGTCAGTGCTCATCTGGGGAGAAGCTCTCTCTCTGTGGAGCTCCTTGTTTCTCGTGTTTACACCATCCTGACTCTGCTCTATGCTCCTCAGAGCTCAGGATCGTTAACAAGAAGAGATCTTGATGAGATGGAAGGTCATCTCTATTGTTTAATTGCCATTCCAGAGGAATCCCTAACTTTTGGAATCCAGAGATGTTGGAAGTTGTGGCTTTGGCTTTGTGTTCTGCTGTTTCAGACACTTTGTTCTTCCTGAAAGGGAAATGAAGGAGCCCTGTGATGTTTGTGTGCAGTAAGGTGAAAATGTGTTGCTATTTAACATTACAGGAGTTGAGAAATGGGAAAAGGATCTTTTGGGTGCAGTCTTTGAAAATCAAATAAATAGATCCAATGATCAATGAAGATAAAGGAACTGTGTGACTGAGAGAAAGGGTCTGAAAGGTGTTTATGTGTTTGAGCACAGAGTGCCCAAAATCAGGCACAAAGACCTGATTTAGAAAATGCTTTAATCCATATTTGTTAGGGTTGTTGAAAGAGAGATGATTAGGGATGTGAAATACCTGTGAATGAATAATCTCTTCCATTACCTCACCTCTGATAGCTGATAGAGAAGGCAGTTTTTATTTTCTGCTTTTCACAGTGGCTGAGGTAAGGGGTTGGAGGCAGCCTGTTTCTCCTCTGTGACATTGTCCTGTTGGAGCAAGTCCAGAGGAGCCACCAAGTCGCCTGCAGGGCTGGAGCACCTCTGCTGAGAGAATTGGGGTTGTTCAGCCTGAAAAGAGAACCACAGGGGTGATCTCACTGTGGCCTTGCAGTGCCTGAAGGGAAAGATGGAGAGGGACTGTTCACTGGAGCCTGGGGTGACAGGAGGAGATGGCTTCAAACTGACAGAGAATAGGTTTGCATTAGATATATGGGAGAAATTGTTCCCTGGGAGGGTGGGGAGGCCCTGGCTCAGGGTGCCCAGGGAAGCTGTGGCTGCTCCTGGATCTCTGAGAGTTTCCAGGGCCAGGTTGGACAGGGCTTGGAGCAGCCTGGGACAGTGGAAGTGTCACTGGATGGGCTTTAAGGTCCCTTCCCACCCAAATCCTTCTGTGATTCTGTGTTGACCAAACCAAATACAAACATCACTTAATATCCTTTTGGATTTTGCTGGGAATGCAATGATTGGATCTTTGTAGCAGCTTTGTTTTGAGGTTCCCATGGCTCAGCACCCACCCCCAGGAGATGATTTGTTTTGGGGAAGCTGCTGGACACACTGAGCAGCCTTTGCGGTGGCTTTTGTGGTTTGCTGGGACATCACTTCAGCAGCGATGAGTTTACATCACCCACTGAATCTCTCTGTGCAGCTTCTCCATTCCTCTGACGTCTCATGGAAATAATAATTTGCTCTCTGCCAGCTTTTGTGGTTTGGCACATCTGGGGGTTGCAGCACTTTCCATGAGTTCAGCTCGAAGTGCTCCACGGAAGAATTTGGTCTCAGTGACATTTGTGTGGCACCAGGCAGCTGAGCTGTGTCACAGGGATGGAGCTGGCAGGGGAGGAAGGTCCGTGGGGCTGCAGATTTGGGAAGTGCAGCTCTGTTTTCACTCGGTGTCGGTGGCCCATGTGACAAATGTCCCTGCAAAAGGAGGCAAGGCTGAGGCAGGACTGAAAATAACTGAGCTGAGATACAGTAACAAGAGATACCTGATTTTTAAACTGGGATTCTGGGTGACTGACGTCTGAGGATTTGCAAATTATGTAAATATCTATTAAAGAATTCAATAATATATTACTAACCTTTTGATGGCCACAGAATAGGAGAAGAATTTAGCCTGGGGGGGATTTCTGGAGGTTAATGTGGTGCTTTCCTCCATCTGATTCTTAGGTGAGATCTCCAGAACATTGTCTCAGTTGAGATCTATAGAATATTGGTTTAGAATAGGAATAAAAGGTAATCCCAAGGTCTTGGTCCTGCTGGAAGTGGTGCTGGAGCATCAGAAGCCAGGGTTAAGGTCAGTGATGGTGGTGTAACATTGCAGTGCTGGTCACCGGTGGGCCATGAGCATCTAAACCAGTTTTTGGGGGTTTTTTGTCCTGTAAATGACCCACCAGGCATTGCTGAGCTCCTTCCCTGGGCTTGGGAATGCTCTGTGCAGAGCCAGGACTAAACCCTGCGTGCAGACCTGCAGCATCCTGCAAGGAGCCTGGATCAGCGTGGGCATTGCTCATTTAAAAGAGATTTGTAAACTCCTGCTCGACAGAGAGGTGCTCAGCCCTGCTGGGCTGCAGGGAGTGTGTAAACACTGAGTAGGAGGGGAGTAGTTATTGCCTTGTGTAGGGTGTTTATGGCTGCTGGGACAGCGGTGTGGGGCTGGGGAGGGCAGTCAGCTGCTCACAGCCCCAGCACGTGGCTCAGCTGCTGGGCTTTGGCCTCGAGTCCAGAGTTGGGGTTTCTTTTTTAATTTGCTTCCTCGTGTGTGCTCAGCGGCTGAGATGTGGGAATGAAAAGCAGGAGAAGGGTTTTCCTGCATTTTCAACCTATCCAGTCCATGTCAGCTCCGATCTCTGCTCCCTGGGACAGGGACAGCACCCAGGGAACGGCTGGAGCTGGGCCAGGGCAGGCTCAGGCTGGAGATCAGGGAAAGGTTCTTCCCCCAGAGGGTGCTGGGCACTGCCCAGGCTCCCCAGGGAATGGGCACGGCCCCGAGGCTGCCAGAGCTCCCGGAGCGTTTGGGCAGCGCTGCCAGGGATGCCCAGGGTGGGATTTGGGGTGTCTGTGCAGGGTCAGGGGCTGGGCTGGCTGATCCCTGTGGATCCCTCCCAACTCAGGACGTTCTATGGTTCTATCAACTCATTTATCCAATAGTTTCAAGTTCCTGCTTGGTTTTTCTGCTCTACATAACTCAATTTTCATCAAATCAAACTGTTGTGTTTTTCTCCTTCGTGTCAGCGTAACCTGAGTGTAAATTTGCCAGGTTTGTACAGGAGACTTTCCTTTATTCCCACCTTAAATGATGCTGGCTCCTCATGCCTTGACTCCCTCACCTGAAACCTCTGTGAAATACGAGCAGAGACAGTTGTGTTAGACTTTGTGTGTCTTAAAAGTAATTGCTGGCTGTTCCTTTCTTGTGCATGTGTAAATCTAACACATATAAATAAATCTGTGGATAATAATATGTGTGTGTAGATAATAATAAAAGTATATAAATGTTGTAACTGCTGGGAGTGTTAAAGGTAAGTCATCCTCTGGAGCTCCATAACCTTGTTACAGGCTGTAATGTGGAACGTAGCTCTCAGAAAAATGGCTATAAACTCTGATCACAATAAAAATAACAGCAGATAAAAGCATTTCCTCATGGCTTTTTCTCCCCCATCTATAAATAGGTGCGTTCCATGGATGAACTGAATCACGATTTCCAAGCGCTGGCTCTGGAGGGACGGGCTATGGGAGAGGTAAGCGAGAGGCCTGGAGAAAAAAACCTCATATTTTGGGGGGGAGGAAATGAAATACCAGTTTTTTGAGACTGCTGGGACAATTGTGATGCTGAGGGTTCTCTGTTCTGCCTGGGAAGTGTGTGTGTTTGTGTGTGTGTGTTTGTGTGTGTGGTTGATCAAACCCCAAACCTGCCAGGCTGGAATCATCTCAGTGGGAGGAACAGCTAAACCTCCACCTGTTGGCTCATCCAGCAGGAGAGTGGCTGCACAACAACGGCTCGAAATGTGGCTGGGAACAAGCGTTCCCATCCTTGGAGCAGGTTTATTTTGGGATTCAGTGAGCTCAGACCCTGTCATGCTGTGGGGTTGCCTGGCTGGCATTGTCTGCTGCCCTCTTTCCACTCCTGGCCACCTCTTTTTTGGCTCTTTCAGAAAGGCCAGGGCTGTATTTAACGTTTGGAGTAACTGGGCAGCGTGAGCCAGGGCTGCTGGAGTGATCTGAGATAATGGGCCCTGCAGCTGGAACTTCACAGAACCCCAGCCAGAGTTGATTAATCTCTCAGCACAGCAAGGAGGTGGCAGATTTGGGGGGGAAATGCCCACTGGTTTTCATGGAAAAAAGAGAATTTCTCTATTTTTAGAGTGACTTGAAAGA
>VZTH01006617.1:0-25067 GCA_013397815.1 Aleadryas rufinucha | reverse complement strand
GGGCTGGAAGGATGGGAGCTGGGGGTGGCGGGGTAGGAGTAGGCTGGCTGCGAAGGTGGCTCCTCCATCTTTTGGATCACCTCAGCTTTGAGCACAGACACGGGTGAGGCCCTGGGAGAGAGGGGAGGTGGACTCACAGCCTTGCTGTAGGACGTGGAGGCGCTGGGAGACAGCACAGGTGGTTTTCGGTGCACCAGTCCCGGGGCAGAGGAGGAAAGGCCTGATTTGGCACTGTCCAGGCTCCGTTTTGTCACCTTTTCTTCCATATCCACACGCTGCTCATTCGCCTTCAACCTCTCCTGTGACAAGAACATAGCAAAACTCAGCACAATATCTGGAAAGTGGAACTGACCTACCACCAAGCAAGACCAAAACATGGTCTTATCAAATATGCCCTGGAATAAAACACACGTTCCCCAGTGCAAGACCATTTGAAGACCAATCTGACAGAGGGTGACACTGATCTACAATAGCTTCTCTACAAATTCCCAGCTCCAGGAATCATGAGAAGGATGTCTCAGTTTTCATTTGCACGCAAAGCAAATCATTTCTGTTTCCAAGCTTCCAGACTAGTAAGCCCACATGCAAAGGAAGGTTGAAAGCCAGAGGACCACTATAAAAATGTATGGGTGTAAAACACCCAAATGAAAGCTTGTGACTTCCAAAACCTTTTCGTGAATGGGAGCTGTCTCCAGAAGACAGTGTGACTGCTGGAAGTCCTGCAGCTGCTTCTCTGAGCTGCTCAGGACATTTGTTTGGAGGTGACCAGGAATGAAACCACTCAGCTATGCAGAGACATCCCTAGGCAAGGAATCCAGGTCATGCTGCTGCTGCTGGGCAGTTCTCCTGACAGCACTGCTCAATGGCTCTACACCAAACCTCTCCAAAACCCACTCTAACTGCAGGATACACCAAATACTTCATATCCCAGGGACCAGGGCAGGATCACTCAATGCGTCCATACCCTTGAGACACACTTGCCACACAGGCACAGCTGCATTTTCTCCCCAGGCACTCCAACTTCAGGCTCATTTCATGGCCAAGGAAGAAGTTCTTGAAAACATACCACGAGCTGGGCACTCCTCTGCAGCTCCATGGCGTGGGCTGCTTGCTGCTGCAGGATGTACAGCTCGTGCTGCCGCAGCAGCTGCTGATGGGAGAGGAGCTGGAGCTGGTGAGCGTGCTGGAGGGAGCTCCTGGTCGGGGGGTACATAGCGGGCCACAGGGGGGGTGCCCGGTCCATCAGCTCCGCTGTGGAATGAGCAGAGATGCAGTCAGGGAGGCAGCAGGGTAAGGATGGACAAAGGATTCAGGATCACTCAGGGCAATGGTCTCTACAGTCTCAGAGTGTGGGGGATGCCAAACGCTGGGCTATGCAGAAATACAACCAAAAATCAGAGGGGAAAGTGTGCTGTGTTCCCCTTGGCAGCCCCAATCACACCACCCCTGTGCCCTAGAGCCATCGGACTCGCTTTGCTCTCCAGGCATCCTTGGTTTGACTGTCCATGGCTGAGCCTATGAATAGATTCTCCTAAACAAGGATCAAACTCTGCAGGTCCTGCAGGGGATGAAGAGCCACTGCTAAAGATTACGCATTTCCATCTCCAAAACACACCTAACGAGAGGCCTGCTCACACCCACCCTGCAGCTGTGGCTGCTGGTCCCCACAGGTAATGCTCCTCTCTGGCCCTCTCCAAAGTCTGTTTTCCCCACAGCTGTCAAAGAATGGTCCTCAGGGACACACATCCTTACCAAAGTGTGGCAAGTGCTCGCTGGGGATCACAACAAGCTGCCCTGACTGTGGATCTCTGGCAAACTGGTAGGCGGAAGGGAGAGCTCCCCCCATGGCAGGGGGGAAGCCTGGAGTCATGCCCTGGTGCAGGGAAGGGTGACCAAGTCCTGGAAGAAAAAACACCAAAGTCACAACTCAGGGGATGCAGACAGCTCCTACCCACACGAGAAGTCATCTACTGCTCCGAAATGCCTCCTTCCCTTTTCCCTGTGCTCCTCAAACAGCCTCACCGGGCTGTAGCAACACTTTTCCCTGGATTTCATCGGTGTGAACATCCCATGACACTGCTCCCCACCAGGGCACTCACCGTAGGGATGGCCAGCCAGCCACATGGAGGGGCTCCCTGTCCTGGGGAGCCAGGGATGGGCTGCCAAGTGCGAAGCCGGGTCTGCAGACCAGCGCCCGGAGCCCGCCAGGGCTGGGCCTCCCGTCACCATGAGGTTGGAGTTCAAACCGTTCGTGGCGCAGCTGGAGGGGTGTATTCGGGCAAAATCTGCCAGCTCCTTGCTTTCTCTGGGGATGGAAGAGGCAAGAGAGAGAGAGTGAGAGAGGGTCCAAGTGATGGAGGAGCCCAGGAGTATGGACCAGCCTGCAGAGCGAGTGTTTGCAAACCAGGGTCAGTCATACAAGGAGAGCTGTGATGGAGGTGTCATGTCTAGAATAAAATATTCCATCTCTCCAGCCCTTTGGAGTAGGCATGGATTTGCAGCTGTCTGTTAGGATTGCTCTGCTGAGGATTTAGGATCTGCCTACAGCCCTGTGTACCCCACTCAGCATCCTTCTCCACACCAGTATGGTGCCAGCACCTACACCAGGATGGATGCAATCTTGTCTCCTCTCTGGACAGGTTGTCCTTGAGCTCAGCTTGTGACACTATGGCAGAAGACCTCACCTCCCTCCAACTCTCACCTGAGCAGCTTCTCCTGATCCCGCTCCAAGCGCCCTGCCAGGAGGTGGCTGTCCCGGTGGCGGCTCCTCTCGTCCCCACAGTCATCTTCAGAGCGTCCGTGCCCTACGAGACAACCCAGCACCATCAGACAGGAGAAAGGGTCTGGAGAAAGCTGTCCCCTCTCCTCTGGGCATGGAGGAGCAGTATCTGGGAGCCAGTACACCCAAACACCAGTGTCCCCAAGGATGTTCCAGGTTCAAATCCTGAAAGACCAAGCAAGCCTCTCTGTGTGATCAAGATATTCTCACTAAAGCAATATTCTCCTCATAGCACCCAAGTGCATATGTTCTGAGGTTCATGTCTCCAAGACATCAAGGGACTAGTTGCCAGGCCAGGCTGGTCTCCCAGGACAGCACAGCCACCAGCCTGGGAGCAACAGGACCAAAGGGACCATTGCGCTGAAGGACAGTGGCGGATTTCCCATCCCAGAAAGAGCCGAGATGCAGCTAAATCCTGCATCAAACCACACAGTCCTGCCTAGCACATCTCAGGGAGGGGAAGGATTTTTATCTCTGCACTTTCTGAAGCACCTTTTGATCTTGTAAATCAGCCTGGGAGAACTGGGTATGCTCTGAACCCCTGTCCTTCTGCAACAGGCAGAACCAACAATACAGACCCTCACAAAACCAGCACGCTCCACTCTGCAATTCAACCCATTAGCAGGAATCTGCATCCCCCCGAGACATGCAACAAGAAAGGGTCTGATCAGGCAGGGACACATATGGCAGATGAGGGCAGGAATCCAAAAAGGGGGGCCGGACGTTTGGCTGGAGAAACCACTTGTCCACAATCAGAAGAGCACTTGCAAATACAGCCTGGCATGGTAGCAGCTGCATCTGCCAGAGGTTAGGAGGCACCTTCACAGGAGCAAGCAGCAGAGCCTCGCTTGGCTCTGCCAGGACCAGGTATTGGGGCCACCCTTCCCTTTATCCAAAGTCTTCACTCCAGCTGCCTGATTTTAAGTTTGCTTTTCCCTAGTTTTTTTCCCTAGCTTCTTTCTTGCATACTCATTTTGCACACAATTCCCTGTTGCCCCTTGCCGCGCTATGCTTTGGTGCAATCCACTCCTAAATCCAAGCCCTGCTTGCAGCAAGCACCCAGCCTCGCAGGACTGCACCCCAGCAGCCCTTCCCAGGGTCCTCATTCTCCTGTCTGGATACGGTTTGGCACACGGGAAAACATCTCAGAACATCGAGCCTATTCTGCTGACAGGAAGTCTTTTCAAGGAGAGCTTTAGTGTGTATTTCCACAAACCTGGACAGCCCATGGGTTTTTTGCTGTCAAGTCGCCAATTCCCTCAGCTTTTACTGTCAGAAGGAATCCAGGAACAAGACAACATCTCTCCCAGCTCCCTTCCCCAAGGCTCCTTCCATGGGCTCCAGGCAGAAAACAAAGGTGCTTTAAAACCTGGCACACAGCTCTCCCTCCCGAAGGACTTTCCAGGGTCACCATATCTCCCTCACAGCCTGCCAGGACACCACGTGCAGCCCAACCAGCCCCTCCTCGACTCACTGAGTGATGCTCCACACAGCCTCTGTTGCTCACTTCTACTGCCCAACCTCCACCGCAGAAGGGCTCACAAACCCCTCTGGAGCCCAAACATCTTCCACTGCCTCTCTGCCAGCATTCCCTTCCCACACCCTAGCCCAGGGTTTTCCCCCTTTGGAGCCCCTTTTCCTATTTCTTTTCCCCAAACAATGCCCAGCTGTCTCTTTGGTATGGAGCAATATGGAGCAATTCCTTGGAGAGCTTACAGTCTCCCTCCCTTCCTTGGCATAAGGTGAGTTAACCCCCACCCCCACACTTTCACTAGAAAAGCGTTATTTTGTTATTTTCTCATCGCTCCTCCCTCTCCCATCTACACTCCTTGCGCTCCATTATTTCTAGACGAGTTTATCATCTTTTTTCCACCCCCCATCCAAACACGCACACTGAAGGACCTCTAATTCCCGCCCAGCCTCCATCCCACCAACAGGACAGTCCCTTTTCTGGACAGAACGAGGATTGTCCAGACAGTGAATGATCATTCTGTCTATATATATGAACATGACGCACGGACTGCATAGAAAAATTCAATCAGTTATGCATGGAGGAAAGGCTTAGGTCCGTTCCCTTGACAACCAATGCCCAGTACTAAATACTTGCATTTTACTTGCCAAATACTACAGATTAGCCAACTAAAGCCTGCTTTCTCCTTCTTAAAAGGTCTAAACATTCAAGCACCGTCCACTCAGCGCAAGCAAGCTAATGTTATTAGACGAATATCTCCTGGCACACAAAGGGGGGGCAGCATTTGGGGGGCGAGAGGAGGAGAAAAGCAGTCTTGTTTTCTGTCTGAAAGCCAACTGCATCACTTAGCAACGAGCCCAGAGGCCTGCCAGAATTCAACCCTTGTTTGCAGCCTTTTAGTTCGGCTCAGTAAATTACATTTAACGCAAGCTGGGAGCGTCTGGGACGATTGAACGGCTGAACAAACAGCTCCCTGTGCTGCCCACGAGGTCCTCGGCCGGCCCCCGCCCGGCTGTGGGGAGGGCACTGGGAAGCGATGGGAATGGGGAGAGGGGCTGCTGCCTGAGGGAAACCGCTTCTTGCCACTGAGGTTTGGGAGAGCGGGGCAAAGGCAGAAAAATGGGGAAGACAAGGGCTAAAAATGGAGAGCCAACCGTTGCTCGCCAGCCGCTCGCTTTGGCATTGCTCCTTGGCACACCAGAGCCCCGTGCTGGGTAGCCCCTGGGTGTTCTCTTGTGACACAAGCCAAGCAGAGAACCAAAATCTCTCTGCTGCCATTGCCCTCCTGCCAGCACCACGGCTTAAATCAAAACCATGAGATTACAACACCAGCACAAAGGTGGTTCGAGAGGTTTCTCTGTCACTCCCTTTGCTAATAGATCAAACTCATGGAGCGGGATTGTCCTCAGAGGTGGCCAGAGGGATTGGACTGGAAGCAGGGACAGGGGACTGACTACCTCTTGCACAGGGGGTCTTGCTTCCCACTATGGTTTACAACATGTCCTCGGCTGGCAAGGGAGGCAAAGGGAGCTGAAGATGCCAAACTCAGTTCATGGCATGCAGCCTGCACTGGGTGGCTGCTCTTCCTAGGGAACAGATCCTGCAGGGAAGCCCTGAGACAAGCCCTAGGGAACCTACCTTTGATGCTGCTGAGAGACAGCGAGCGATCCCGGTCTGCCAAGCTGGGCCCCAGTTTGCTGCTGCTGCTGCTGCTGCTGTTGTCCTTCTGCCGGGCCACAGCCACAGCGATGCCAACAGGCAAGTGCCTCACCTCCACCTCGCCCTGGGAGCCGATGCTCTCACGGCCGAAGGATTTGGCACTCTCGGGTCTCTCAGGGTCCCTCTTTAGCTGCTTTGCAGGCTGCTGCAGCAGCAGCTGCTGCACCTTGGAGGCTCCCAGCTGAGCAGAGTCCAACTTCACATTGCCCAAACCCCCGAAGGGGCTCTTCTTGCCGCAGCTCTGCCGGGACGCCGTCTCCTTGGCAAAGCTGCCACTGTACTTGATGAGGCTCTGCATGGCCGAGCCTTCGCCATGCGAGGCGGGGTGCAGGACGTCCGCGGCACCCCGCGAGCCCACCACCGAGGACCGCGGCAAACCGCTGGGGTCAAGGTAGACCTTCTTGGCTTCCTCCTCCACCCGGCTGACGTGGTTGTGCTGCGCGGCCAGCACCGCCATCTGCGTGGTGGCAAAGTTGCCCATCTCAAAGGGCTTCCACTTCTGCTCCGGCGGTTTCAGCTGACCGTGGTCCAGGTGCTGCCGGGAAGAGTCCAAAGTGCCATAGACCTTTGCTGCTTCTTTGGAGCTGGATCGCTGGAAGCGGTCCCGCTCGCAGGGGCGATGCTCTGCCTCCGGACTCGGCTTCAGCAAATCCTTGGAGGCCAGGAACTCCCTGCTCTCCGGAGAGCCCAGCCCCGGCCGGTTGAGGAAGGGCTCTGAAGTGACCTGTCTCTTCAGTGCCATGGAGTTTGTCCTGATCACCGAACCCTTCTCTCTCAGAACCTCCATCCTTTTGGCATCACTGTGACAAGAAAAGTCCTGGGACAAGAGTGTGCGGGAGGCATCTGCCAGGCACCGCTCTGTGGGCGACTGCAGCACCCCCACCTTGCCAAGGTCCTTGTCCTTCCCCTTGTTGTCACGGGCCTGGGAGGCGATTTGGATGGGCCCGCTCCTCTCGTCGTAGGCTTCGACCGAAGGCACAAAGGTGGGGGCGATGACTTTGTGCTCCCTCCCCAGCTCCTTGGCCGGCGGGAAGATGGTGTACATGCTGGAATGGACGGGCTGCGGAGGGAATGTTGTGGCCGGCGTCATCTTCCCCGTCTGCGAGGGGTGTGGGGATGGACAGCTACAGGAGACGTGCAAAGCGCCCACGGAGGGCAGGAGGGGCTCCCCCCGCTTCAGCCGCTCCGCGTGGGCGTGCGCAGAAGGCCTCATGTTCTCATCGTGCCGAGCGGGATCCTTGGCACAGCGGTCCTGCTCGGCACCCAGGACCTTCAGCATGGGGTCCCCGCCGCCGTTGCAGTTGCTGAGAGAAGAGCTCTGCAACGGGTTCTTGGACTTGGGTTCCCCACTGCCTGCGCCCCGATTTGGCATGTGCTCGGCCAGGAACGGCGAGAGACGCTCACCGACCTTCACTGCCTTCTCCACCACACTCACTTTCCGGTCGCTGTCGGGCTTGGTGTCCTGTGTGAGGTCGACCACGCTGCGGGGTCGGGGCTCCTCCTTGGGTTTGCTCTCCTTCTTGGCAAAGGGCAGGGACAGATCACTCCGGCATGCCCGCTCCTTCCCACCGGGGTCTTTCAGGCCTTCTTTCGAGCTCTTGTGCAGCTGCCCAAGGTCCTTTTCCCGGAGCAAAGTGCTCGACGCGTGGCTGCCCACGGTCCTTGAGAGGGGAGGCTGCGGGTGCAAAGCGGACTGGCCCGCATGGCTGGACAGGTAGAATCCATCTGCAGAGTAAAAACAACCAAAATTATCACAGGCTTCCAACCCCTTCAGTCCTACACAGAGACAGGCAAGAGGTGGCAAACCAGGAAAGAACGGATTTTAAGGATGCCTTAAACAGAAATGCCCAGGGCAAAGGAGACCAAGCAGGCTCCTCCATGTGGGATGCAAGACAGCCCTGTCTCTGATGCACGCTGGGGCTTCAAGGAGGGACCTGGCCAGCTTTCCTACAGGACAGCCGTATCCAAAACCTTGGTACTGCTCAGCCCAGAAAACATCTCTGGCTGATCACCCAAGGGGTGATCTTCACCCCCAACACTCCAGCATCCAGCAACTCCAGCAGCCAAACAAGCCCAAAGGACAGGATAAGTACCCAGGGGTGACTGTGGGAAGGGCACACAGGGTCCCAGACTCACCTTTCTGCGACTCAAAGAGGCTGTGCTGTCCCAGCTGGGCCAGGAGCGGACTGCCGGCACTGGGAGGTTCGAGGTGGCTCAGGGGAATGTACGATGGGTAGAGACCGTTAGGCAGATGGGAAAAGCCTGCAGAAAACGGGAAACAGAAGAGAGAAACATGTTTTATCCCGAGCAGCACGCTGCCTTGGAACGAGCCCCGCAGGAGCACAGACTGTTGTGGCTGTCGGTCCCTCACACGCCAGGAGCGGCGGCGGCGGCGGGGACGCACGCGGTGACACACAGCACACACAGCCCAGGGCAGGGACCACTGCTCAGGAACCCCACTTCAGGTACTGACCCCCCACTGCGGGCCCCCTATCTCACCCCAGGCACCTCTGCGGGGCTCCAACTCTGCAGCAAATGGAGCGTGCTGCTTCCTGAGCACAGCCTGATACCTGAAGGCTCAGTGACCAAACCACCTGGCTGATGTTTTATCACAAGTACAGTGACCTGTGGGTGAGGGCACTCCCCAACATGCTTCCAGAGCTGTGATAAGACCTTCTTGCCAGCACAGCTTTGCCAACATAGCTCATCCCTGCTGCAGGTGCCCAGCACTGGGTACAGGCTTTGGGAAAACACGAGAGCATCCTCCAGAGCAGCTCACAAAAAGCACAGTTTCACATATCCAAACCCAGCATAGTATCCCAGAGGAAGGCAAAAGACAGGAGAAAGTGTGACAACCATCCACGAGCTGATATGAAAGCAGCATATCCCCACAACCCTGCTGCCAGTGGTCTGGATGTCCTGGACACTGGGTCCCCAGCAACATCCTCATGCAAATTGTCATCATTAGCGTCTCCTCAGTGAATACAATCACCATAATAGTGGTAATAACACCCACTGTTGGCTACAGGCAGCAATTCCTCTCCAACACTGCCACCAAACGACACCCTCGCAACACTACAAACCCAACCCTCCGCCAGAACCAGCATCCCAGTCCATGCCATAATTTAAAAACTGAGTAAAAGCCATCAGGAGAATCTGAAGGAGCCAGTCAAGCCCTCTGCAACCCTCCTCCCTTCTCCTCAGCCTCCTTAAGCACCAATGTCCCCCAAATTCAACAACCTCACTGAAAGCAACCAGGCAACAAGTCTGTCAAGAGTCCAGCATCCAACTGGCTCAAAACAACATCACACCAAAACCCAAGGGGAGACAGAGAAGTTCAGTCCCCGAAGCTGCACGTGGAGCACCATCTGCGAGAGCTAGTCAATATTTCACATTATTTAGACAGCCAGGATCTCTTTCGCGTACATGTTTGCATCCCGGCATATGTGCCTCACCGACGCGGTGCTCCGCGCAGCTCCTGGCCCGCATCCATCGCCCGACAGATCCCAGCGGCATCACCCGCACACGCCAACCCTCCAGCAGCAGGACCAGGGGAGCTGCTGTGCCCATGCAGTTCAGCACCGAGCCCGTTCCCAGCAGGTAAAACCTGCTGTTTAACCTTGAGCACGGTGCTACAAAGGCACTGAGCGTGCACACACGTTCACGCCTCTCCTCGGTAACCCCAAAACCTCCACACTGAAGCACTTCCAAACACCTTTTCTTACTCCAGAGCTGGAGAGAGCTGGGTAGAACCCAGGAGCACCTTCCCCAGCTTAGCTGTGAGCAGCTCCACTCCACACCGTGTTTGCCTCGGCCGTGTCACCGTCACTGCTCCGGCACGGCTGGGCTGGCAACAAGCCAGCATCTGGAGCAGGAGCGACACATTTCCGAGGGAGCGCGAGTCCCATCTGGCAGAGCACATGGTTGCAGCATGGCAAAGCCCCTGGAGCACCCCATGCCACACCAGCCTGGAGGCTCCAGCCACAGACGTCCCCACGTGAGCCCCTTCTTCCAGCCAGACGTCAATCCCAGCTGCAGCTGCTCCAGCAAGCGGAAACACCGGCATGGGGATCACGGCGAGACACATCCCATGCTGCAGACACCACTGTGCACAGATGCCCATGGCATGTCCCCACTTGCACGTGGTGCAAGGACATGAAGCCACCTGCAGAGCTCCAGGGAAGGGACACACTCCAGCACTGCCATCCAGCACAGGGACACCTACACACAGCTTAAGCTACTGGTATCCAAAGAGGCATTTTGGTACCACTTACATCCCTGGTGCTATGAGGGCAGCTCCTTGCTTTTGGCATCATATTATGCCCAGGAATAACACAGGATCAGTCCCAGCCCCAAATGTTCTGGAGCTTCCTACCCAGTCACTATTATCACACCCTGCAGCAGTGACCCAGCCTCAGTTCAGATCTGCAGCAGCAGGAGGAGAAGTGGGAAGTGTCCAACCTGGGGACAGGTTCAGATGAACAGGTTAGGAGCCCTGATGGGCAGTGCCACCATGCCAGCTTGGAAACAGCAGCAGAACTGAGACGATGCCACCTGCCAAGCCCCAAAGCCACCTCATACCAGGCAGCCCTTCCCAGTAACTTCCAGAAGCCCACAACAGCAGCGCTGCTCCTTGGAGAGGCGTAAGCCCAGCACAGGAGCTCAAAGCACATTCCAAAGCTTTGGAAGTGGAGAAACCGAGGCACAGGCAGGTGCAATGACCTGGTGCATCATGCAGCTGACCAGCAGCAAAACCAGAGAACCACTTGAACTCCAGCCTTGGGTCTACCAGCGACACTCTTTTCCCTTGCAAAGTGCCTGAAGAAGCTGCACAGGCTGTATTTACCTGGCTTGTTCCCTGCCAGGAACCAGAGCTGAAGTAGGGAAGAGGAATCTGAACCACAGCTTTCCTGGGGATGAACCCAATGCAAATCCAACCTCGAGGCACTGCCAGAGCATCCCTTCCTCCGTACAGCCCTCCAGCAGCCACGCTGACAGGCTGGTGTAAGACTCGCACGCAGCCCAAAACCTGCTGCCCCAGTGCCCTGGGCAGGACCTGGAGGTGAAGCTGCTCCTCCATGTGCTCAGGAGCTGCACTCGCAGGAGGCGGCCGCGGGTGAGTCGCTGCCTCCTTGGATCTCCGTGCCAGAAAGCGATGCCAAGGGGAGAAATTCTACCGCAGTGAGCAACGCACAGCTCACCCCAACCATGGGCTTCTGCCAGGAGAAAGGGAGGGGAAAAGGGGAAACCACAACCATCTCCATCTGCCTGGGGCCAGAGTGTTTGCTGAACCAGCACAAGATCCGCTTTGCCCTGGGACACGCCAACAGGTCTCGGCAGGCTGAGCCACGCTCCTCCAGCCAATTGCTTGCCCAGAGGCGGTCTGGCACCACAGCACAGGCAGGGAGGTGCAAGCTGGCAACACTGCCAAGCCCAGACTGGCTGTGCCCCCCTTCCCTGCCAAGTTACACCACGCCAAACACATGCATGTGCCCATTAGCTCGGCCTCTGACCGCCTGGGAAAGGCACCACCAACACTTATCTCGTGCCAGCAGGGACGCACATGATCCAAAGCAGCTCTGAGGGTAAAAGGGTTCAGGGCACAGAGATCATCCCCCAAACCACCTTATCCCTATAGCCAGCAGCAAAAATGCAACCCCTGTGATGCTGCAGTGGATGAGCACACCTGTCCTCCTCCTTCCCAGCTCCAAGATTATAAAACATACCTGTTTTGCACAATTGAGACATAAATCACTAAGGGCTGTTATTAAAGGAACTTGGCGGGTGCAGATGTGTCAGCCCACTTGAAAACATCTTCTTCATCTTTGCTCAGCTCTCCAAAATGGCACGGCTTTGGGGGAAGAGGTACGGCCGCGGGTGACTCACCACCGAGAGGGGATGTGACCGATGAGGAGATGAGATACCAGCGACCGCACAAACCACACACCAAACGTCTGGAGGCCGGAGGTCGCGCTGGGGGAAGTGGGAGGGAAACAGACCCCACGTGCTCAGCCCGCTTGGGGCTGCCAAAGGTCCCTGTGAGGAGGGAGCCGACAGCAAGCACCACCAGGCAGAGCTGGGGAAAGAGGGCGGGCAGCCATGCCCTCAGCAGAGGGGGCTGCTACTGGTCACCCGGAGTTTTAAACCTGTGGGGCTCTCTCCAACTTGGCCCCTCACACCTCAAGCCTAAAATTCAGTCCCAGCTGGACAAGTTGGTCAAGCCTGGGTTGTTAAAGAGCCAGACAGGAGGGCATGCTGGAGGCAACATGCTGGAACTAAACATATCTCCCCCATGGACATAGCTCTGGCCAATGAACCAGGCTACATGCCTGAGGTGACATGGGTGTGTGCCAGCACTGGGAAAGCTGCTCCATCCCTCCTCAGCCGGTACCTTCAGCATCCCCATGCTGCCCTCCACACTGGCTGCCAACCTGCTGCAGAGGGGACAACTCACTTGGACACCCATGAAGGGTCAAGGTCAGCAAGTGGGAGCAACATGGAGACACCACTCAATGGGGAATTCACTCTCCCAGTCTGGTTCCATGTTTCCAAACTAACCAAGAGCACCAACACACCAGAGAGAAGCAGCATCCACAAAGCCTCTGCTCATGCCTTGGGACAGCTTTCCAGTCGGAAAACACCTTTAATCAAGTCCAGCACAGCTGGACAGCCCTGGTGGCTGGCATGGGATAACAGGTGGCCACGTGCACTGCTGGCTGCAAAGCACACCCTGAAGCTGCACACCGGGCATGAGCCATCCTCGCCTTAGAAGCCACAGCCCTGGCACCAGAAGATCAGTGGCCCCCCAGCACCCCGGGAGAGGTGAAGTAACTCTCCCCCAACAGCCTCATCTGCCCGTTACACGTTTCTGCCACTTATGAAACATTTCCAACCGCCGGCATCTCGCCCCATCCTCCCTGGCCACGACGGACAGACACATTGCAAGGACTCAGGCTGGCACCACACAGTGCTCTGCAAGGAGCTGTGGCCACAGAAGAGCCTGAGCTGTAAAGCCTGGCCCCTTGGACCCTCCAGTCTGAGCCCAGCAGGGCTGGGAAACACAGCAGTGACGATTTGGGTTTATTTCCATGGGATGTTTTGAACTCTGGGCACTCAAGGGAGATTTGCAGCCCGACTGCAGCCAGGTTCTCAGCTGGCTGCTGGGCACAGCACAGAGCAGGAGCTGCAGCCGCCCTTGGCTGGGAGCACAGTCACCTCTTCCCCAGTCCGGCTCACAGTGCCTCACAGGCAGCCAACTGGGACAACAGTCCACGCCACAGACAGCTGGATAAACGCTTACGTCCTCTCCAGCAGGGAAGGAGGGGAGGAAAGCTGGGAAGATCCAAGCACAGTGAGCACCCTCCCATCACCGGCAGGACGGACACCACACCAGCTGCCTGTGCTTACCATCATCGGTGCAGCCCCGATCCTCTCCCTGCAGAAGCAGCAAATTCCCAGGGAAGACCCTTTCAGGGCTCCCCCTCCAGCACACACCTCCTCATCTCTGCCCCGCGCAGCTCGGCGAGGCACGGCCGCAGCTATTCCTCATGCACACATTTATGGCTGCAAACAGCTGCGAGCCGGAGTGCTGACAGTGTAAATCTTTGCCACCTCCTCCCCTGCCTGCCAGGGCAGCTCCAGTGACACCCGAGGCACCGGAGCCGCTTTGACTCTGTGCCATGCACGAGACACCAGCGATACGAGCCCCTGAACATGCCGGGCTGAAACCAAAGCCCCCAGATCAGATGTGCCTGGATAGGGACTCCAGCGGTGGCTGGTCCCTATCCCTGTCCCCAGCAGCCCCAAGCTGCTGTCACAACCCACCACCCTCCACAGCAAAAACTGCCCCAAATGTCTTATTTACACCCCATGCCACGGGACTGGCAGTAGCTTCAAAGCCCTAATTTACAGTGTCAGTTCTCTGCATCCCCTGAAAGCCTTCGATCCCATCCCCAGGATCCAGAACAGCCAGGGCAATTTAACTCCCCATTTAATCTTCTAAGGGCCCTGGCGAGCTCGGAGACAGCATCCTCCGGCGGGGGGTCCACACTCCCGGCCTTTGCTGGCTTGAACAGCGCCGTGCCGCTTTCCTTCAGCTGCAAAAATCACTACCTTAAAAGCCAAGGCGAGTTCCCCCTCCAGCTCAGTACAGCTCTCTATTGTTTCTTTTAATTTTATTTTATTCCACGTGGGAATCTGTGTCCAGGCTGTTTTATTTTTAAGTGGCTCTTGCTCAATATTTACTACCGCTCGCAGCTGCGTCAGCACAGGAACACTGCGCGCTCGCGCCAGGTTTCCGACCAGCCCTCCCGCAGCCATTCCCCCCGTGCCGATGCCGTGCCACGATTTTCCTGCCGTGCCACCCTCGTGGTGAATCACCAGGCCCCCCACAACCACAGGACACTGAAGGGCAGGGTGTGAGCACAGGGCATGGGGGGGTTGCTTCCATGGAAATAAATATCATCAGGCCGAGCCCTGCCGCTCACCTCCTCCTCACCCAGGAGCTGGAACAGCCCCAATAGCCTGGAGACAGCAGAGGAGGAGAAAATGGGAAGTGGCTGGAAGTGCTCAAGGGACTGGTGCTCACACCTGGCTCTGCACCAATGTCCTGCAGTCTTAGTTTCCACCATGCAACAAAACAAAGGCAACCCAAGGTATGCCAGTGGCTCAGGAAAAGGACACCAACAGGACACCCTAAAGAACCCCCACAAGGTCACCCACCAGCTCCCCATTAACAGCATCTCCATGGGGACAGCAAGAAGCCACCCAGGTGGGGACATGAATTGCTCTGGCAGAATGAAGGTGGCTATTCCTCACGCTGGAAGGAGCCAGGATGGAAACCATCCCAGTGGGATTCTTGACAGGATGTGCAGTTGGTCCACTCAGCCTGAAACACGGGGTCTGGGAAGCACCGATCCGGTCCCACGCTAATCCTGACACTCAAACCAGTGTCAGTGCTCCTGGGTCACTGCCAGCTGCTACAGCAGAAGCTTCTCCCACATGCCCCCAGCCTGAAATCCCCCACCACGTCTGATGTCTCTCCTTTTCTGCTGGCATAATTAAACCTGACACCCCAACAGGGGTCCACTGAAACCTCCAGGTTCTCACTACGTAACCACACAGCTCTTCTCAAACAGCAAGGAGCGACTCGGTGGGGTCTTCAGCTCCACATTTACTAAAGTGCTGTATGGAAATTGAAAAAAATAATAATTTAAACTCTCAAACTGATTAGCAGAATCCCCAGGAATGCAGAACCTGGCTGCTAGATTGCAGTCTCGCCTTCCTCTCCTGATTTTCTAGGACAGCATCAAAACGTCTTTGCTCTGGTTCATCCTTCATGATGTTGAAGATTCTTCAGCCACTGGTGTCCAGCACAGGGGTTCTAAGGCTGACTCTGCTCCTGGCACTGGGCACACACTCTCAGTACCGGTGCTTCCCCTCCTTCCTAAGCAGAGAAATTTAACCCATCCCATTTTTTTTAAATTGCATTATTTTTTAAACCACTCAAACCTCAGTGCAGACGACAATACAAACAAGTGAGCTCCCCCTCCCTGAGCCCTGCCCGCACATTTAACCCGGCACCACCCACGCACTGTCCCCTGCCTTCATTAGAAAAGAGCTCGTTACCCTTCGCTGCCAGAGCCCAGAGAGCTACAGGAGCTCGGTGGGGGAGGTTATTGTGGGATGGCACCGGTGCTGGTCCCCACATCACCTGCACCAAGTGCCTGCCAGCAGCAATTAAATCAGCCTTCAAAGAGAGATCCCAGCTTTCCCAGCACCATTAGCCGTGCCCTGGAGGGAACACGGTCTATTTTCAGCCACAATGACTTAAGATCAGGTCACCAGCAGGTTAAATGGGACTGTGCAGCATCATCTCCCTGCCCTCCCATTGAGAAATTAAACACCGCTGTGTGATGGGCAGCAGCAGCCCTGGACACACACCAGGTGCCCACGGAAAGGTAAATGCCACCTGCCTGCTCCTCTCCTCTGCTTCCCATCACTGGCCACGGACACCCACTGCCCTGGCTGCCTTCCCTCTGCATGGGGTGGTGGGTGGGGGTTCACTGCAGGATCACCCCCAGGTTCCTCCCTGCCTGTCCTCTTGCCCAGCACAGTGACAGCTCATGTCCAGACTGGTCCCCACCATGCCCAAGGCCAGGTGTGCTGGAAGGAGCTTCATCACCCCCCCCATCCTGCACATCCAGGCCCACATAGTGCCAGACCAGGGCTGCTCATCTCACCCCCTCCTCCCGATGGCCCAACTGCAAGTCCCCAAGCTGGGGATTGCCCCAAGCCACCAGTTCCACCAGGGTTTCACCACAGCCACCAGAGAGGTGGCATCTCCCCACAGCAGCTCCATCTGCTCCACTGGTAGGTGCACCACTGAAACCCAACCAGCCACTCCACCACTAACATCTGGCGGGGAGGTGGCAGCTGGATGCGGGTTTGTTTTGCCTCCCAGGCTCCTGCCAGGCGCAGTCAGCACGAGCCGGGATGACTCAAAGCCCGGGAGATGCAGCCTCTGTCGCTGCTTATTTTAAACCCTCTTGTCTGCAAAGCAGCTGCTGTGGCTCAGCACCTCTCGGGGTACCTTGCAAAGGGGGTGGCACTGCAAGGGGAAACTGAGGCACAGCCCCACGATCAGACCTGGGCACCACATCACCCGTGCCTGCACGCTCAGCAGTCACTGAGCACAACACAGGGAGTGAGCAGCAAGAGGGGATCAGCTCCGAGAAACACCCCAGGGCTGCAGCAAGGACATTGCCAATGACCCAAACGCATTCATCAGCTCCGGCTTCGTGATTCCCCTTGGATACAGCATGGCCAGGACACAATAAGTGCAAAGTGAAGCTGGATGCTCCCGCATGTGCTGCTCTGTGTGCCACAGGAGTGAATGCAACCCTCTCCCAGAGCCCAGCACTGAGTTAAACAACATCTGCAGGGGCCTAAACCACCCTGGGAAAAATTCAGCAATGGGCTGTAGGCTGCTGGAGGCAGAAGAAAGGGATCCACACATGGATCAGAATCTTGTATGACTCTTTTCCTTAGGAAACCAGGCTCAAAAGCTCAGCCTCTGCCTAGCCTTTCCTCTTGACCCCACACTCAGCCTTTTTTCCTGCCAGAGGCTCCTGCCCTTCCCACACCCTCCTGAACATCAGCCCACGCCACCTCTTCTGCACCAAAAAAGCACTGAACTGTGAAGCAAAGGGGTATCTGTGTCCGGCAAACGCCCAGGACCCCACACCTCCCCGCTGCCGATAATGGGAGATAAACGCAGAGGCAAATATTATGGCAGTGCAGTTTAATTCCTGATGAATTATGCAAATCCGTATTCAAATTCAAGCACAGCCCTTGGGCTCTTGACAAATTGCCAAGCTGGCCCTGATGACACCAGGCAGGGACAGCCAGCCCTCCATCAGGTGAGGCACTACTTGGGTGCCCTATATACGTACATACATACATGTATGTGCTTGCACCTCTCAGCTAGGGACACCAAGGAGCACTTGAAAGAATGGTTCAAGAGTGACTTTTGCATTTCTTCCTCCTCCCAGCTGCGTTTAGCGTGTCCAGGGAAGGCCACCGAGCTTTTGTATCCTCCACAAGATGGAAGCAGCTTGGCCTGATGGCGAGATTCAAAGCAGGACAGAAGATAAAATCCACCATGTCCAGGGCTCAGGAGAACAGGCGGCAGAGGGGGGCAGGAGGGGAGAGCCTAAAACACTTGTGCCAATATGACTGTCAGCCCTGAAGCCGAGGAAAGGAAGATCTGTCCACAAAATAGTCACAGAGAGGGCTCATCTGATGAAAGTAGGAATTTCCGATCCCACACAAACCCCGAACATCCATTAAAAGTAGCAGAAGAATTGCTGCTTTGTGTCACTAATCTCATTAGGGAGAAAACCCCGCTGCAGTGCCGGGATTGCAAAGGGAAACCCCGGCACGCTGCACACTCCAGGAGCCCAGCACAGTGTGCCTGCTCATCCGAGCGGAGCCGGGGCTTCCACCGGCACCCCGGCGAGGTGCCTGCACCCTTCTTTACTCACCCGCCCGGATCTCTACTCGCTGGAGCATTATCCGCTTGGCTTGCGTGTGACACGGCATGTGGGATGTCCCCACGCCCAGCAGACCAGGACACAAACACCAGGATGACACACACTGCGTGGCAATAACACAGGAGCTACTTCATCCACACACAGCGACCGGCGCTGCCTGTGAGCAGCACACAGCCCAATCCCTCCCAAAACCCTTCCTCCCCAGCACGATGGCCACTGCCATTACTACTTTTAATTTTTTTTATTAAAAGCAATTAAACCAAATGTGTTAAAAGCATATTCAAGCCACAGGGAATTCTGCTGAGAAGGGATGGGGGCATGAAGGGAACCAGGGGCAAGACATCCAACCACCGAAGGTAAAAAGAGCTCTTTGCTGGCAGGGATGCATCAGGATAAGATGGATGGAGACAGAAGCAGGAGCAACCTTTGCAGAAGTTGCCGGGGATACAGCTCCAGAGAGACGGGGCTGAGTGTCTTAAAATTCCTGTTATTCCTCTAAAAAGGCATATTCCCTCCTGAATACTGCTCCTTCCCTTGCTGCGAGCCCACCATGTTTGGCTTCCCCGCCTGCATCCAGCTCCCTCAAAATGGCTCTTTGGCCACTGCTACACCGGCAATAAAATTTATTCCCAAGGTCACTTCAATCCTTTTGCCCCTATTTCAGTCTGGCTGGATTTAAACAAAACCCACCCTCAGACACACGGAGCCCCCCCTCGGCCCCTCCTTTCTGCCCATCACTTCCCTGATTTAGCGATGCCAAACTCTCAACTACCTTTCGCTTCCCATAACCGTCAGCAGCAACAGCTGGAGAGGAAAACGGGAGCATATTGTGCACCCAACAGCTGATCCTGGCGGCATGGGGAGCGAGCCCAACTGTCACCGCCGCAGCGCTGCCGGAGCGGGGGCTCCCGCCGCGCGTCCCCCAGCCAGCGCCCACGGGGACCGGGCTAAAGGGGCTGTGTGGTTGCCATCCCCTTGGTGTTTAAGAGCTGGGGAGAGGCGAACAATAAGCAAAGCAAATAAACAGCAGAGAGGGACGGCGTCGGTGGGTGCGTCGCGATGCCTGCAGACATCCAGCTGTGCCATCCCGGAGCGAAGCCAGCCAGAAACGCGGGGATGGGAGGAAACACGGGGAGAAGGAAAGTGCCGAATCCTCGTGGCGAGGGTGAGGCAGCCACGCCGGAGCGGTCCCCTCCCAAACTTTTCTTTTTGAAGAGCCTCCCCAGCTGGAAAAGCCAGCGAGAGGCTGTGCAGCTGGACACAGCACTGCTCCCTCGCCCTGGTTCCAGTGCGCAGGGAACTCGGGGCTGCCCTCGGCTCCTCCACCCCGCCTGCATTTTCAGGTTGTTCAGGGCTCACCGTGCTCTCCGTTTCAGCAGCGAGGCTGAACAAAGCACTCCCTTGTCCTCGGCACCTCGAGCAGCCGATGCTGGATCGCGTTACCTAACCCAGACCAACATCTCCTCGTCCCGGCACGGCAGCTTTCGTGTCAGCACATGCCAGGCTGGCCCCGATTCCCTGCACCACCTCCTGCCTGGAGGTTTAACTGGACCAGTTTAGTACACGGGGAAAACACACGGGGCCTTGTTTGGACTTGTCGGGCGCTAACCCCAGCTCGGGGAGGTGATCCGACACCCTCGCGCCGGTCGCAGCCGCGGCTGAACCGCAAGACGCTCACCTGGAAGGCTGCCGTAATGACGTTAATTCCCCTTAACAATGTTCATTTCCATATTCATCAGAAGATGGTGAAATGACAAGATGGGGGGTTATTTACTATATAATTATAAACTAATTTCAGCTTTACTCTGGGTTATCCTAGGAAGGAGATCTAAAATTTCCCTTACGAAAGCCCTGCTCTGCTAACCACGTCTGCAGAAAGATTAATTCCCAGCAATTTCCATTTCTCCAACAGCTGCTGTGCTGGGAAAGAGCAGGAGCTTGTCCCCAACACCAGGGACCTGTCCAGTGCCCCATGCCACCCGCAGCTAGGATTTCTAGTGCCGGCTCATCCTCCAGATCAGATTTTCTCTGGCACACCATCAGACAGAGATGGGACCCGTGGTTTTCCAACCTCACCAAGGAGACTCTGTACTGGGTAGAAGGCAAGGTTCACTCCAAGTGGGAGAAAGGCTGCTAGAAACCACACTAATAAATTACACCTTCACCAGCCTTGTGTACCAGAGGCAGGGACAGACTCCTGCCCGTTCACCTGGGAAGGTGTTGGAAACCCTCGCACAGAGGAGGATCCCGCAGGACCTTGCTCCGAGCAAGTTTACGTCACCACGTTGGCCCTTGGGCTCTTGTCTATGTTCCAAGCCCAACATCCCTACCAGCTACCACTGCTTGGGATGGGCATTTCAATGGAGGCTGCAGCACAGGGTGGACAGTCCTTCCCACTGCTCCTGAAGGATGCAGATGCCACCCCACAGCCCACCAGGACCTTGGGAAAAATCATTGGGACATCAGAGAAGCACAGGAGCTCACAGTGGGAGACTCCCAAAAATGCACAAGTTCATTTTCCACCACCATTTCAGCCCAGAGACTGCTCCTGCCTTCCTCACAGCCTATGACTTGGCCGCCAGCCCAAGGGAGCTGCAGGGACATCACTCCACGGCCGAGCATTTCCTCCACCCCCGGGGATGCCGGGTGTGAAGAGCAGAGTGTGACGGGACCGAGCACAACATCGCTGCCCAGCGCCAGGCCAGCACCACCTCCCCGAGCCCCAGTGGGACAGGCACACTCCCTGCTCTGCCTGAAAACATCTCATTTCACCAGGGCCCCAAGGGAGGGGAAGCATCCTCCCAGGCAGGTCTCCGGCCCGTCCACATTCCTCCCAGTGTTACACCGAGCCCCTGCCTCAAGGAGCCCCCCGTGCTCAGCCCCTTGCACCACCCCCTGGGCGGGCAGGGAGGGGGAACCGCGATTTCAAGGGCCATTAAACACCGATGGTATTTTCCTTGCAGCATCAAAATGTGACCAAAAAGAGCCGTGCCGAACCACGGGCAAAATCCCGCCGCTGGTCCGGGAGCCATCGTGCTCCAAGCAATGCGGAGGAGCGGGGCACGGATTGCTCTGGCACCCGATCCGTGATATCCCGGTCTCTCCATCAGCAAAGCGAGTTTAGCATGGATGCAGTTTGATGAGCGAATTGTGCTTCCACTGGCACTGCCGACAGCAAGGCCTCCTGCAAAATCTGCGGGCTCAGCAGAAGCACCATTTTGCCATTATAAGGATGGCTACAGAGGGATTTTGCTGGCACAGCAGCGCTGTCCTGGGGGATGGAAGGGTATTTTTATTTCTTTTCCTATGCTCCTACCTGGCCCAGCTGTCTGGAAAACTTCTCCCCGGGCACAGCGGGCCTGGAAGCAAGGACGGTCTCCAATCTGCCTTAAATCCCTGCATTTGAATGCACATGTTAATGTGAAGTGGGAAAGCAGGGAAACCAAAATCTCTCCCCTCTGTCTGCCCGCTTTCCTTCCAGCCACTGCTCTGGAGCTGGATTTAACAGAGTCAGCCCTGCTCATAGTGGCGTGTCCTTTTCCCGGGCACTGAAAAGTGTTTCTGAAGCATATTTTAATGGAAGAGGCTGAGCATCCTTTTATACAAACACAGATCTGTTCCTGCAGTCCCCCACTCAAGAAAGGATACCTCAGCACATAGCAAAAAGCATATTCTTATTAATTACTATTGATATTATTTTAAACTCAGAGTCTTTTTTTGGATGTGGGTGATCCTTGCTCACACACAGTCCCGCTGCTGCCTGGCAGGAACACAGTCCCAAAGCAGCCCTTCGCAATCGCCTCTGAGGGAGCCTTTTCCACCTCCCCCAAAACACAATGTCTGCCAAGAACAACACACTCCTCTGGGATGGAGCCGAGACCAGGACCCAGAGACAGTGGGATAGGGAAGGAGCAAAACGATAAACCCCCACATTTTGAGCTGCTGCAGAGCAGAGCGAGCCCTTGCTTTAATGGACTCAGCTGCCTCATTCCATCGATTGCAGCCTTTTTTTAAGCAACGTCTTCCCAGCAAGCTCCAGGCATGAAATTCCATTGCAAACAGTCCCTTTCCTCTGCTATCCCTCCGCAAGGCCCATCGGGAGCACCGCCCTGCTCTCCTCAGGGATGGGGAGAAGGCGATGCCCAAGAGTACAGGGGGGACAGGGAATGGCATCCCCGCACCGAGGGCCGGCTCAGCTCCCGCCTCGGCCTCCAGCTCACTCCTCCCTCCATGCGCTTCCAACAAAGGGGCTTCTGTCCCTGTCCTCCCGGCCCGCACGGCAGCGGCCAAAATGCCACCATGGAGCAGAAATCCCCCAGAGAGGAGCCGAGGGTCCAGGGGTCACTGGACACAGCCCAGGTGCCCGTACTTTGGCGCTGGGGCAGAGCCCGGCTGCCGGAATGAGCAGAAGGTACGGGAAAAACAAGGAGTCGGTGCCGGCCATAACTGGATTCTCAAATATGGCCAATCGTGCTATTTTTACAGGGGCGTATTTATTTTCGGAGGACGCTGGGATGGATTCAAGAGTCTCTTTCTTCAGCCCAGCGGTATTTAAGGATCGGTTTGAACCGGCTCTATTTAAAGGCTTCGACTCCTGCCCACTTTTCTTAACCCCTTGCACAAGCCTTTGCTTTCCACCCCTCCTAGAAACAAAATAAACCCCCAAAAAAACACAACAACAACAAAAAAAGCACCAAAACCACACACCAACAGCACTGCGAACGCAAACCTACAAAGGGCCCCTCGGTAGCAGGAAGCAATCATCATTTCAGGCGATATTGTTAAAGCCGTAAAAAACAACAACAAAAATATCCCTGCCTCTCCCGTGCTGTGGTTTAATGGGAGTTTCGGCTGTTAATTGTACAGATCTTTTAAATGGAGTTTAGCCTGGTTGGGAATTGCCGTGACGAAGCCGAGCTTTGCGAGGATCGTGCCAGGGAGCGGACAAGGGAGACCGGGCACCACCGAGGTGCAGGGACAGGGGATTTCAAACAACTCCCAGAAAAAGAAAAAGAAAAATAATTTTAAAAATAAAATAAGAACTCAATAAAAAAAGAACTGGACGCATCACAAACCCCACTCCCTCTGTTAGGGGACCCAAATCTGAGGCTTCCTCTCAGTGTGGTGGGAAAGCTCCCGGACGGCATCATAGAGACTGGTCAGCTTGGAGAGGCCAGAGCTCTGTGCCTCTGTCCTGACCTGCCTGGATTTCAGAAAAGGAAACTTTGGGAGGAGAAACAAAACAAAACAACAACAACAAAAAACTACCACCAAAAAAACCCCATTACCCAATAAAAAATAAGAATAATTAAAAAAATACCAAGAACCCACACCCGGTTTGGCTTGCAATTGTCCAGATGAATTTTTGCAGAGATCATATTCTGCTGCAGTAGGAGGTGGAAAAAAATGACCAGGGAAAAAAAAAAAGGGAGGGAAAAATAAAAGACAAAAGGGAAGGAAAAAAGAAGGTGTTTGCCCATGTGCTTGGCTTCTTAGCCCGTTCGCTTTACACCTCTCCTCTTAGCACCTGGGAAATTGGCACTGCCACCTAGTCTAAAACTAATAAATCTTTTTCCCTCGATTCAAGCTGCTTCCTTCTCTGCAGATGTTGGCAATCAGGTTTGCAAATTTCAAAGTCATTCATCCCGGGCGGCTGGGAGAAAAGCAGGTTTATTATTGCAAAACCTGTCACCCTCCCAACGCCTAAAGTAAACTCCGAGTCACCTCTCCACGCCCAGGGGAAAGAAAGGGGAAAAAAAAATTAAAATAGAGGCAGAGAGGAAAATCAAACGGTCAGAAATCCCTTGCGTCCTCCCAGGGAAAGCAGCGAGCCAGAGTGTGGGNNNNAGCCAGAGTGTGGGCAGGAGAGTGCGGCAGCGTCCTCCCAGCAGTGCTGGACTCCGGGAGCCGCTGGAAAAGGGAGCTCGGAAAAGAGGAAAAAAATAAAAAGCCGCCGAAAACCAAAAGTAATTTAAACAAATAAATAAAAAGCTGATTGTGGAAAAAAAAATAGACCGCGTATATTTCAGTGTTTGTCTTTTTCTTTGTTGTTTTTTTTTAATAGAGATGCAGCCGTGGGGCTGCCCGAGGATGAAGCGCATCGAGAAGGGGGAATAAATATAAGGAGGGAGCAGTCACTGCATGGAAGTTTTGTTTGCGGGTTTAAAAACTAAGAATTGCGGAGGGGAAAAAAAAAAAAAAAAGAAAAGAGAATAGGGGAGGAAAAAAAAAAAAACAAAAAAAAAAACAAAAAAACCCCACCAAAACCAGCGGTGCCGGCAGCGCTGCCCGGGGCCAGCGGGACCTCAGCGGGGCTCGGGCTGCACCGGGCAAGGAATCACCAAAACAGCCCCTTTTCACCCCCTTCCCAGGCCAGGGATGTTTTTTTTGGCTGGCCGGGAAGCACAGCGCCGGGCAGCGCAGCCCCGTCCCTCCGCAGCCAGGTCTGCGCGTCTCCCAGCTTTCCCGAAAATCGGATTTATTCCCCGGATTTATTCCGCAGCCGCCGCGGCGGCGGGGATTTTCCTCAGTGCCAACAAAACCGTACGCTGGAAGGGGGGACTTCTATCGGCTAGGCGCGATTTTTTTTCCCCTATTCCTCTAATTTTTTACTCCGTTCCCTTATTTTTCCACCATCACCCTACTTTTTCGTACTTCTTCCCCATTCCCCTATTTTTTTCTCCAAATCAAAACCACGCGAAGCAGAAAGCACTTGGGGAAAACACGCGAAAAAGCTGCGAGCGCATAAATATATAATTGTTATGACGATATTTATATGGGGGGGGGAGGGGGGGTGGGTTAAAGCCCCATCCCGGGTCCGCCGCCCGCGACCGAGGAGAGAAGGGAGGGAAAGCGCGGGGGTACCGGGGGTTCCGCGGAGCCTTACCCGGGTGGGAGTGGAGGCTGATGCCCGATGCGAGGAATTTTCCGGGCTGGAGGGCGGCGGGGAGCCCGGCGGCCATGGGCCCGGCGGCGGGGGCCAGGCGGCCGGTGGCTCCCAGGCGGTGGCTCTCCATGGCCAGCCCGGAGAGCAGCGGAGGGGGGC
>VZTH01006615.1:15770-26311 GCA_013397815.1 Aleadryas rufinucha | reverse complement strand
AGCGCCGCGCCGGGAGCGGCAGCGGTCAGCGGGACCGGGGGGACACCGGGACGGGACCGGGGGGGACGGGATGGAGGGACCGGCGCCAGGGGAGCCAACCGGGCCTGGCCGGGGTCAGCCCCGAGTGGGGGTCCGGGCCGGGGCAGCCGGGCCGGGGCGCTCGCGGGGCGCTGCCGCGGCCGTTCCTGGCCGACAGCGCCCTGACCGTCCCTTCCGCCCACCGCAGATGGGGCCGGTGTTGCTGTCGTCGCTGCTGCTGCTGGGGTTGGGCCGGGCCGCCCCCCCGGACCACGAGGTGACGTACCTGCCCGGGCTGTCCAAGCAGCCCTCCTTCCGCCACTTCTCGGGCTACCTCTGCGCCGGGCCGGGCAAGTACCTGCACTACTGGTACGTGGGACTGCGCCCGGCGATGGGTGGGCATCGGCCGGCACCGGGCACTCACGGCTGCACGTCCACAGGTTCGTGGAGGCCCAGAGCAATCCCCAGAGCAGCCCCCTGGTGCTGTGGCTGAACGGGGGCCCTGGCTGCAGCTCCATGGAAGGCTTCCTCAAGGAGCATGGCCCCTTCCTGGTTAGTAGTCACTACTATCCCGCGGCTCGGGGAGTCGAGGGATGACTGGCTGCGTGGCACGAGCCATCCCGCTGTGCTCTGCCCTGCTTTGCTCATCAGTCACCACCTTCTTTCTCAGATCCAGCCCGATGGGGTCACACTGAAGTACAATGAATATGCGTGGAACAAGGTACAGGCACTGCTTTCCTTTGTGGCTGAGAGATGGGGTGGCCCTGAGCCAGTTCCTCCTGCCCTCTCCATGGAGCCGACCCTTCTGCTGCTCCCCTCCCACCCAACACACCCTCCTCTCGAGTCTGCTGTTGAGCAGCGCAGGAATGTGGCCACCCCAGCACAGCCCTGGGGCGGGCCAGGCTCCTGTGGGTCCTGCCCTGGGCGAGGCCAGCAGCCCTTGGCCTCACTGAGCCAGAGGAGGGTCTCCCCTGATGGCCGGCTCCTCTGCTGTCCTCGCAGATTGCCAACATCCTCTATGTGGAGTCTCCCGCTGGTGTTGGCTTCTCATACTCCGATGACAAGAAGTATGGCACAAATGACACGGAGGCGAGTGACTGGGGTGCAGGGAGAGCCTTGCTCCCCTGCCTGCCCCCTCCTGGGCATGGGGTGCAGCCTCACCACCTGACCCTGCCACCTTCTCCCTGCAGGTTGCTCACAACAATTACCTGGCACTGAAGGACTTCCTCCGGCTCTTCCCCGAGTACTCCAAGAACGATCTCTTCCTCACGGGGGAGAGCTATGGAGGGGTCTACATCCCCACACTGGCAGAGTGGGTGATGCAGGACCCCAGCCTCAACCTGAAGGTGGGCAGCTTGGCTCTGCCCAGCTGGGGAGCAGAGGGCTTGGCACAGCCTCAGTGGGGCCCCCAAGCAGTGCCAGGGTGGGGACTAGCCAGGATGTAGGACAGGCCTGGCCTTGCAGCCTTTCGTCTCTTCCTGGGGTTCTGGCAGCAGCTACTGGTGGACGTGTCTGTCCCTGCTGCCGGGGGAGCGTCCTCAGGCACCCCCGACCCTCCCTGTTCCCTCCGCAGAGTAAACAGTTCCACATCTGCTTCCTGCCTGTGGCTGCTGTGCTGTGACTGCCCCGCGGGGAGCTGGAACACAACAGGGTTGTTTTCTTCTTGCCTCGCAGGGAATCGCTGTGGGAAACGGCCTCTCATCTTACGAGATCAATGACAACTCCCTGGTTTACTTTGCCTATTACCACGGGCTGCTGGGGACTGAGTAAGAGCAGAGGGAATGCTGGATGCACCGTCCCTGTGCAAGCAGGATGGGTGCACAGCTGAGGCTGGGGCTGTCTGGGTCGGTGGTGTTGGAGCAAGGGCAGCACTGAGCCTGCCCTGGGCCAGCAGCTGGGCTGTGGAGGTGGCCCCTTGTCCCATGGGTGCCATGTGCAGCTGCCGTGGGTCCATTTGTTTGTGGGGTACAGAGGGCACCGGGCCAAGCTGTGTCCCTTGTGGCCACTGGGCAGAGAGCTGCAGGGCACCTGTCATGTCAGTGTTGCCACCTGGTCCAAGTGGTCCTGGTCTCTGCCCACAGGCTGTGGAAAGACCTGCAGGCCTTCTGCTGCTCCCAGGGGAAGTGCAACTTCCACGACAATGCCAACCTGAACTGCACGCTCAAGGTGAGGGGAGCTGGAGCCCCTACACGTGTGCTGAGCAGCACATGCCTGGCTCAGGGTGGGCATACAGTTCCACGAGGGTCCTGCTGAGTCCCAAACCCTTCTTGTGGCTCCTTGCAGATGGGGGAGATGATTCAGATTGTAGAGGAGTCTGGCCTCAATATCTACAACCTCTATGCCCCGTGTGATGGAGGTGTCCCAGGGATCATGAGGTGAGAGTGGCCCTAGGGAAAATGGTTCTACAGGCACCAGCTCGCTTTGGTTGCACTGGCACAGAGGGAGATGGTGGGCTGGGCAGGGGGCCCCTCTGAGACAGATGGATGGTGTCTGGCTGCTGCTGAGGATGCCCCTCAGGAGGGCCCTGAGTCCTTGTTCCCCAGTGTTTTCAGTCTGTCCTCATACTCGCTCTGGCTGCAGGTATGAGGGTGATTATCTCATCACACATGACCTGGGCAACTCCTTCATCCGGAGGCCACTGAGATTCTCCTGGCGGCAGGTGAGCCGAGGTGCCCCTGCTACTGGGCTGTGAGCAACCTCCATCCGGCCAGTTGTGCTGCTGTGGGCAGGAGGGGCAGAAAGCAGCTGCTCCATGGGGCAGGTGCTGCTCCGACAGTGACTCTCCCAACTCTCCCAGAACCTGTTCCGGATGCCAGTAGCCCGAAAGAAGGTCCGGATGGACCCACCCTGCACCAACTCCACAGCCCCGAGCATGTATCTGAACTCCCCCGAGGTGCGGAAGGCTCTGCACATCTCCCCCGAGGCCCCAGAGTGGCAGGTGTGCAGGTGAGCAAGCTGTGGGTGGGGAGGGACTGCTCTGAGAAGGAGCAGACATGATGCCAATGCTTCCTCCACAGCTTTGATGTGAACCGCAGCTACAAGCGCCTCTACATGCAGATGAATGAGCAGTACCTCAAGCTGCTTGGAGCCACGGTGTGTGCAGGGGAGCCTACGGATCCTGGGAGTTTCTCTGCCAGCCCAGCCTCCTGCCTGGCTGGGGCTGCTGCCCTGCCAACACCTCACTCTCTGTCTGCTACACAGAAATACCGGATCCTGGTGTACAATGGGGACGTTGACATGGCTTGCAACTTCCTTGGGGATGAGTGGTTTGTGGATTCCCTGTGCCAGAAGGTAAATGGGCAGGGCCCAGGCCAGGCTGGTCACTGGCTCCAGGCTATGTGCTGTGGCAGGAGCGTGGGCAGGGCCAGCCCCAGGTGCTGAAGGCACTGCTGCTATTCCCAGGTGCAGGTGGCTCGCCGGCCCTGGCTCTACACTGAAAATGGCGAGAACCAGATCGGTGGCTTCGTGAAGGAATTCACCAACATCGCTTTCCTCACTGTCAAGGTAGGGCTGGGAGCCGAGGATGAGGCTGTGGGCAGGTGTGCTGAACACCAAGGCTGCAGCCATGGGCGGTGGTGCCAGCTGGGCTGTGGTAGCACCCCAGCCCCATTGACCACCACTGCCCCTTTCCTACAGGGAGCCGGCCACATGGTGCCCACAGACCGGCCGCTTGCTGCCTTCACCATGTTCTGCCGCTTCATTAAGAACCAGCCTTACTAAGAGCTGCAGAGGTAGCTCCGGCGGCTGCTCTCACCGCCCCACCTGCCCTCACCGCCGGCACCTTGCACAGCCTGTCCTCGCTGCTGCTCGGCTACACCATGGACCTGTCACACCTGCAGCCTTCCCCCCCGGCTGGATGGGGCTGCCTGCCATGGGTGGGGGCCCATCTTGGGGGCTCTGTCCTTGTGGGAGAGGCATTGTGCACCTGCTGCAGCCACCTGCTCCCATGTGGCTTCCTGTTTTGCCTCCTCCCTGTCTGCAGTGGCAGCTGCTTCCCTCCCAGGCAGGGAGCAATCCCCAGCACTTCCTCTCAGCCCCACATGCACACAGCCTGGGCAGGCTATGAGGAGCAGCAGTGGGGGGGGCAGCTGGGCCCTGCTCACCTCTACCTTGCTCCCACCACCTCTGCTCCTACTGAAGGAGACTTACCACCACTACCACAACAATCCCACTGCCAGGGCACGCAGTGCTTCAGGAACTCGCAATAAACTCTGACCAAGGTGGTTCTGCTCCTCCTCGCACCTCTGTGCCAGCCCCTGCTTTGCTTTCCTGCTCTCTGAGGAGCACCAGTGAGTGCCAACGCCCTGTGCCAGGGAGCCCTGGGCTCTGTGAGCTGTGCGCCCTCTCTGCAGGGGTCCCTGCATCCTGGAAACAAGTGACCCACCTAAGCGAGGGCAGCACAGTCACTCTGAGGCCTCTGGCACTGCGCTAAGCTGCGTCTGTTCCCAAGGACCCGAGCTGAGCAGCAGCAGGGGCTGCCTCCTTTCCGTCTCCCCACTATGTACCCCAGCATGGACATGTCCTCCAAGCAATGAGGCCATGTGGTTGGAGTCAGGTGGTTTATTAGTGTGATGAGCAGGGGTGCAGCAGGGGTTCCCAGAGCACCCTCTCCACCTTGCTGCGCCCCACCAGGGCCTGGATGCCCTGACGATGTGCTGGTGGTACCAGGGAAGCTGCTTCCTACCTACAGTCTACGGGTCCAGCCCGGGATCTGCCCTTGGTCCAGGGAGGAGAACTAGAGCGAGCTGGGGTCCAGGCTGGGCTCTGCAGGCCGGGAGCTGGAGTAGACAGCGGCAGTGGGCACTGGGCGGTATTTCTCAATCACCTCCCGTAGCCCCTTGGAGAAGTGGAGATCAGCTCCCACTGTGAGGAATCCCTGCAGAGGGAAGAGAGGGTCAGTGCATGGCTGAAGGTGACAATGCCCTTCCCAGCAGGACATGGAGGCACAGGCGGTCCCATCCCACCACATACCGCGTGGTTGGTGACCACCTCCCTGGTGAAGTCCATGCCTTCGGGCAGTGGGATCTGCACCCCCTTCTTTGTTCTCTCTGCAGAAAGGGAGAGCTGGGATGAGGCTGAACCCTGCTGTGCCCCTGCCCGCACTCCCAGTTGTGTGGGAGTAGCAGTGCCTACCGTTAATGATGGGCATGATGGTCAGCTGCAGCAGGGTCTTCAGTGGGGCCTGCAGTGAGAACAGCTGCGGGAGAGGAGCTGGGGTCAGTGTAGTGGCAGAGCTGGCAGCCAGGGCAGGGAGGGCTGGAAGTGGGGATGCTGAATGGACAGCCTCTCCCCAGCCCACCCCACGCTGCAGCTGCATGTAAGGGTTCCCAGGCCATCAGCATGCTCTCACCGCCAACGACTCCAGCGCCGACTGCTTGGAATAGATGCGAAACCTGGGCAGAAGGAAGCGGTTTTGAGTCGGGTATGGAGGGGGCCTCTCCCCGTGCCCCCATAGGACCCCAGCCATACCGTCGTAGGTCCAGCTGCACACGCAGCGCCTTCCCTTGCAGAAACACCTTGGCACTCAGCTTGGTTTCCTGGGGAGGGAGAGGGCTGACTCACAGCAGGCAGAGGACAACCAGGCCAGCTGCTCATCTCATCCTATAGGCCCAGTGTCCCTCTGCTCGGTGACACCAGTGCCTTATAATGCAGGATGGGGGGCACTGCTCCTGTATGCAGTGAGGTGACTGCACAAGGAGCCCCAGCCCCCCCTCACCATGGCCATGCTGGAGAGCTGGACAGGTGGGCGGTCCGGGGGCACCAGTGAGATGTTCAGGAAGGCTGAGACAGAGACTGAGGTCCCTGAAGGTTTGATGGTGCAGCGGGGGGGAGCAGAGACCTGCAGCACGAGCCGCAGCGGAGCATCCACGGAGGGGCTCTGGGGAAGGCAGGTGAGCTGGAGGCAGGGAGCAGGGCAGGGCCGTGCTCCGCCCTGGGGCTCCTCTGTGCCTTCCACCCTCTCTGGGGGCTCCTCACCAGCATGAAGATGGTCCCAAAGAATGTGGCTCTCAGCAAAACCTCCAGGTCCTTGGGCACCTGTAGAGGGCACAAACCACTGGAGGGGGAGCAAGATGCTCAGCTTGCCGCAGCAAAGCTGGCCCCTGGATGGCACCTCTTCTGCTCTTCTGACAGAGCCCAACCTTCCCTCTTGCCTGCACACAGTCCTTGTGTCTGGTGCTCCTTACCTTCTCCCCCTGGAGCTCTATGGTCAGCACTCCTGCCTGGAAGTACGAGTGCATGGCTGAGTCAAAGAAGTACTCAGAGAAGGCAACATAAACCATGCGTTCAGTCTCCTTGATCACCGGCTCCACTGCGTGGTTCTCCAGCTCCTGGTCCTCTCTCACCCGGGGGAAGAACATGCCCTGGACCGAGAGCAGGAGAGGTTCCCACAGCCACACAGCAGCCCACCCCACCTGCTCCATGGAGCCCAACATGCCTGGTGGCACAGCCTTTCCCACAGGGATGGGGAAGGGCCAGCAAGGCAGGACCCAGTATTCACCTTGAAGTCGAGGTCAAGGGTGTCGGTGGAGACAGATGGATCCCGTAGGAGGGAGTAGTCAATCCCAATGTGCTCATCCACGTAGTTCCTCACTGCCGGGGAAGATGTGGTGGTGTGACTAAGGCTGGAGCTGCCTGGCAGCCTGATGCCTAGCCCTGTCTGCCCCACAGTGAATGGGATCCAGTCCCTTTCCCAGGGCAACACACACCAGGCACTGTGTCCAGCAAAGAGTTCAGCAGCACCAGGCTAGCATGCTCCAGGGATGGGCAGATCTGCAAGGCAAGGAGCCAGGCTGAGGGGAATCACACCCAGAACTGGTTGAGGAGCTGCAGAGGCAGGACAAGGCCCAGCCTCATGGGCTCCATGGCCTGTCTGCGCTCAGCTGTACCTGCTGGCTGAGGAGGAAGCGCATCCCCGTGACAATGAAGGTGCCCAGGAACTCGTACACCTTCCTGGAGGACACAAGAGTGGCTCTGCACTGCCTGTTCTCTCTGTGGCTCCATGCCCATTTCAGCACACAGCTGTGCTGAGGAAGCACTGAGGGTGTGGGAAGCGGGTCAGGGAGCCAGGCACAGGCAGAGCGGTCAGGTGTACCTGAGTGTGCCGGAGAAGCCAGCGTGCATTCTGGCTATGGAGGCGTTGCAGGTCATATTGGAGATCTTGAGGCGCCCAGCCTCATCCTTGGCCAACTGCAGCACCGTGTAGATAAAGACACCATCCGCAGAGGCATTGATGGACCCAATGTCATAGCTGGAAGCCAGGAAAGCAGATGAGAGGAGCACACAGCTCCTGCCAGCTGCAGGACAGCAAGGCACCTGTGGCATCCAGCAGGCACAGCTGTGGGGTGAGCTAGCACCCAGGGAAGCAGGAGGGGGAGGCAGCTCACAAGAACCAGTAGAGCAGCTGCCTACGGAAGCGTAGGCTAATGGAAGCATTGTTGATATTGAAGACAAGGTGCTGCTGGGGCTGGAAGTTCAGGTCTGAAAAGGCCAGCTGCAGGTCTGTCACCTTGACCCTGCAGGGAGAGGACAGGGATGGTTAGATGGACAGATGGACATGGGAAGCCATGGGCAGCAGACAACTCACTGGCTGATGTTGTACTGGAATTGCCCCTCATTCCCATGCAGGTCCGACACCGTGATGTTCTGCAGCTCCTGCTCCACAAAGCGCAGCCCCTCTTGCTTCACTGCAGGGAAAAACGAGGCTGGGCTGGGACGTGCCCTCCCGGCAGCATCGCCCCTGACAGCCCCTACTCCTCCCCGGCCCCCCCATGGGGAGCAGTGCGGGCAGAGCCCTACACGAGCACAGATCTCAGGAGGGCGTCCAACCTCCCTCTTTCCCGCACTGTGAGGTCCTGGCCGGCCCCTTACCCAGGTCCAGCCCCTTGGAAGTAATCCGGATCTTACAGCCAGGAGGGCTGTGCGAGGCTGTGACCAGCGAGGGCAGGAGGAGGAGAAGGAGGCAGCTGCCAGCAGCCATCTCGCACCTGGAGGCAGAGAGCAGGGTCAGCATGGACTGGCCTGGGGACGTGCACGAGTGGCAGCACGGACAGACCCGGGGGACTCCCGGCTAGCCTGGAAGGGAAGCAGCTGCTGTCCAACCTGCCCGGGGCTGGGGATAGCTCCAAGGAACACCCCACGGCTCCACTGTTCTCCCTGAACCCCCCCAGTGCTGCCCAGGTCCCCTTTGCCTGAAACCCCTGGACCCATGAGGGGCACGGCCCCCACCCCAGGTGCTGTGCACAAGCCCCAGCACTGGCCCTGCGGAGCCCGAGGGTGCCACATCTGGGAACACTCACTCCAGCACTCCCCCCGCCCTGAACACACCCCGCTCCCCAAACCGCAGGGACAGACGCCAGCCCCGTGCGTGCTGCTGCAGCAGGGAGCCCCAGCACTTCGCAGAGGAGCGAGCCTTCGCCTGTGGGGCCGTCCCACAACCCTCACAGCCCCCCCGAGATGTGCCGCCTGCCCCCAGGCTGGTTTGAGACGGGAGCTGAAGCCTGTCCATCCCGCAGCAACAGGCAGAGCTCCCTGCGAGGCTGTGGGACGGGACGGGGCTCCCCCACAGCTTCCCCCAGTTCTCTGAAGGGAGAGGATGGGGGACCCCCTTCCCCGGGGCCCGGAGCCACCATCCTGCCCAGAGGCTGGGGAGTTCCCCCGTACAATGCCGGCTCAGTTCGGGTACTTACAGCGAGGCTTGTCCTCGGCTCCCGACGTGGGGAAGCTGAATCACGTGAAGGCAGGAGGAAGGGAAAACACCACCAACTCCAAGACTTTCTTTTGAGCTGGCTGAGGTTTCCCTGCCTTTATATAGCCCCCAGCTGCCACTCCTTGCGGGCCCACAGCTGGGAGGAGACAGCGGGACGGACGGACGGGGAGGATGCAGGTCTGTGTCCCGCCGAGCCCGGCTCGCTGCCAGCACCGGCACAGACAGCGGCTCGCTTGGCCACCCCAGCTCCAGGCTGGACACGAAGCCTGCCTCCCCCCGAAAACACAGCTCCCTGCGTCCTGCACACGCAGCCACGGCCGTGGATCTCTCCGGCACCCCCCGTGCGAGGGACACACGTGCAAACGGCGTCCGGGAGGGCCTGTGGTGTTGGGGACCCCCAATCTGTGTTATGAAGCCTCTGCCAGTACTGAGCTACCCCAGCCCCAGTGCGGACTCCGCGGCCCCGGGCCGGGGGTGCTGCTGGGGGCTGGTTCGTGCTTATCTGTAACATGAACCTGAGCAGAGAAACTGCCGAGGCTGTGGACCCTCAGGGCTGCCCCCACAGCCTCTGCCCCGACCCCAAGCCGGGTAGCACTGGCTCTGCAGGACGTGCCTCTGGATAGTCTTGTCCCGTGTGTTACCGGCAGCTTGGCTGGCGCCAGGGTCGCAGCACCGAGATGGACACTGCCGGAGTGTCCCCATCAGCGCCCACGCCGCCGTCCTGCTCCCGTCACGGCAAGGATGGGCATCTCCTCCGCCCGGGGCTACCTCCTGAAATCCTGCCTGGCCGAGCCATGCCGAGGGACTGCCCCTGCCCTCACCACCCCCTCGCCCACTTGAACTGCCTCGCTCCAAGGCTGGAATTTCATTGTCCCTTCACAGAGTCCTCTCTGCCCTCAGGGGTCGGTCTGAGCCGGCCCTTTGTGCCCCGGGCGGTTATCGGTGCTCTGGGCAGCGGAGTGGGGCTGCTGTAAGCCCAAAACGGGAGCCTCAGTGCTTACACAGCACTTACCCCTCCAGAACTGCTGCGCCAGCGTTAACTCATTAAACTGACCCCGGTGCTCCCGGAGCAGAGGGCAGGACTCCGGCAGATGGGAAACCCCTTGGAAAGCTAGGCAGCAGGGATATCCCAGAAGAAAAGGGCAGGAGAGGCCCCGCGGCTTCCCTCCCGTCTTCACCGGAGGCCGTAGGCCAGCACCGGCCATCGGCTGCCCAGGGAGGTGGGGCCGAGGCAGGACGGGTGCTCTGCTGGGTGGATGCGCCAGGAGCTCCGCCGGCTGCGAGGGAGCCCTGCGGCCCCCAGGGACCCCCCAGTAACAGCCGTGTCCCCCTTCCCCGTCCCATGTCATCCTCTAGCACACGCTGTGCAGCAGCAGCCACGAGGCAAGGGAGCGACCCCAGCGACCACCAGGCTGTGCCCAGCGCTGCACCGCGTCCCTCACTGCCAGCGCCCGCCGCCGGGCACCGGGACCCGCGGGCCAGGGAACGGCCACGGCAACAGTGTGGACAGGGACGTGTCAGCGCTGCATCCGAGGGACCGCTGGGACAGGCAGCGGCTGCCAGGGCCGGCCCGGCTTGAAACGTAGCAGGAGCGACCGCTGTGCCCGGCGGGCGGTGGAAGCTCCGCGCCCGTACATCAATGCAGCCCCGGCCTGGCCGCCGCCCCACCCCGGCGCCGCCGCTCTTCAAAGGCCCTTTGGTGGCAACCGCTGCGGCCGCGCCCTGTCAGTGCCGGGAACCGCCCGCGGCGAGGGGAGGGCGGGGCCGCTCCGCACTGAGCGGCTCCGCGACAGCGCGGGCGGGACAGCGACCGCTC
>VZTH01006615.1:0-15750 GCA_013397815.1 Aleadryas rufinucha | reverse complement strand
TCCCCGCCACAAAAATGGCGCCGGGCGGGCGGGGCGACAGCGCAGCTTTTGCGCATGCGTCATGAGACCCCCGAGCGCGGGCTCTGCTCCGCGCATGCGCTCCACACCCGCNCCGCTTAGGCCGCGCCCCCGGACCGCTCCCGGCCAGACTGCAGAGTTGTCGCCGCCGCCGCCTCCGCTCCGCACTCGCTGGGCGCCCGTGGCCGCCCGCCGGTCCCGGCCCACCGCGCCAGAAGCTCCGTGCCGTCTTCGCCGCCGGCAGGGCAGCCCCAGGAGGTTCCCGGCCGCTTCCCCGCGCAGACACGGTGCCCCGGTCCCCAGTGCCCGTGCTGCCCCGGGAGCGCTGCGCTGCTCAGCCCCGGGCCCGCCGGCCGGCGCTCGGGAAGGGGATGGGTACCGATGGGGGAGGCGGTGGCCCGGCTCCCAGCGTCCTGGAGCAGCCGTGGTTCTGGGATGGGGGAGAACCGCGGGGTTGTCCCGGGGGGCTGTCGCTGATCTCCTTTGTCTGCATTTGCTGTTGTCTTGTACAAAATCCTACCTCGGTGAAATGGAAACAAATACCGGTCCTGTTTGCTGTACTTCTTTACTCTGTGTCTCCTTCCCCCTCGCTATGGTCTCTGGTTGTGCTGCTGCTCTAGGTTGTAAGCTCTCTGGGCAGGGACAGCGTTGTACCGTGTTTGTGAAGCACTGTATGCATTGCCATGGTGTATAAAAACATACCGTAATCACCATAAAATGCTTCCTCTGGATCCCTGTCACTGTCTAAGTCCCAGTATAGTTACATAAAAATAGAGTGGCTTCTGCCAGGATTCCTGTTAGTTTGGCTGTTTCCTTTTCCCAGGCCTTAAGGGTACTTGGATTTAATACTTGTTAACACTGATCAAGTGATAAAGTTTCTTGGCTACTTCCACCATTCCAGTTTATCCATAAATGGGAGGAGGCAGAGCCAGTGACCCTATTTGACAGCTCTTTTGAGCGATGGGTGGTGAAAAACACTGGCAGGTCACTGGAGCTGGCATGTGCCATCCAAGCTGGGCAGGGCTCTGTGCCCAGTGCTGTCTCTGAATCCTGACATGCATCACTTCGGGAGCTCTGGTCCCCCAGTACACACCAGTTCACTCCAGTGTGGGCTCTGTGTGACGTGCAGGACACAGCAGCAGCTGCATGTGCAAGTGTAGCTTTAGTTTGAGGAGGACGGACTAAACATCCTTCAGAGGCTCCCGCGCTCCTGCCTCGCAGCGCCTTGGTCTTCAGGGTCCCTGTACCCATGGGCTGACACAAGCCTGAGCTGCTGCTGCTGGCCCAGCTCACCTTGGCACCTTTGTGAAGTGACTGTAAGAGAATGGTGGGGTTGGAGTTCAGGAGGGAGTGTGAGATTGCACAACGCTCACCTGCTGAGGCTGTTAAAGGTCCCCGATTGTGTCCTGATTGTGTCCTGTGCTCTGTAGCAGGCACAGGACATTACTTGCCTGCTTTGGAGCAGAGACCCAAACTCCAGGTGTCCACAGTGTCCCACACCTTCCCTTGTGTACCCTGCCTGGAAGGATGGGAACATCTTCCGAGGGGCTGAAGGGGTCAAGTTCCTCAGTACTGATCTCACAGCCGATGCTGTGGGCGGCTGAGCTACTGAGTGCTTGCTCTTGACCACTGTTTGCTCCTGCCATTCTATTGTGCTGAAGTAGCCAGTGGGCTTTATGCACAGGAAGGGTAGTGAAGGTGACTGAATCCGAGTGACTTAGCCCACAAAAATCCAGAGTTTTTTTTGAAGAGCTCCTGTACATGGCTCCTGCTGCCAGATACTGTGGTGCTCAGATGAAGAGCACACTGCACAGCATTGTGCTGCTGCTGCCCTGACTGTGCTGGTGTGTGCTGTCGGGTGTCTCCAAAGCCTGAATAGAGTTAAGTGTCTGAGGTAGCTGGGAATTATGTAAAATGCCTTGTTTCCCCCCAGTTCATTGCCGGTGTGTTTTGGGCTGCCAGAGAAGAGCAATCTGCGGCGCTGTTTCAGAAACTTCCCCAGGGGAAGAGTGGTGACTAAGAGAGGAAAAGCCTGGCTGTTTCTCTCCAGCTGGCAACATTAAATTATGATTAAGAGGAGCTTTATTGTTCCAACAGACCTTCTTTTGCATAACTGTTGTTATGCAGATGAAAAAGCAGCAAGGGCCAAAACAGCTGGCTGAGGCCCTGCTTGTGGGACTAGGACTAGGATGTGTCGGCCTGGGACATGCAGAGGGTAATAATTCGGGAGCTCCTGACTCCCATCCTGTGGTTTTCTGAACCACAGAAGTTGTTAGTGAACCTCCAGGGCTATTTTATATAGCAGAATTTTTTTTAATTAAAGCCTTCTGTTGAAATGATGTGCAGTTATGTGTGTGTGAGTTGATTTAAACTGTCTCTGAGGATAACAGATCAGACATGGCCGGTGGTATTGGTGTGGCAGAAGGTGGCACATAATCACAGAGGAGTGCATGTTATTTTTTACAATCTGATGCTCCGTTCTTTGGAGAGATCTAACTGAAAAGGGGATATTTTGAATGCTGGCCTGAAGAACACCCTGGTTAACCCCATTTAACACTCAGCATTCCTCATAGCTAGTCATGTCCAGGATAACAGGTGTATTTCAGGGCTGAGGTGCTGTTTGTCTGTACTGGTTCAATCCCTGTTTTATTGTCAGAATGAGCTTGTTCTGCTACACCTGAGTGCGCCAATCAGATCTGGGACCTTTCCTGCTGTAACTCTGGATATTACTCTGTTTTTTCTAGTGTGGTTGCTGAGAAATGGCCAATGAGAATCACAGAAGCCCTGCGGAGGAAGCATCTCTCATGAGTCACTCACCTGGCACCTCCAACCAGAACCAGCCCAGCTCCCCCAAACCCATGCGCCTGGTACAGGACCTGCCAGGTACCGACTCTGCCTTCAGGAATTCTGCAGGGCCCTGGGAGCAGGGAGGGGGGTGAAGCGAGGCTGCCAAGGGAGGCTGGGAACGATGTGCGTTTCAGAGTGTGCTGTGACAGTGGTGGGCACCTGCAGGGCAGGGCTGTCGTGCAGGATGCTCCTCTCCTGACTCTCACTGTCCTCTCAGATGAGCTGGTGCAGGCTGGCTGGGAGAAGTGCTGGAGCAAGCGGGAGAACCGCCCGTACTACTTCAACCGCTTCACAAACCAGTCTCTGTGGGAAATGCCTGTGCTGGGACAGCACGATGTCATCGTAAGTGCACACTTACCTCAGGGGGCTGTGCCAGGACTGGGGTGTTCGTGGTCTGTGGTCCTCACATTACAGGTGTGGGAGGGTCTTCTGTGCCTTCAGAGCTCCTTGCTCAGTCCATTATCTGGCATGATTCTGGGGAAGTGTTCCTCTGTCAGGTGCCTGTCAGGTGATGCTGTTCCAGGCGTCATGCACCGCTCAAAGAACACTCAGCGTGGGGGATTTGTGATGAGTTTTTCTCATTAAAGTCTTAAAGAAAAGCGTATAGACACAGATCTAGAAAAGAGTCTTTCAGCTTTGTATGACTAGTGGTGTCCTTATTTCCATCCACGTGGGAGCTGGGAGCAGTGCGATGGGAAGTGAAGAGCTTTCCTCCTTCGTTTGGAACGCTGCAGTGGCAGCGGGGGAGCTGACGTATGCTGTTGTTGTTTGGACTCTCATAGTCAGACCCTCTGGGACTGAACGCAGCTCCAATGCCACTGGAAGGTGGGGTGGCAGATGCTTCTGTGGAGAGCAAGCAGAGGAAGAGGAGGTTCTCCGAGGAAGTTCCACCAAGTGGCAACAGTGTGAAGAAGCCCAAGGTGGGTGCTCTGAAACAAATGTGTGCAGCCTGAAACCAAAGGGGGCTGGAGAGCTTATGGGGGTGTCCCGCATGGTGTTCTGGTGTGGGACTGTTTGGTTCACTGGGCTGCTTCTCCTTTACCTGTCTCTCTGGTGCAGTAATTCATCTTTCACAAACACAGGCGGATGTCCCAGGGAACTCAGCTGCTCAGCCAGTCCCCAGCTCTCCCAGTATTCCAGGAACTTCTGTTTTGAAGGCATGGTGTGTTTCACCTGAAGACAAACAGCAGGCAGCTCTTCTGCGACCAACTGAGTGAGTTGTCTCCATTTGTCTTCTGTTCCTTTCTCAGTGGAGTGTTAGAGGCACACAGGTTTCCAGATATCATTGAGGAACCTGAGGGATAAATCACTGCCAGGAGTCTTGATAATTTGGTTTCCTGGCTGGCGTAACAGTCCAAGGAAGCATCTTTAGAATATTTGATAATTAGCCAATGATCTGGTTATCCTGATGACATTTGCTTCTGCCACAGAGTATACTGGGACCTGGATATTCAGACAAATGCCGTGATTAAGCAGAGGGCACCATCGGAAGTGCTTTCTCCACACCCCGAGGTGGAGCTGCTCCGGTCCCAGCTCATTCTCAAGCTGCGGCAGCATTACCGTGAGCTCTGCCAGCAGCGAGAAGGTGAGTTTCTGTTGGACTCTCTTGATTACCTTCTCAGTCCTGCTGTGCTGTGGTGATCTACCTTTTGTTTTATGCCTGTCTAGTCCCTGTGTTATCTGTTTGTGATGGTTATACTCTGTGACATTGTTGGTTAATTGATTAGGCAGAACTTTATGTGATAATCCTTTTCAGAGCTACTGGGCATTTCTGTGTTGTATTGATTAGACCCTTCTTCTGTGCGTCTTCAGGGATTGACCCCCCGAGGGAGTCATTTAATCGTTGGATGTTGGAGAGGAAGGTGGTTGATAAAGGGACAGATCCTCTTTTACCGAGTGACTGCGAGCCAGTAGTGTCTCCTTCCATGTTCAGAGAGATCATGAATGACATTCCCATCAGGTACTGTTCTCAGACAGGGCACCTCTCTGGGATGGTTCTGGGTCAGTCTGGTGCGGTGGTTTATTTGCCACAGTTCTGCTGCGGTGCTTCCCTTTGGCTAATGAAATGGTTGGATGCTGCTGAAGGAAAGCTGAGGAACTGAACCTGGCCTCCATGCCTTTGTGAGACTCATGTATATGAATTTAACTTACCTCAGGTTATCCAGAATCAAGTTCCGGGAGGAAGCCAAGAGGCTGCTCTTCAAGTATGCTGAGGCTGCGAAACGACTGATTGAATCCAGGTGGGAGCTTCTCTCGCAGTGCTGTCACGTTCAGAAAAGACAAAAGGGCTATAGGGGCTGCTCATCCTGCCTTATCCAGCACTGGTCATAATGTTATTGAGGAAAAGCAAAGTTAGGAACATATAGAAGAAAAACAGTGGTGCTGGAGCCATCTTTTGATAGTGACATTACTGTAAAATTTAATACTGGGAAGCTGAATGTGTGTGGAGACAATGAAGTACTGGGTATGGAATGTCTTCTGTTATCCCTGAGGTAAGATCAGGAGTGTTTGGGCACTCACTGCTGTTGCAGAGCAACAAGCTTAGAGTGGCATTTTGTATACAAGGTAAGGTTTTTCTGATCAGTTCTGCCACAGGAGACAGAACTGAGGAAGATTATGGAGAGAACTTTGTGGGGGAAAGGAAAAGCTTGTAAACAGGGTAGTTTTCTCAGAGTCACAATCCCCTAACAGTACTTGAAAGTTACAGGCAATATCAAAACGGACCATTGCCATGACAAATAAAGGCTTTGTGGGCCTCTCCTGTTGCAGAGAGGACAGCAGCCAGCTACACCAAGTTTTGGAGAGAGCATGGCAGTCCGTAGTCACGCAAACGTCTGGAAGCACTTTCCAGAGAACTGAAGGGGAGTGACAGGGATGGGCCTTGAGGAAGTATCAGTGTCCACATTCCCCACTGACAGAAAATTTTGGAGGTGGGTGGAATATCTTGCTGTGCAGCCATGAGTTAAATTTTGCCTCTCTGTTTCTGCAGGAGTGCTTCTCCAGACAGCAGAAAGGTGGTGAAGTGGAATGTGGAGGACACCTTCAGCTGGCTGCGACGGGACCATTCTGCCTCCAAGGAGGACTACATGGTCAGTGTCCTGCTGATGTGGGGCTGGGCACAGGGAGCTGGGGAGAGGGCATGTGAGGGCAGGTACAGGTCCTTCTGGAGACGGCTGCCATTGCTTCCCCTTGCTGTGTGCCACGGGAGAGCAGCCTGGAGACACTGAGGACCCCTGGAGAGCCAGTGGTGGCCGTGTGAGGGACTCTGGTTCTCTGTTTCCACAGGACCGCCTGGAGCACTTGCGCAAACAGTGTGGGCCCCACGTGTCTGCTGCAGCCAAGGACTCTGTCGAAGGCATCTGCAGTAAAATTTACTACATATCCCTGGAATACGTCAAGCGCATCCGGGAGAAGCATCTTGCCATACTCAAAGAGAACAATATCTCTGGTATGCAGCCAGCTTTGAAGAGCTGTAGAGCTACAGCACTGCAGTTAAAGGCCCCATGCTCTGGCCTGTCCCTGTTCAGGGGACAGGCCAGAGGATAGCTCTGTATCCAAAACTCAGAAAGTCTGTGTTTCAAAGTAAGAAGCAGCCGGTCCAGCATAGGCCTCAGCTGTCAGTCACAGTGTATGTGCAGTGACAGACTGTCTTCCATCAGGTGCTGTGACCAGCTGTAACATCAATACTATAAATAATGTGATTTGCCAGGATGAAGTAGCTTGTTAGGAGCAGGTCACACTGAGCAAGATGTTTGTTCATTTCACTGGACCCTGCTTTTTTGCTCTGCTGCTTCATGAATTCCTGGGGACAGCTGACACCGCCTTAGTAATGCTGAGTGTTCTCCCTTTATTCTCATTTGCCACATTTCTTGTGTTCTGAGCACCTTTCTGCACCCTTCTGCCTCCCAGTTTCTCACTGTGCACCCTTTCCAGGCAGACAGTTCACATTCCTTGATCTTTTCTGTGTTATTTCTTCCTAGTTCACTTCTGTACATCTGCCTCTAGTCACCTTTTCCTTCCTCCATGGGGTCTGCTTCTTTCATTACCACTGTCGGTAGTCCTTTTCCCTTTTGGGTCCTGGCTCTCCTCGTACTCCCTTCAGGTCCCAATGTCTGCCTTTTGCCATTGTTTTTGATGCTTGTCTTCCAACCCCACTAAGTCAGAGATTCCTTCCAGCTAATCTGTGAGCTCTCCCTGAAGCCGAGGTGATGGATAACCACAGGGTGGAGGGAGATTCATTTGCCTCCTGCATTTGGCAGCCTGGGAATTTTTATTGTGCTTTGGATGAGTTTGGGGCAAACTCAAATAAGAAACAGTAGCAACAAAAAGAGTGTTTTATGTGTTTGGAACATGCCTCAGGATGCTGGGGTGGCTGGGTGCTGTCTGCAGTTCTGCTGGGTTAGAGGTGGAGAAATGCTTTCAAGTGGGTCCTCTCTGTGCTCTGGCAGTGGGAGATGGGATTAATTTGGGGAATCAGCTTTGAACCTAGGTAGCTGCCTACGAAATCTGTAAGAGACCACCATGGTGTTTTTTTGGGAGAACCACCCTGCTCTTCAGCCCTGTTTAGGTTGCTGTCTTTTGAGGTGGACTTCACAGCGGTCCTGAATACCCTTGGCTTCTCACAGGCTGCCTTTCTGTTTGTTCTCTGTAGCTGAGGTAGAAGCTCCTGAGGTCCAGGACAGGCTGGTGTACTGCTACCCCGTGAGACTGGCCATCCCCTCCCCACCGCTCCCCAGCGTGGAGATGCACATGGAGAACAACGTGGCCTGTGTGCGGTACAAGGGGGAGATGGTCAAAGTGAGCCGCAACTACTTCAGCAAGCTGGTAAGGGCTGGGTGCTGAGGCTGCTGCCCCTCGGGGCTGGGTCATCTCCATATGCTCTGAGGGCAGGGCTGGGCAGAGGATGGCCAACTGACCTTGCAGGGCTGTCAGACACTGCCATGGGCATGAGGACAGCTACTCTCACCTTAGCTGGGGTCAGGCTCTGCTGGGAGTATTTCCCAGGTTTTGGGTGTGTGCTCTGAATAAGTGTGCCAATGCAGCATTGTACTCAAACCGAGGCAACCCTTGCTGAGAGACACGTGCTGGTGTGGTGGTTCATTCATTTCATGGTAGTGACAAGCTGGTGGCTCATGCAGTGACAGCAGATGTGCTGACAACTCCCTGCAGAGCCCACCTGCTCCTCAGCCTCCCTCTCCCTGTCACAATGGGCGTTTATCACCGTAGCTCGGCTATTCCTGGTGTCTTCAATGTCTGGGCTTTCTCTTCCAGTGGCTTCTCTATCGGTACAGCTGCATCGACGACTCGGGCTTTGAAAAGTTCCTGCCCAGGGTTTGGTGCCTTCTCCGTCGATATCAGGTACATTAGAAAGCGTTGGCAGCACTGGGAACTTGTCTTTGCTCTGGGAAAGGGCCACGGCCTTGGGAGCCTGGAGCAACACAGGGTTTAGACTGGGTCTATAGTCTGCTCATGCTATGCTGAGGTAGGACTGTGGTCTGGGGAGCAGTTGTGGTCTTGACACGAGACCTCGGTGTGGGTAAAGATTTTTGTGAAGGAAACCTTCAGTAGCTCTTGACTCTGAGGGGCAGCTGGAGGCTCACTTGGGTACAAGAGAAAACTGATGGTTTTGTGGGATCAGTTGGATAAAATCTCTAAAGAGCATTCTTGGGTACATGCAGGGACCTACACGCATTTGAGAAAGGACGAGGGGGCCCTGCATACCTAGAGGAGTGGGTGCATGGACGTGTGGCCCTGGGTCTGTGGTCAGTGAAGGGAGCAGCAGGAACAGCAAGTGCAGGCATGGCTCACCAGGGTTTGCTCTCCTCAGATGATGTTCGGTGTGGGGCTGTACGAAGGGACTGGTCTGCAAGGGGCACTTCCCGTGCACATCTTTGAAGCTCTCCACAAGCTCTTTGGAGTGAGTTTTGAATGCTTTGCCTCGCCCCTGAATTGCTATTTTAAACAGTACTGTTCAGCCTTCTTGGACACAGACGGGTATTTTGGATCCAGGGGGTGAGTATTATGTTCCCTTGCTCTGTGTGGGTGTGGGTGCGTGCCCGTGAGATGACTCAGGACGAGCTGATGGGGATCTTTGCTTCATTCTCCAGCCCGTGCCTGGATTTCTTCCCTATAAGTGGCTCTTTTGAGGCAAATCCTCCGTTCTGTGAGGAACTGATGGATGCCATGGTCTCTCACTTTGAGGTATGTCTGCTCACCAGTGGGGTCGTTTGGGATGGAGCTGTGCCATCCATCCTCTGCTCGCACCACTCCTGCACCCTGAGGGCAGGGGCAGAGGATGGTAACAGCTGGGCACTGCTCTTGAAGCAGCATTTCCTTTCTGTAGGACTCATTAAATACGTCATTGCTCAGCCAGTGCTGAAATTGTTCCTTTTCTTCTTGCACTAGAAACTGCTGGAGAGCTCCAACGAGCCACTCTCCTTCATTGTCTTCATCCCCGAGTGGCGGGACCCCCCCACGCCAGCCCTGACCCGCATGGAGCAGAGCAAGTTCAAGCGACACCAGCTCATCCTGCCGGCCTTCGATCACGAGTACCGCAGCGGGTCCCAGCACGTCTGCAAAAAGTAGGCTTTGTTCTCAGAGCCTTCTGGGAACACGGCTTTGAAGCTGTGTGACAGAAATATCCTCTCCCAAGCTGAAATCAGTGGGAAGCAGGGAGCAGTCAAGGACAAGCACAGCGCATCATCACCCTGGGTGTTTAGGATGGGCAGACAGCATGGTGAATTCAACGTCTGTTTAATGACTGCTAACTTTAGCTTGTGAGAGGTGTATGCCTTGGGCACGAGTCCAGCTGGAACAGGTCACACCTGTGGTGCTGATCTGTGCCTCTGCCAGCTCTCAGGACTGGTAGCTGCCTGTGCTGCAGCAGCTGGATGTCACTGGGAGAGCAGAGGCAAGGGGCAGTGGGGACTTGGTTCCCAGCGGGGCAGGCTGGCCTCTGCTCTGCTGCTGAGGCAACAAGTTTGAGCAACAGCTTGTTTAAGCAACAGGTACCTGAACACTCAAGTTCTTACCTGCTTAGGACTGATGCCTCACTGTGCTGAGTCCGCTCTGCAGGGACAGCAATGTTCAAGCACATGCATGTACTGGTAGAGAGTGATGGGGCTCTGCAGCATCAGTGGTTCTTCCCTCTGGAATCTCAGGAGCCTCTACTGTACTCAGAACTGCCCGAGGCTGCACTGTGCCTCCCTGCTCCTCGGAATAATGAGAGAAAGGACGGGACAAATACTTGATCTAGTGATGGCAGGAAGAGGAGGAGAAGGTGTCGATGGCTTTGGGCAGGGGCAGGGGAGGTGCTGATGCCTGTGCTCTTCCCTTGCAGGGAGGAGATGTACTACAAGGCTGTGCACAACACAGCCGTCCTCTTCCTGCAGAACAGCGCCGGCTTTGCCAAGTGGGAGCCCACGCCAGAGCGGCTGCAGGAGCTCGTTGCAGCCTACAAGCATTCGGGCCGGACCCTCAGCTCCTCGTCTTCCTCCTCCTCGTCCTCATCCTCCTCCTCCTCCTCCACAGCGGACAAAGAGCGGGAGCTGGGCCGAGAGCAGAGCAGCAGCCGAGAGACTAATCCCAACTAAGGCAGAGGTGCGAGGCAGCAGGGGAGGTGCCGGCGGCCCCGGGGGAGGCTGGCCGGGGCAGCAGAGACTGCTGGCTGCGCAGCACCGGCTCGGGACTCCTGCACAGCAGCTCCACGGCACCTGCTCTCCTCTGCGAACTGCACGCCAGCCCCCAGGAGCCGGGAGCGCCCGGCAGCCGGTGGGAGAGGAGGCTCAGCCGTGGCCCTCACCAGGGGCGAGGGAGCCCAGTGTGGCGCGGCAGGAGGAGCCGGCAGCTCCGCGACGCCGGAGTGCCGAGGGAAGGGGCAGCCAGAGCTGGGACGCGCGCGGGCAGAAGGACGGCGGAACAGATGGAGGGATGGATGGCAAGCGCGAGTGCTGGGCGCTGAGCGCCGCGGCCGGAGGGGCCCCGGCAGGAGAGGGACGGGCAGAGCCCGGGGGCTCCTGCGGCCGGACTGGCCCCAGCACGGCTCCGTGTCCATAGTGTAAATAGTTCTGTCTGTGGCGCCACACTCCTCGTGGGGCTGCTCCCATCACATCTGTGTTTCTTTCTTATGTGTGAGTCCCGAGTTCGCTGACATTGTGTCCTGGAGAGGGGAGGAGCAGAGGAGAAGAGTTTCTTTGGTGTGTAAAGACGTCTTTGCAGCTGTTTTGTAGTCGTCGTGGTTTTTATGCAGAGCCTCTGGGCTTTATTTAACCTCCTTGGGTTTTGTTTTGTAAGGATTAATTTAACACCGCTAACCATTTTATTACTTTTATCAAGAAGAGCAAAGTCTATTTTTGATTTCTGTTTCCTAGTTCTTAGGAACATTAAAACCAGCATACAGCTCTGCTTGTGTCCATGACTTTCCTTCTTTGGTGTCTGGGGTCTGTGCTCACCCCTGTCTGGTCTCTGCCTGGGTGGAAGGTAGAAAAATGTTGGAGTTTGGTTTTTCAGAACTATCTGGCATCTGCCCCATTCCAGGCAGCCCTGCCCTCCTGGTGAGTTTAGTTTCCTAATGACCAGTGTGAGCCCCTGAAGCAGCCTGACCACCCCACTGCTCCAGTGAGGTTTTGGTGCTCTCCCCTTGGAGAAGTGCAGGCAAGTCCACTGCCTTTGGACTCCTTGGGGCATTACAGCCAACCTCTCCTGTAGGGTGCCACAGCTGTGCTGATGCTGGAGCAGTGTCAGTGCCAGAGCAGTGACAGTGCCACTCTGAGGTGGGCAGGAATTGCCCTGCCCCAGATGCTGCCTGCTCCCAGAGGCTTCATAGTTCTCCAGAGATGCCTTCGATGGTGGTGAGGAGATCAATGATGTCCTTTAAGTCAGGGCAGTTGGGAATGTCAGCTGAAAAAGTGGCAGTTTGTAAAGCTTTTTTTCCCCTTTAATCATTGTTTTTGAGCCAAGACCTCCTGCTCCCGAGGCACAGGTGAGCAGAGATGTGCTGATGCTGGGAGTGTCCCTAACCCACCCCTTGGTCAGTCAGTGCACACTGAGCCCTTTGCCTGCTCCCACAGGTGAGGGACAGTTACCTGGTTAAGTATCCAGTAGCCGTGGTCGCACAGGGGATGTGTAAACATCAGGGGCCAGAAGCCCAGTGGCATGGGCTACTTGTGGCGTCTCCTTTATCTCAACAGAGCAAGAGATGGTCGATGGGGAACATCAGGTTGACACTTGGGGGCATTTCAAGGGCAGATAACCAGGACTAGGTCAAGCTGTGCAAGGGGCTGTGGTGCGAGGGGCAGCTATGGGAGCAGCTGGGAGCAGTGGGTGGTACGGGCAGGACTGGGAGGAATGAGGCACACCAGGAGGAGCTGGAGCCCTCACATAAAAGCTCCATCAGACTGTACCAAACCTGGACGATTTGAACTAAAGCCCTAACTACCATTGTCCCTGTGGTGGGCAGTGCTGCCACTCTCTTGCCTGGAGGGAAGGAGGGGGTCCCTGAGTGCTTTTTGTCCCCCGGGGCTGCTGGAAACGCCCCGTGAGGGCAGCAGCTGCGGGTGGATTTGACCGGTCTTGGGAGGCACAACCCGCAGCGTGGGATGTGCTGGGGGCTTGGCTGTGCCCAGCCTGAATCTATCAAGTGCTGTGTCCCCTGAGTGCCCTCGGCTCGACTCCCCGGGAGTGCTGAACCCCAAGCGCCGCTACCGCAGGCCCCACGCCGGGAAGGAGAATCCTCAAGGCTGACCGTGAGAGGGGAACGCTGGAGTACCGGGAGCCGCACCGATCCCCCACCAAAGCACCGCCCACTGCATCGACCTCTGCGCCTCCCCCTCTCAGGCCGGCGGGACCCGGTTCTGCACGAGGGGGCTCCGCGGGGCCCCAGCACGGCCCGTCCGAGCTCNAGCCCGCCGGGGCCGGGGCCCGACCAGCCGCTGTGTCCCCGCCGGGAGCTGCGGCGTGGAGCGCAGGTACGGGAGAGGATGCGGTGCGAGCCGGGAGCGGGGGCGGGGAGTACGGACCGAGAGCTGCTCGCCCCGGGAGCCGGAGCGGGGGGAGGGGTGGGGGGTCCCCGCCGCTGGCAGAACCGATGTCCGGAGCCATCCCGGTCCCAGGGCCCCAGAGAACCCGCACGCACCGTGAGGGCCAAAGATGTGTCCGGGAGCTGCCCTCCCGCCGGTGCCGGCCCCTGGGAGCGATTTTTCCCCCGCAAAGCAGGGGCCGGGATGACGGCGAGTCCCAGCGCCAGTGTCACCAGCCGGGGGTTGGAGTCGGGCCCGGGGAGGGGACTGTCGCCACCGCTCTGCTCTCCCTGCCCCGCTCTCCCACCGAGCCCCGGGGACTGACCAGGACAGTGACCATGAGATGCTGCGGAGCTGGGACCCCACGCGTGGGAGGTAGCGGGCCCGGGACGTGCCCTCAGCCCTTGCTGACAGCGATGCCCTCTCCCTGCAGCCCGGGCAGCCCCCAGCAGCCCGCCAGGAGCATGGCCCAGCCAGAGAACAAACCGGGGTCCCGGCCGATGGCACCCTCGTCCCCCGAGCTGGAGTGCCAGATCTGCTACAGCCGCTTCGACGCCCGTGCCCGCAGGCCCAAGCTGCTCCCCTGCGGCCATCGCCTCTGTGCCCGCTGCCTGCGCAGGATTGTTCCCCCAGGGGACGCTTCAACCCCCCAGCTCCGCTGCCCCTTCTGCCGCCAGCACAGCCCAGTGCCGGGCGGGGACGTGCAGCAGCTGCAGGATGACGGTGAGGCACTGGCACTGCTGACAGGCGGTGAACGGGCCAAGAAACGGGGTCCACCCCGATCTCCTGAGGTGCTGCTCTGCCCCAGTGTGCTGGAGCCCACATCCAGCCCCGACTGCCTGGTTGTTACCATCCTGGAGGTGCCAGAGGACGTGGCCCCACCAGAGAGCCTGGGCAGGCTGGAGGTGGTGCGGCTGTACCGCCCCACCAGCCTGGGTGCACTGCCCTGCCACGGCCCTGGGCAGAAGTGGCGCTCCTGGGGGTGGCGAGCCATCCCCCGCTTCATCCTGGGCGTCCTCTGCCTCCTCTACTTCAGCTCCCTGCCCTTCGGCATCTACCTCCTGCTCATCGAGCACCACAGCCTGGGCATCATCCTGGTCAGCCTTGTGCCCTCCACCCTCCTTCTCTGCATTGTCTACAGCCTCTGCCAGTGCCTGTGCCTGGAGGTCTTTGGGTTCCCCCACTCCTGACCCTGCACGGCCAACCCCTGTGCCTAAACCAGGGAGGATTTGAGATCCTTGGAGCATTGTCCCTTGAGGTACAGGTGTCCTCTGACCCATAGCATGCTCTGCCCGGACCGTGGGGAGAAGCTCAGTGCCTGGTGCCTTCCCATGCAGAACAGCACTGGCTTTTCCATGTGGGTGCTCCCACTGGAGCGGCTGCAGGAGCTCGTTGCAGCCTACAAGCATTTGGGCCAAACCCTCAGCTGCTCGTCCTCCTCCTCCACAGCAGATAAAGAGCAGGAGGCAGGACACCAATCCCAACTGAGGAAGCGCGAGTGCTGGGCGCTGAGCGCCGCGGCCGGAGGGGCCCCGGCAGGAGAGGGACGGGCAGAGCCCGGGGGCTCCTGCGGCCGGACTGGCCCCAGCACGGCTCCGTGTCCATAGTGTAAATAGTTCTGTCTGTGGCGCCACACTCCTCGTGGGGCTGCTCCCATCACATCTGTGTTTCTTTCTTATGTGTGAGTCCCGAGTTCGCTGACATTGTGTCCTGGAGAGGGGAGGAGCAGAGGAGAAGAGTTTCTTTGGTGTGTAAAGACGTCTTTGCAGCTGTTTTGTTGTCATTGTGGGTTTTTTTGCAGAGCCTCTGGGCTTTATTTAACTTCCTTGGGTTTTGTTTTGTAAGGATTAATTTAACACCACTAACCATTTTATTACCTTTATCAAGAGCAAAGTCTATTTTTGATCTCTGCCTTGGATCTGCCCTGCTCTCCACGGGCTGCTCACAGCAGCACTGGCAGTGAAGTTACCCCCAACTCTGCCCACCCCTGCATCCCTACCAGCATCCTCAGTGATATCCTGCATCCCTGCCAGCATCCCCCACCAGCATCCCCACCGTAGACAGGCAACATCAGGAGACCCAAGACAGAGTCATATTTATTACTGTGCTGTGTCCCTCCCCACCCACATCTCCCACTCTGCTTGGCCAGGCAGCTGCTGGGTCCCATGGCTGTCTCTCCTGCCATGCCCTTGGGTACAGGACACGATTATCCCAGCCCTACACCTACACCTGCTCCAGCACCACCGGCACCTTCGGGGGACACCCATTCTTGTTGGGGGGAGATTCCAGCATCTCTGCCACACTCCAGATCTTGGGTTTCTCTGGCTGTTTGCCCTGTCCAGGGCCTGTCCTCACCTCGGGGCTGCCCCCGCACCCATCCTGCACAGGGCTGGGACTGGGAATGGGGACGGCACCCGATGGGACCCCCTCGCCCTCGCTGTCCTCGCCATCCGAGGCGCTGCGTGTGGCCCAGCTCGCCTTGTTCTCCTTCTTGAGGCGCCGGCGGGCGTTGGCAAACCAGGTGGAGACCTGGGTGAGGCTCATCCGGCTGACCACGGCCAGCATCACCTTCTCCCCCTTGCTGGGATAGGGGTTCCTGGGGTGTCGCGCCAGCCAGGCCTTCAGTGCCCCGGTGCTCTCCCGTGCCGCCGCCGCCTTCGCCCGCCCCGGCTCCGTGGGCAGCCCCAGCGGCACCTCATAGGGTGCCGAGACCTGGAGGGGCAGAGGTGTGTCAGGGTGGGACGGGGAGGGGCATCACAGCCAGAGGAGAGGGGCTGTGGGATGTCAGGGCTCTGCCCTCCGTGTGTGGGAGAGGGCAGAGCTGTGTCCTGCCCGTTGTCTTCCTCTCCCGTGTGCACCCAAAGTGCCA
>VZTH01006607.1:15617-45432 GCA_013397815.1 Aleadryas rufinucha | reverse complement strand
TGTGTGTGAGACCAGTGAAATGCAACCTGCAATGGTTTCGTAATCACCGCGCCGTGATTGAGGGCGCGGAGGAGCTGCCACGGGCTGCAAGCTTATCTGTTTTGTTCCTCAAGTGGCACATGCCAAAGATAACTCCCCCTGGTTTGTTGGCTGGCGTGGTTGTACGTACACTTAAACTGCTCTTGATAGTTATTTTCAGTTAAATACTGGGAAATAACTTTCTTAGAAGAGTTTTATCTCCTTGGAGGGTGGGTATGGGTCTGCCAAGGAGACTCCAGTGGTCCGTAGCTGAAAGGAAGCTCACCTTTAGGCAAGCAGAAAGTAATTATCTTTGTTTATGCTCTAAACTCTGCCTTATTGTCCAAAAATGGTGATATATCTCAGACTCAGGGAAAATATTTATATCGTCAGACTAAATAACAAGATCTTTGTGGTTTGTGATCTGTGTGAGTGCACTCAGTGTATTTCCCTGGATGTAAAGGGGTAATGTGCCCCTAGATCTTGTGTCTGATGCTGGGAAACTCTGTCTCCTGGTTAAAGGTTTGGAAATAGAGGGTCAGGTTCCCCAGCTGAAGTGTCCAGATCCCTTTGGGACATGCCATGGGACTGTTTGCAAGGGGGAGAACTGGGTAATTGAATAGAGTTGGTGTGATCTTTTGTTCAAAAGTGGGATGAGGGAAGGCACAGGGATGTGTAGCCTGAAAGCAGCCTTGGAAAGGTCAGCTCAGGACCTGGAGGGCTGGGAATGGATCTGGATTTAGATTTGGATAGGTGAAAAGGAGCTCAAATACATGCTTATTGGCTCTTTGATCCAGAGATGCTTCTTGTTCCTGTAAAACAATAACATAAAATGAATAGGGTTTTTCCCCCCTCCCCCAGTTTTCAACTCCCAAGTGCTGAGTGGCCCTTAAAGGGAATGCTTGGGATTGTGATCCATTCAGCATAACAGACATCTGCCTGGTGTGCTCTAAAAGCTCCCTGCAGATCAGTGGAGAACACAGGTACATTTTGGGGGGTTTTAGAGCAGTGACTTTATTTGTAGCATCTGCTCCCAGTCTGTCCCCTCAGCAGCATGGGGCAACTGATGCAAACAAAGCAGGTAGAGATCTTCTCTAGCAGCAGGTTGCACATGAGGAAGCTGAGGCTGTACCACTTATGCACCTTTAATGTTACCTCTTGTTGTTGGATAAATGATGGCTGTGCAAACTGGCTCCTGCTCTTTATTTCTCTTAAGTATTTTTACCTGTATATTTTAGGACAGGGCTTGTTTATGTTATTAAGCTCATTAAAGACTACAGAGGCATGGCAAGAATAGCATGGCTTATTCCTTTAACACTGGAAAGTGCAAGTCACAATGGGAGTAGTTAGAATATAGAGTAGAAATTATTACTGCCCTGACTAATAGCTTTAAAATACCAAACTGCAGCTGGTAGCTGTCCTTGCTGTAAGACTGAGCTGTTTGGTAGCTCATGGGGAGATGCAGCTGCACATTTCCAGGTTACCTCTTTTTAAGGGAGAAGCATGGATGCAGTCATGTTGAAAGTCTGTGTTCAACACTTGCTGTCCTGTGGTAACAGAATTATATGATAGACTTTGTTCTAAGATCTCCAAGGAAGCTTCTCCTTTTTCATTCTAGTTTATAATGCCCCAACACTTCTATAACTTGGTATCTGGCAATAAAAGTTGTTTCCCATAGGTATTGATTCAGTCTTAGAACCTGTGAATTTAGTCTGAGCAAGGACTGAGATCGTTTTGAAATCAAGCCATGCGTCTCCTAAGCAGATGTTTGGCTATTCCACATCTGAAGGCTGCCCAGGGAAATGTTGCAGCTTTGACATAAGCACCAACACAAACATGGTGAATATCAAAGACTAGCACCAGGCTGTCTTTTCTCACTGTGTGGCTGCTTTATGTTTTAGCATTTCTTTGCTGCTTCTGTTGCCCTCTCTTCCTGTTTTTCTAAGATGACCAAGTTGTAAATCACACTCCTTCCACGTGGTCTCAGCTGCCCGGGCTCCCCGTGGTGACAGAACCTTCCAGCCGTCTCCGGACGTGGGGGCAGTGGTCAGGCTCCCACCCTGGACATCTGTCAAGGTCCATTGGCTGATCAGAAGTGACCAGCACTGCCCTGGCCCACAAAAATGTGATTTGAGTCAATACAGTGAGTTTCCTAAATTATGCCTTTGTGTCAAGTCTTGATCAGGCTGACACGATGACAGATATGAGCAGATTTCCCAAACGTTCCACTCGTGGATTTTCCCCTTGAATGTGTGAATGCATCTGCAGTGGAGAACAGAAATGCGATGCTGACGGGTCTGTGGTGTCCAGGTCAGTTTGGTTTTGGAACAGCCAGTCGTGGTCATTTCCACTGGCGTTTCCTTGAGCAGCCCATGCCAGCGGGAGGGTGAGCCAGGAGAGCCTGTGAGAAACCTTGCTGCTTTATGGAATTTCATAAAACCCTGTGTGAGGCAAGAATGTGAGTGTGTGATGAGACACTTCCCTGCTTAGCAGAGGGGCACAGAGGAGATTTCTGATTTCTCTTGCTGTATGAAGGCTACAGAACTTTCTGTTCCCAGCGACTGGAAAACTGCTCTGGCACAAACAAGACAGAACTTGCTTTTGTGTATAACTCTCCAAGGCACAGTTATGCAAATCAGCTGTAAAGGAGCAGTGACTTCAGACAAACTCGACTTCGGCTGAATGTTTTAGCTGGATAGACTTCTTCAGAAAGGGCTAACTTAACCCTTTATCACTTGCCACTGGAGTTTGATATCTCTGAGTAGCTTCTTCATGCTGTAGCATTTTCTGCTTGACACAAAGCGTAGTGAAAGATGGACGTGACTTGGACTCAGAAAAGTGTATTTGATTGTTGTGCAAAGCACAAGACTGTATCAGTGGATGTATTTGCATCAGAGGCAAGGATTTAGTCTGAAATTATTTCCATTTTTAACAAAATAATGCAATAAAAAGGCTTATTACTGGACAGTGTTAAGTGTATCAGCAAAGATGCAAGGGCATATAAAGCTTCTTTCTGTGCAGTTCAGATGATGGATCTTGTATGTAGGCAGTAAAATTATGTTTAATAAATGATGGTGATATTGAAACAGTTTGAAAGAATAGTAATTAAGTGTGTATTTTTTGTGGCATTGATTTTCCTAAAGTGGTTTGGGCCCGTTCCATTAGTCTGGATAATGGCATTCCCGGGAAGGAAGCGGATCCCAGCACTGCTCAGGTCCTGTGGGTGGCCCGGCTTGGCCTTCGTTCATCTCAGCTCCCCAGTGGTGTTTGCAGCTGTGTGATGCAGATGTGTAATCGATATGACTTTTAAATATCCATGTTTTTCCGCTCTCCTGTTACCTCTGGCTGCCTCTGGGTGAACGTTGTCCCGTCCTGTTGGCCTGCACGTTCTGCCATCGCCGTCTGGGCGTGCATATGTCCATGTCCCTTGGGAGAGGGTGACAAATGCATCTTCTACAGCTGCTCCTGGAAGCTGGAGAGAAAATGATCCCCACTCAGGGCAATTTGCAATCCAAAAAACTAGGAGCTGAAGTTAAATGGAGATTATACGTCATAGCTTTGAATACTGATTTTAATGTCCAAAGAAATACCTACTAAACTGGGTTTCATTATTTTTCAGGTTTTCAGGATGAATCTGGAAAAACTCAGCAAACCAGAACTACTGACGCTGTTTAGCATTCTTGAGGGAGAATTAGAAGCAAGAGATCTTGTCATAGAGGCTTTAAAGGTAGGTTTTAAGTATCGGGATAAGCAACAAACATGACAGCAGTACTACTGTAAGTTCTGCAGAGTGCTTGTATCCAAGGTGAAGTTCAGGGGTAAAGATTTATTACTGGTTCAGAATCCCATCTTAGTATTAGCAGGATTATGTAATAAATGCTGTGTATAATTTTTGTCTTGGAATTGGTTATTGGAAGCTGGCTGCAAGAAGCATTTTGGTATTGAAATACAGTGTTACACGTGTTTTCATCCTTTCTGATAAAGAACCTTGTGCTTCTGCTGTGTAAAACGTCTACCAGAATCCCTTTGTAGGTTTTTTCCCCTTTAGCAAGGGGGGCTGCTTAAAGCAGAAACTCTCCTTGCCAAGAGGGATCACAGATTAGACTTTTAGTGACAGTAATGTCACACTAAGTTAAAAGCATCCGTGGCTTTGTGTTGGCTAAGCCACCATAAGCTGGCACTGCTGAGAGCAGCAGCCCTGAGTGCTCAGCTACTTATTCTTTCCCTTTGCTGGCACGAGCATTAGTGTAACCTTCCAGTGAGGCAGATGCTGCTAAAACTGCTCCAAAAAGCCGGTTTCAGTCCATGTCAGTGCAGCTGAGGCCGTGGTGCTGTGAGTGTGTGATGGGATGAGGCAGGGGTGGTGCTGGAGCCTCTTCCTGCAGCTGCAGGAAAACTGCTCCTGGTGCAGGAAAAGTGGCTGCAGTGGTGTGGGCTCTGTGCTGCTGCTGACCTGCAGCGGGTGGTGTGGGCTGTGGTGCTCTCTGCTCGGTTTGCTGCATTCATATTGAGACTGGAAATTATTTTTTAAAAAATATTGTCCGTGTGTAATTCTGCTGCTCTTTGAAGGATGCCTGGTTGGCACTCTGGAAAAACAGTGGTGGTATAAATGATGGCAGGGGTCAGTTTTGGAAGAAGTCAGTTGTGTCAGGGTTGAATATTGAAGGCTCTTTCAAGCTGACCTGTCACTGCTCATAATGTTTAAAACTTGCAGTATTTCAAAAGAGGAATGGCAGCTTGCAGGCCTGAGAGCTGCAGGGGCTTGCTTTGCCAGCAGAAGCTTCTCTAGCTTGATTCCAAACAGCTTTTGGGGGAGTGGGGGGATATCCTTCTCCAGAACAGTCGGGATGCTTATGTTTGTTGTTAGTTGCTTTTGCATTTAGATAATCATTTTGTTTTGGAGGAATATTGTTACCCTCTCAAAACCATTGATCAGGTGGAAGGTTTGGTTTCTGTTTTGAAACACACTTTCTCCTCTGTCCTGAGATCTGTTTTTTCATTGTGTGTGGTCAGAATGTGTTACCAAAACAAGCCTCACTTCAGTATTTCAGTGTGAAATGTGTATAATGGAGCACAGAGAGACCGATGGGAAGAAATGTAGCAGCTCCATTCCAGAGGCTTTTTATTGCCTACCTTCCAGTAGTGTAAAGCAATTATCTTTCCTGTTGAAATTTAACCTGCAGTTCCCTCTTGTGTTAGGAGATTAATACAGTAACAATACCCTTTGACATAATTTATCAAGTACTCATAACTGAGAAGAAATTAAACTAAATTGTAACCTATGCTTGATAATTATGGAGTGTAAAATACTGAGCTAATCAAAGGTTAGTGCTATTTCCCCCTTCCTCTGTCAGGGATATGCTGTAGTGCCTCAGATTGTGAGGAAAGCTGGAGGTGGTGGGAAAGGGCAATGGAAGCTTCAAATCCAGGCTGGCTCTTGCTGCTTCCTGAGAGTGATCTCAGGGAAAAATTGCCACTCCTGGAACGTGGCCTGTGCCTGCAGCACTGTGAGATGCTGTAGGTCTCCAGCTGTGCCTCTCCTCGGGTCCAAAAGCTTGTGCTCAGTGATGCTGCAGCCCAGGCCTGGCTTCCTGCTGGCAGCAGCTCTGCTGCCCTTTTGATACAGGGAAGGAAAAGTCGTGTAACTGCTTAGTCTGGTGGCTGGGCAAAGGTTCAGCAGCAGAGAACTTCCAGCTTTGCTTTGTCCATTTATTTGGAATATCCAGCTAGAGAAATTCTGGCCTTACACTGTTTTTCTCATTGTTTCCTGATAGTAGCTGTGGTAACAACTTTACCATGCCTCACTGGCTGGAGGACTTTGTGTGTGACTAATTAAAGGAAGCCTTGCTAATCTGTTTACTCACGTTTTGATGCATAAAAGTTCTGCCCTGAAGAAAAAAAAACCTTCTAAGACCGAATTAAAGATTTGCACTCTTGAGAGCATTTAGTTTGACTTGCATGTACTGGATAAACTGAGTTGTAATTTACACTGAGAGGAGTTGGGACACCCGGGGCTGGGGGAGCTGATTGTTCCCCACACAGAGGAACTGTGTGGCAGGGTGTCACAGCTCTCTCTGTTCCCTCAGTGTTATGGACAGTACCTGCCTTGGCAGCTGGATTTCTGTGGCAGAGTAGTAGTAGTTTTGTGTTAAATATGGGTATATGTTGGGAGCAGGTGGAGTTCAGTCCTCTGAACTTTCTTAGGGGATTGCATAATCCTAAACCACAGCAGTGATTTTCCCCAGCAGTTGTGTTAAACGCGTAGATGTCAGTGGCTGGAAATCAGAATTTTATCTGCCTGTTTGCTTCCCACAAAGTAACAAAAACACTTTTCCCTTCATGGGCTAATTTTACTTCTGCTTCAGATTTAAATACTTCCTAGCTCTGGTTGTTTGAGTCAAATCCTTTGGTACATTATAGAAAAGGACAAGCACTTGCAGAGGAAGAGCACCTTAATTTGTAAACATGGAATCTGATGGGAGCACAGGCTGCAATAATTGATATTCCTGCACGCTTAGAGACAAACATTTCGCATCTGGCATTTAGCAGAGAGAATCCATGCGTGCAGATGACAAAGCTTAAAATAGTTTTCTTCTTCCTCATGGTGTCAGGCACTTGTTGGCTGGCACTGGCCCCGTTCTCTCTCTGTGTCAAAATCGAGCTGCTGAGCCGGGTGTTCCAGACACTGCTTGTTGAACTTCCTTCTTTTTTCAACCTCTCTTCACCCCCTCTCCCTAAATCTTGACCCTTTCTTCCTCGCTGCCTGACAAACTGACTGTATTCAAAATATTCTTTCCCAGTGCTTCAGTTTGCTTCCTCTGTTTTAAAACCCCTTTGGAAAAAAAAAAAGGTTTGTTTTTTTTTTGCCTGAAAGTAGCTTTCTGTCCACTACATAAATCTCAATGTTCTCCTTAGAACAGATTTTAAGTCTCATTTCTTATTGTGCTCCTTTTCCTGTAGTTATAATTATGTTTATGTCATCCAAAAAACCCAGATGCTGTCAGAGAGTTGCATAATCCTGAGTTAGACTCTCAGTCCTTATTGCTATGTAGGAAGGATTGCATGAACCACAGGTTTGCCTTCTGAAATAGCACACCACGACTGGAAACAATTCAATATTTAAATGGATCTCTATCACTGTGTTAGAGCACTTTGTTCCCTCCCCCCTGTTCTTTTAAAGAGAGTTTTCCATACATTAGAACTGAAGTTCTGTTTACTTTTAGAAAACAGGAAGCAGTTTTCTGGCTTATTCTTTTATGTTAATAAGGCCTCAGGCAATTTACACTGGAATAGAAACTATTTTGTGTTAATGACTGGGAGCTGGTATTCATCTCTTTGCTTCTGAGTTCAGTGATTCACTATAAAGCATTATTAATGCGTTGCAGAACTGAGTGCTGTTTGTTAGTGGATTTAGAAGTTAGGTTTACAGTGCAGTTTCAAACACTTAAGTCTACCTCTTGTTTAAATAAAAAGAAAAGTTCGGTAATACAAAACCTTCCTGCTGTTAAATCTTTCACAGATGGGGCAAATTGGGCTTGTGCATCACTTATAAAGCAGCTTCCATGGAGCAGTGTTCCCATGGGTGCTGTCTTGCTGGAATGCAGGCATTCCTTACAGCTTTTCTTGCAAGCTTGGGGAACTTTTTGTTTATTTCCTGCTTGAAGCAGCACCATTTGCCAGTGTTTCAGAAACTCTCCTCACCCAGGTGTGTGCTGAGCAGGAGCAGAGGTGTGGGAGTGACTTCCATGCTGGAAGGGCTCCTGCTCTGAATCCCAGCTGTTCCCTGGTTTAGGGGTGCCCACGGTGCCGTTCCTGGGCAGTGCAGTCCCAGGACCACCACCCCGGGGTGCTGGGAGCCAGGCACAGCCAGGCTTCCACCAGGAATCCCCAGGGAAAGGAGCTGGGATTTTGTGCTGCTTGACATTTCCTGAGAAAACTTCTTCTGATTGTCAAAGCCGAGAACAGGTCCTGCTTGGGCAGGTGTGGGTCCCTCTCGTTTATCAGGTCTGCTCACTTGATGTAATGATGGCAATTAAGAGAGATGCTGCATTTGAGCAATTCACTTGGTGGCTCTGTGCCTGGCACTGCTGCAGAGCTGGAGCTAATGCAACACTGGAAATCCCACTCCAGCATTTTGACATTTATTTTTGGGCAAAGCAAGTGGTCCCCACCCCCATTTCCCTCCTCTTTGTCAGTGGCTGCTGTGACCTCAGCCTGTCTTTATTCCCAACTTCTGTCTCTGGGGAGAGGAGCTAATAAGGAAATTCAAGGCAGTAAGGAGCTATTTAAAGCTTATTCCACTCTCTGCTACATGAAGGAGGAACTTCTGTGCAAATTATTACTGGAGAACTGCATACTCAGTAGCTAGAGTTAATTAAGAGTGTGTTTGTCTTGTACCAAGGGTTAAAACCTGAACTCTGAAATTACAGGGAAGAAAAATGCTCTACTTGATGTCCAAAAAATACTTGAAATAAGTCTTGGAAATTCCCTGTTTGATGTTCCAGTAAAACAAGTTGTAAAGATTACTGAAGAGAGAGAGAATATTCTGTCACATAAACAAGGTTTCAGTAGAAGGAAATCTTTTATTTAAAAAAAATACAGAAATAGGTTATGGGAACATTCATCCCAAAACAGCCTAGAAATCCCAAGAGGAAACAGTAGTTTTTTCCTAACAAAGCAAAGCCTTTGCTTTGCCTGCCTGCACAGGAAACATCTTTTCAGTTGGGCCAGATATTGCTTCTGCCACATAAAATCAGAATTATCTCTTCCCAAACAGACTAACAGTGGTCCATTACCCAGACTTGAGCCCAAAGGCAGCCAGTTTCACATGGAACCCTCTCTGCTTATGCCTAATTTTTCCAATCCTCTGGAATTTTATTTTTAAGGCTAGTTTACGTGTATAGTTCCTTCTTGTTTTTGAAAGCAGCCCAAGTTATATGTTATCTTCTCTTCCTGTTGGGAGAGGTCAGTTTAACAGTCTTGAAAATTGCTGAATAATCCATTTAATTGCTTCTGGAATTTGAGTGTTCTGGTGGGACATTCACAGTTCTGCATGTTTGAGCTGATAGAGGTGGAGGCACTAAATTAGAAGGTCTGATTGCACAGAATTGCATCTGCTTTCAAAGCACTGCTGCTGATGTTGGAGGTACGTTTGTCATCTCTGGTGTTCAGATGAAATTTTCCACACCTAAGCTAACACTGCATTTTGTAACCTTATTTCCTTGTAATTTAAGCCTTATTTCCTGTGGTTTTGTGTTTTCTGTGCTGGGATCTGAGATCTAGGTTGGGTTTATTTCACTTTGGGCTCACTAATAGAGTATTTCTCTTCCATCATCAAGTTCCTTCTGTTCTGAAAGTTGAACAAAAACTGCATTTAAGGTAGAATCCAGTTCAGACAGGACAAAATCCAGAAGTGTTGAAGATGTTTGTACGTGACCTGCAGTGAAGTTGAGCTGCAGGGTTGTCTCAGGGAGGAGCACAAGCCATGGCCAGAGTCACTCTCTGTGACACTCCCACACCTGTATAAAATAACCTCTGGAGATTATGGCACTATGACTTAATTTTCCAGGAGCTGCCTCAGTGATTTAGGTGACCCAGGTGGCTGCTCTGGAGGAGCTGTAGCACAGAGGTGTCACAGGCTGGAAAATCCCTATTTGCATTTCCAAGTGCACAGTGGCCCAAATGCCAAAGCACGGGGGTTGTTTTTGCAAACTTGATGTGGTCGGTGTAGGATGACCTGGTTAAGACCTTTTCTAGTCTAGACAACTTTAATTAAATGTTTATGCTCTGCTGGCTACGGAGGAAGAATAGCTGGACTTGAGAAAGCTCTTAATGTTATGATAGTCTCATCTGTTTGTCATGCTGGTTCAGGAAAATACTTAATTGCTCAAAGTAGCAAGGAAGAACTTCTTGTTCTTTCCCAAACAGGAAATAAACCACCCCACTAAATTCAACAGAGTTCAGAGCCCGGTGCTGTGAGGAGCAGAGGAAAACATGGCTTTTGTTACACCTTCAGTATTGCAAAAATCACCTTAATCTCCGTTTTTGGAGCTTTTATTAGGAAGAACTTGCCCAGCAGTAAAGGCAGGGTTTGTTGACACAGTTGAAGCACCAGTGCCCTTCAGAAGGGTCTCTCCTGTGTTTCTGTGCAGAATGGCCAGCGCTGGGATGAGTTGGGATTAAGCTCATCTGTCAAAGCAGTTAGGCCAGCTGGATGGAGATCCCAGTTCATATTTACTGACTTATTAGTGCTTGAGTCACTTAGAAGTTCCCTCCACACTTATATTGAGGTTGCATTGAGTCATTTTTATAAATGGTTCAGAAAAACAGAAGATTCCCTGTTCCTAAAAAATAAAAAAAACCCAACCCTGTAGTTTTTCCTGTGATTCATTAAACCAGGGCTGCCCCATTATCCAGGGCTGCTCTCGCATTTCCAGGGCTGATCTTTTCCTTCCTCTCCTTTTTATTATTGTGTAAAGTTAGAACAATATCTGAAGCTCTGATCAAAGGTATCCACAGTTCCTGATGGATATTGCTGATAGAGAGGGAAGGGTACCTGTAAGTGTGAGCTGTTCCTCTCTGTTTGTTTACTGTAGGGTTAAAATCCAGCTCCAAACTGGAATCACAGGACAAATGTCTCTAATTTGGTCATGGAGAAGATATTTTGGGTTGGGTTTTTTATGCCTCTTGTCTAGGCAATGCAAACGCTTTCCCTTTTAAGAGCAAAAATCAATGTTTCTAGTTTATTTCATGTTAATCACACAGCTGCATTTCAGAATGCAGGTGGGATCAGCAAATCCCACCAGCTCTGTGAGTAAAGCCAAGTTTTGTTGTTTAACTCTCACTGTTCCAGTGTAGCTCTACCAGCTGCTGTGTGGGGATGTTCCACGGCTCTGTGACTCCTGCTCTTGTGTGCCCCAGGGAAGCACTTGTGGTTTTGATACTGGGACATCAGGAAAGAGCCATTCCAAGAAGTACTGGCTTCTGAGCTGTCTTTTCATTTGAGTCAGGCTCAGTCTTTCCTATCTAAATGATGTCCTTGTGCAGTCCCATAAGAAATGGTGACAGTTTGCCATTCGTGCTCCCTGAAAGGGTTTGTGGGAGGCGCGCAGCGAGGCTGGCACGGGCTGGCTCTGCATTCAGAGCAGGGAGCTTTGTTAGCTGAATGCCATTCCCAGCATCACCAGAGTTGGGTTGGGTGGGACTCGTGTTCAGAGCCCTCCACCAGCTCCAGAAGCTGCTGTGCTTGCCTTGGCACGGATGATGTGCTGTTTGTGCTCTGCCCAGCTGGGAGCAGAGGGGTGAAGCGCAGCTGAGAAGGTGCAGGCAGCATTTGTTTGGAGCAGTTGCTCAAGGAAGCGACCTGTGTGTGCTCTGGCAGGAAAAGTGCTTTTAGGATCAGAACCCTCCTGTAGGTCACACATGCTAAAATATGTTCTGAATGAAATGCACTTTGATAAAGGTCCCGGGGCTCACTCTGGCATTTCAGTGGTGCAGGTGACTCGTGCAGAGGAAAGCCCCACATCCTTCTGTGTCCTCACTGAGGACATGCCAGCGCAGAACAGAACAGAATTTGTATGCTGTAGAAAAGAGAAGGTCTGAATTGTCATGGTAACCAGTCCTTAGGAGACAATATGAACCAAGAGGAATCAAGGTGAAGTCCCTTGTTCAGGTGCTGTTTCTTGGCAGGAGCATCAGCTCTGCTGGGCACGGGGTCGAGCTGTCAGTGACACGCAGGGCAATGAAACACTGTCACAGGTTGTCACCAATGCTCAGAATTCAGCCCAGAACCATTTCACTGGAAATCAATGATTATATTTCTTAGAGCCACGACAGCTCTGAGGGCTCCTTTCAATCTAGATCTGTTTTTCCTCCTGTGTCTTTTGTTGCATAAATGGTTTCTTATCGTGGTGGTAAACATGCAGATAATACTTTCATATCTGTCTGTTTATGAAATTTAGTTTTGTTTTTAAAACTTTACAGTCATCACTGAACAGGATAAGCTTATTGGTATCCTAACAGACAGATTTCCAGATGGAATGGCTGATTCATAGAATAATTGGGGTTGGAAAAGACCTCTGAGCTCATCGAGTCCAGCCATTAAACACTGTAAATGTAGAGCTTAGTACGTGTGAGTTGGCTTAATTCTTACAAGCACCAAAAGAAACCTCATCATTCCTGTCTTGCTTCTTGGGAAACTAAACTCTGTTTAGTCTGGATGGGAACATTACTGATTTTATTAACAATTCACAGATTTATAGGCTCTCGCAAGAGTGAAACTCTTTAATTGCTCAACATGAAATTCTTTGATGGTGACATAGTCAAGGAAACCACACAACTGCTTCTTTCACTGATGTGACAATAAATGATTAAATCTTTTGTTGAGCAAGAGTTGGTACTTACCTTCTTTCCTTTCACACAGCTGTGGAATGTAAGTCATGGCCATGGCAGGTAGCTGTGGTATGAGGATGTTTGTAGACTGAATATAATTGTGGAGATGCTGTGTTTTTAAGCAAGATTTTTCTTTATTTCCCTTATTTCTAGCAGATAACAGGATATGAATCAGACTGTGTTAAATTCTCCTTAAAGGGAAAACTGGGGGAAAGGAATATTAGCTGCAGAACCCTGTCTTCTTTGGCTAGTTTAAGTATATTAAAATGCAAATCTGTTTTTGTGTTGCAGGCCCAGCACAGGGACACGTTCATTGAGGAACGCTATGGGAAATACAACATCAGTGATCCACTGATGGCTTTGCAGAGAGATTTTGAGACCCTGAAAGAGGGGAATCACGGTGAAAAGCAGCCAGTATGCTCCAATCCTTTATCGATTTTGAAAGTGGTGATGAAACATTGCAAGAACATGCAGGAAAGGATGTTATCCCAACTAGCTGCTGCGGAAAGCAGACACAGAAAGGTGGGTTTTGCCTCAGTTGAGATGTGCAGAAGTTAATAGTTGCACTTTGATAACACGTTAACTTCAGCAAAAACACTTAAATGCCCTGAGGTTTGGTAACTGAAAGGACTTTGCACCTTTGTTTAAACTTCTCACTCCAGGTGATGCAGCTGTTGAGCTGATCAGTTACAATTCCAGCATTTGAAACATACACGAGGTGTTTTTGTTAGGACACACCAAAAAGGAACTAGCCTACAGCTGGGAGGTACAATGCTTCCCAAAATGCAAGAAAGGGTTTCCAGAAGATGGAATTCTCAGCAGACCTTTCACTGTCTTGCCCAGGACTTGTTCTCTGTGGTTATTGAAAAGCTGGTGCCAGGTGAAAACCCCTCCTTGTGCTTCCCTAAGGAAGTATGGAGTGATTAAAAGTATTTTTCATGCCATTTGGCCCCTTTAATGAAGCACCTATTATTCTTCAGACACACATTTAATGAATACTGACACCAATAAAGTACTGGGTCATGTGTCAGACTGTACTTCCACAGAAATTGAAGTTACAAGAGGTAAGAACAAGGCTGTGCTTCACTTTTCAGCCAAATATCCAACTAAATCATGCTAGTAAAATCAGGTATTTTTTCACCTTTTCCTCTTCCTGTCTACTTCTGTGAAAAGCTTCCTGTATACTGGGTGATATTTAAGCATTATTTGGAAGCTTAAATTTCAGGAAGACTGAGGAGCTGCTAAATTCATGGTGAGCATGTATTGGGAGAGCTTAGTTTTGGTGATGAGATACAGCACAGCCTGTTGGGAAGTTTGTATTCTGGTTTTATTGTTGAGTTAATAGCATTTCAATTATTCATGTAATTCAGTGTTAAAGCTGAAGGAGCTCCTTCACTGAGTCCTTATGGGAAGCAGTTTCACTTCAAGAGCTCATCTTGTTCTTAAGTGGAAGAACAAATTAATGTTCTTTAAAATAAACTTTACACTGGAGTCCTCAAATCGCTGTAAGACCCTGGGGAGAAGCCCACGTGGGAATTGCTGCTGGAGCCACAGCAGGGACTGTCCTGCCTTTAGTGCCCGTGGCTCCTGGAGGCAGCACCTCTGCTCCTGCTGGGCCTCGTGCCCATGGTCCTGCCAGGAAATTCTGAGTTTCGAGGGACAAGAGGCACAAACTGAAATACAGGAATTTCCAGCTGAATATGAGGAAAAACTGACTGACTTTGAGGGTGACAGAACACTGGAACAGGCTGTGGAGGGGTTGTGGATTCTCCTTCCCTGCAGATACTCAGAACCCTCCTGGACTGATCTGTGCAACCTGTTCCAGGTAACCCTGCCTTGGCAAGGGGGTTGGACTGGGTGGTCTCCAGAGATCCCTTCCAACCCCCCCCGTTCTGGGGTGAGGGCACCTTCCATATCATGAACTTCTCAAGATACTGCACAGTCTGGGGGAAAAGTGTGCAATTTAGGTATTTACTAATAAAATGAACACAGATCCAGTGTGAGGTTTTCCTAATGTCTTTCACAAACTGACTCAATTTGAGCAGATAATAACAGGCATTGAACTTGTCCAAAAGCTGCTTTTCTGTGATTGGAGTTGAACTCGGGTGCCTGAGGCTGCCGTGGTTGCTCTCCCGTGTCGTTCTGGGTGTGTGCGAAGGCACTGATCTCTTCCTGCCTGTGAGGGCACCTGGACACTGAAGTGGCTGGTGTTTGTTGGGCAGGTGATCCTGGACCTGGAGGAGGAGAGGCAGCGGCACGCCCAGGACACGGCGGAGGGGGACGATGTCACCTACATGCTGGAGAAGGAGCGGGAGCGGCTCACCCAGCAGGTACCGCTCGGGCCGGTCGTGAGCCAGCCCACAGCAACCCCGGGCTCCTGGGCGCTGAGCTCGGCAGGGGTGTGATGAAAGAGTAGCAGGAACCTCCCTCTGTAAGGCACACCCAGCTTTTATCATCTTGATATGAAAAACAACCTGAAATTTCTCACTGTGTTTCGGTGGCTGAGCAGTGCTAAAAGGTATTAATAGGCAATCAAATGCTTTGAAATCTTCCTTCAGCATGAAATCTGAGGAGCTCTGAAGAACAGGGCTGCACTTACAATTGATAGCGCTCTGCAGCACTCAAAATTCAGAATAAGTCGTGGAAGAGCTCCTGGGGTTGTTGTTCAGGGATGCTAATAAATATTTAAGCCACTGTTTTCTGTTACTCAAGCGCTGTAGCCTCTATTAAGCATACATAACACATCAGCATTTTAAAGCCTAAATGCCTTTAAAAGGCAAACTGACAAAGTAGTAAATGAGGTGGAAGGAAGCTTTGCTTGTTCTGTCAGTGCATGGCAGACTGGGTGTATATCTCACTAAAGGTCAATTGAATTTCATTCAGGATCAAACTACTAGTAAGTAATAATTGTTACTATGTGCAAGCTGAGTCGTTCCAGACTGTCTTGCAGATTTCTGGGGCAATAACCTCTTCCTTAGCCATTGTCATCTTTTACTGTGTAATTTCTCCAAGATACACAGTAAACCTGCTCCCTTTTGGGATGTTGCCCTGCATTTACTTTCAGGAGGTTTTATGGTACCCTTACAATCTTTTTGGTTCTTAACTTCCAGGTGGAGTTTGAAAAATCCCAAGTGAAAAAATTTGAAAAAGAACAGAAGAAGCTGTCAAGCCAGTTGGAGGAGGAAAGGGCACGCCACAAGCAGCTGTCTTCCATGCTTGTTGTGGAGTGCAAGAAAGCCACTGCCAAAGCAGCTGAAGAGGGCCAGAAGACAGCAGAACTGAGCTTGAAATTGGAAAAGGAGAAGAGTAAGGTGAGTAAACTGGAAGAGGAGCTGGCAGCCAAGAGGAAGCGGGGTTTGCAGATGGAAGCACAAGTAGAAAAGCAGCTCTCGGAGTTTGACATTGAAAGAGAACAGCTGAAAGCTAAGCTGAACAGAGAAGAGAACCGTACAAAAGCACTCAAAGAAGAGGTGGAATGTCTGAAGAAAGCCTTGAAAGAGCTGGAGGCTTCTTGTCAGGAGCACAGTCCCTCAGAGCCTGTGCAGCCCAGCCCCTCAGTGACGTCCAGGGGGGTCACGACTGACAGCCCCCCAGTGAAGTCTGTGTCCTGCCAGACCGAGTGTGTGCAGGCAGAGCGAGCACACCCTGCCAGCACCAGCAGAGCTGTTCACACCGTGTTTGCCAGCCCCTCCACTCCTGGTCATTCCTATGCAAAATCCAATGGGCATTGCGACACGGACGGGCAGGCGGGTGGGGAGCTGCTGCAGACAAATGCTGCCGAGAGCCAGGGTCAGAGGGAGAGATCTGCTGCAGCCTCCGAAAATGCAGTGGAGAATGGAAGTTCTCCTGTGAGAATGGAGTCACCAGTGCATCTGATGTCCCAGCTCCCTTCTGCTGGGGTGTCCCTGTCTCCCAGCAGCACAGCTGCCTCCTCTCTGACCCCTTCTCCCTGCTCCTCACCAGTGCTGACTAAACGCTTAGTGGGAGCCTCTGCCAGCAGCCCTGGCTACCAGTCCTCCTACCAGGTGGGCATCAACCAGCGTTTCCACGCAGCTCGGCACAAGTTCCAGTCCCAGGCAGAGCAGGACCATCAGCCAGGCGGCCTGCAGAGCCCCCCCTCCCGCGATTTGTCCCCCACCCTGGCGGACAACTCCGCTGCCAAGCAGCTGGCCCGCAACACGGTCACTCAGGTGCTGTCCAGGTTCACCAGCCAGCAGGGCCCCATCAAGCCCGTCTCCCCTAACAGCTCCCCTTTTGGCACGGACTATCGGAACCTGGCGAACGCCGTCAGCCCCAAAACCGAGCCTGGTCACTCTCCGAGCCCTGTCAAGGTTTCCAGTCCGCTGAGCCCGTTGTCTCCTGGAATTAAGTCACCAACCATTCCCAGAGCAGAGAGAGGGAACCCTCCACCCATTCCTCCAAAGAAACCCGGCCTCGCTCAGTCACCTGCTGCTCCTGCTCCGCTAACCAAAACCTCTTGCCAGGCCTCCTCCCTGGGTGCCCCCACGGACGTGGCGAGTAGCTGCTCCAACAACGCTGTCGTGTCAAATGGCAAAGACCTGGAGATCCTCCTGCCAAGCAGCAGCTAGTCTCCAGAAAATGGGAATGTGACATTCCACAGCTTAGCTTACCCTGGAGCTAAGACACTGTTTTTCCACTCCATGTTATTTATTTCCATAGTAGCAGATTCTGTCTGTATAAAGCATTTAGTATATTTTTTTTCTTTTTAATAGGTAGGAAAATATTTTTGTTTATGAAGAAACCTTAACTACAGCTATACAGTAGCCTCCAAATGTCACATGGCAGCAGTCAAATCATTAGAGTTGACAACCATAATCATGTGGTGGGACCTATCAACCTCTAATGGGACTGAAATGCTACTTTTAAATTATGCAGAAATAATTTTTGCAGACTTTTTACTCCAGATGAACATTTTATAAAAGTGCCTGAACTAAGCCTGCAATATGAATGTGATTCTTGGGAAAAGGTGAGGAGGGGAGCATCTAGCTGCAGAAACAAATTCTTCTGAGTCCTGAATGTTGAAACCAACACTGGTTTTCCTTTTAATTCTCTCCATTTGCTAAGATGAGTTAGCAAATGTGCTACAAATTTTGCAAGGTGACCACCAGACCAATGCATCCAGCCAGGCTGTGTCCTTCAGGACATAGCTCCCAGCTATTTGAGGAAGCACACATGAGTTTCTTGGGGTAAAATTTAGTTGTGATATCATCCAGATTACTTCTCTGTCAGTATTCCTTGTCCATAATAGTTCTTTCTGCTTTCCTGACGAGATGCCTGTGTGCTTTAAATGGCTAAACTCTGGTTTCTGGTGTATCACCTGGAATTTTCAAGCTCTTCAAGCATTCTACTGTTGTGTGTAGAACTTCTGAGAAAAGGATCTTTCCATGACTTGACAAAGATCTCACTATTACTTGAAAAAATAGCTCATCCATACAAAACAGGTTTTTTGCAACAGTAAACGGGATCTTCGACTACAAACAAAAGCAATAATTTTGTTCCTCCTCTGTGTCAGTTAAGTCTGACTTGGATTTTACCCACTAGCTATGGCTAGCTTTCCTTGGCTGCAAATATGGAACCAAATCATTGCTGCTGTGGGATTGAATACGTAGACCTGTGTAAGTATGTCACACACGTACACACAGTGTACTTGGGAAGTATTTATTTATTCTTGATCTTCTGCCTCATAGGAAGAAAACATGGCAATTCACTGAGATTTAAGAAACTTCCTCAGTGAGGAATTGCCTGAGTTTGAGGCAGATCATGTGTGTGAAGAAGTATTTGGGCCCAGGAGAAGCAGCTGGTTCCTGTGCAGAAACGTTTGCTGCAAGAAAACCAGCGGGCACAGCGCAGTGGTTTTCTGAGTCACTGCGCTGAGAAGTGCAGGACAAACACCACAGATCAGTGGCAGAGGCTGAGAGCACGACCCCAAGTTAATGATCTCGGGTGTTGGATGTGAGCTGATCCTAAATTTAGAAACTGGACCTGCTGCTCGGTGTCATCCAGCGTTGAGCACTTCCCTCGGCAGCAGAGTCGTGTTTGCACAGAGCACAGCTCCCACTGCCACAGCCACGTTCTCCTCTGCCCATTTTCACTGTTTCATTAGACAAAATCCCATTGTTGTGGGGAAGGTCCCTGTGCCATGGGAGGATGCAGAACTGTCCATGGCACAGAGGTTCCTCTGGGCTTTGAGCCTCATCCCGTAGGACATTGGAGCTCTGTGCTGCTGTGAGGTGGCTGTTGCAGTGACCCCACACAGCCATGGCAGGAGTTCAGAGGTTTGCAGAGACCTTTTAGTAGCCTTTTAGGGCTGTTGTTCCCAATCCAGTGGAACAGTCTGTGTACTGACAGCAGGGACACAGAGGCAGCCAGAGCTGCGTGAGCAGCGACTCTTTTGGAAGCACATTTATTACTTTTTTAACTAAGTGTCCACAGCAGATTTTTTTCCTCTTGCTGAGAGTAAATGTAAAAATGGATGGGCAGGTGGATTTTGGCCCATGTATCCCTTCTGATTGAAAAGTGAGGCTTTTGTATACACTGCTTTAATGAGTTTCTTGGCTTTTACATTAATCTGACTGGTATTATCCCCTTTCTTTATTGATAGCTCTAGAGAGAGAGATGCTATGATGAAGTCTAATAGCAAATGCACTGAGTACTGTTTCTTCTAAAATATAATATGGGAAGGGGGTATGCAAAAGAATGTATTTTTGCTAGTAGACTAACTTCTGAAAGAAACTAAGCACAAGGGATTAAAATGGATCCGACTAATTCAGTAAGACATTTAGAGTTAGTATTTAACTGTTGATGTAGATTCTGTGTGGAAGCAACTAAATATTTCTTCTCTAACTCACGTGTCCTAAGCAGACATTGTTGCAGAGTTTGTCACTGGCTAATGGAGTATAATGAAGTGCAAAACATATAACACTAGTATTAATTCATTAACACTTGTAAATTTGTAAAGCCAAATGTACCAAGCTGAAGTCTTTAATCATTTTTATAGCTGATGGCATTAAACATGTTAAACATTCGTATTATCAATAAAGGATTTTATTTTTAAGATGTGCAAATTGCTTAAGGAAATGTTTGGAGTTGGGCTGCCCAGGAGGAAACAGCCCTGGTGGTGGTACCTGGGCATCTGTGCTCACCTGGATCCTGGAGCTTTAATGGAAGCTCCAAAATGTCAGAAGAAAGCAAATTTCTTGGGGGTGCAGTGGGTCCTGAGCAGTCTTGGCTGCTGCAGCCTGAGCTCGTTGCTCCTCCATCTCCACCCACCTGCAGCTGCTGGTGCTGTGAGTTGGGAGGGGTCCTGGGGCAGTGCGTGCTGCAGGTGGCACAGGGTCATGATGTGGAATGGATAACACTTCATATTAATGAACTCTTGGGGTGTGGGGGGAAGGAGATGCCCCAGTCCCCTGCTGCTGGTTCAGACAGGATTCAGACTCACTCATGAGGAGCGTAGCTCAGTTGTGTCACAGGACACAGCTGGGAACAGACCCTGGCTGCAGGAAAAGCCGCTTGTCCATGCACAGAACCCTCAGCCCTCTGCCCGGGAGAGCTGGGGCTGCTCCAGGTGCCTCCCTGCCCTCCTGCAGGGCAGAGCCCACAGCTCCTGAGTCTCCCTCATGTACCTCAGCAGTGACCTGATTTTCTTATCTTTACATCCGTTCAGTTGAACAGGTTTTGCAGCAGCCTGGGAAGCAGCTCTTTGTTCGTCTCTCCAGGCTTGATGACACCCCCGAGGCCGTGCCAGCGCTGGTACCAGCCGAAAGCCACCGAGCGGGTGCTGCTTCCTGCCCGGGACAGCCGGAGGTGAGGAGCCCTGCCCGGACAGGAACGGGGCTGGCGTGGCTCAGCCGCAGCCCTGATGGCTTTTTATAGCAGCGGCGGTGGCGGGTCCTTGCCCAAGCGTGGAATGCTGACAAACCCTTGGGTAAACACCTCCGTGCTGCTTCCTCGTGCCTCCGACACGCCGCGGAGTGCGCTGAGCACGGGCGGTGCCCCGGCCCCGGAGGGGGCGAGGCTGGAGCTCGTTCTCGGTGGGATGAGCCGAAGCCGGTCCTGGTCCTTGTGCTGGTGCCCGCTCGCAGCCGGTTTCTGTGCAGGGCACAGGGAGTCAGCTCCTCGGGCACAAGGCGTTCCTTCATCCCCTAGAACGCACCCGTGCCACTTCGGTTCCTGCGTGTGCGGGGCGAGGAGGGGAACCGAGGGCTTGTGGGGGGCACGGAGAGGGGTCCGAGGGTCTATGCAGGGCGAGGAGGGAGCCCAGGGATTTGTGTGGGGCAAAGACGGGGCGTGGGGGTTTGCCACCTCTGCCCCCGGGCCGCACCCCCGGCTCCCCGCCCTGCCTCCAACGCCCCGGGCCGGGCGGGAGAGCTCAAGGCAGCCTCGGAGAAGGACGAGGAGCTCAGGACCGGGCACCTCACTGCAGCCCGGGAGGGGCTCGTCCCGTGCCCGGTGCGCTGCGCAGCGGGGCCGCTGGAGGGCGGCCGGCACCCGGGAACGGGAACGGGCCGGGGCCGCTGGGCTCCCACAGCGCAGGGAAGGGCCCCGAAGGGCCGGTCTCTCACAGCGCATCCCTGTTGCGGCACAGCCCCATCACCGGGCACCCCCTTCACAGGGAATCCTCCGGGAACCGTGGTTGCCCTCAAATGCTGCGATCTCCTTTCTGTCAGGAAAAGCTCATTTGCTTTGGCGTGCATTCAGCCTGAGCACCAGCTCGGGGCCACCCGGTTTGTTTGCACAACCCGGCCCTGGCTCTCGCCCTCCGCCGGGCTCCACGCGGCCGAGGAAGGCTTCAAGCGCTGAGCGCTGCTGTGAAAAGCTTTCATGCTGCAGGTTTAGCGCAAGCAAACACGCCAAGAAGCTGAGCTCTGCTCACCCCACTTCCCTGCCCCGCTAATTCCGCCTCGGCCACCGCTGCTGATAACCCCTGGGCGCCGGCCCGGCGCCGCAGTCACCGCCACGGCCCCATCACCCGGCAGCTGCCAGCCCGGGAACAGCCCGCCACGACACTCGGAGCAGCGGGTTAAAGGATCTGGGAAAATCACTTTCAGGGCAATCATCTCTCTTAAGGGATGAAGGCAGTGAAAGCAGCCCACACAGGGCTAGGTTTGGAGGTTGAAACACCACGTGCTTCGGTTTCAGTTCCCTGCTTCCAGTTTGTACATCCTTCTGCTGTGTGTTTCCTGGTGCTGCTCCATGCTGGATCCCCTGCTCGTCCCTGAGTGTCTGTACCTGCTCAGGGGCAGGTAGGATTCCATGAAATCCATGTGCATGGCTGCAACGGTGTTTGTAGATGTATCTGCAACACCAACCAATTGTGGTTCAGGTAATTAGGAATCAGTGAGGGTCAAGATGAAAACATTCCCCCCGGCTGCATGATTTTGGCTTCACTGGGCTGCTGATGCCACGTGCTGAATGCCTGGAGTCAGCCCTGGCTGAGGGGTGGCTCTGAGGGGTGATGAGGGGTGGCTCTGAGGGGTGATGAGGGCCAGCTCTGCTCCAAGGAGCCCGCAGGGTGGGCTGGCCAGTTGCAGCCACCCTGCATCGGGGATGCTTTGGAAGCTGAACCCAGTGCAGGATACGGGGTGGCTGCTCAGGTCCCAGCTCGCTGCTGGTCCCAGGTCAGGCAGGGATCTGCAGAGCTCCTCACCACAGGCACCGGTCCCCTGCACTGCCCTCCCACAGGGTGAGCAGCTCCTGAGTGCCTTATAGACAAGGGAATCCAGCTGAAGAGCTGATTCTGGTTGTTTTCATCCTGCTCTGAAAGCAATAGGGGAATTTTTTTGTGTGGATTCCAAGAGCTGTTTACACATTGATGCCACAGCTCCATGTGCTGCTCATGAAGAGCTGGAGGAGCAGCATGTTCACTGGGCCTGGGCCCACATGCCATGGGCAGAGACCCCTCTGGAGCCCCTTTGCTGCCCAGCAGTGCCCCGTGCTCCCTGCTTGCCTCCTGTCCCATCCCAGGGTGGATCTGCTGCTGCCAGCACCTACAGCCAGGTGCCAGAAATGGGAAGATGGTGTCTGATGGTTGCGAGCTGGTAGAGCTGCAAACCCAAAGTAAACCCTGGTGACTGGAGGGTGAAGAGCAGGGTCTCCAGGGTGTCTTGGAGGAACAGCTGCCCACGGGCATGTTTTGGGCCAGGCACAGCACTCAGGGTGTTTAATGCAAGGTCACACGGTGACAAAATAGACCAAGACAGAGACACGGCCTGGCCATGAGGGAGCAGGGGGCAGGACCTGTCTCACTCTGTCCCCTACAGCCCACAGCAGCTTCCCGGTTGGGTTCCTGGGAATCCCTTGGTGTGCAACCTGCTCAGACCACGATGAGCCTTCAGAAGGCCCCAGGCTGGGGGAGCCCGTCCTTCCTGGGCACAGAAAAGGGACAGAGGCTCCCCAGGGAGCCCGGCCCTGCCACAGCTGCCTCTCGTCTGCAGGAGCCTCACGGGCAGCGCGGCCTCGGCCGGGTGATTCATCTTTTGTCACAGAGGAATAAGGAGAACCGGCAATTAATAAAGCCCTGGCTTAGGCAGGAACACGGCCCTGCCGTCCCCGCCGTAAACATCGCCCTTCCCTGCCGGCCACTCGGGATGTGCCGGGCACGGGCGCAGCGCAGATGTTCCCGAGGGAACCAGGGTCAGGACTGTTTGACGAGGAGGAATCACCAGCGGGAGGATGTTTGTTTTTGTAGCAGCTGGATGTGTCTCGGGGAGGGATGGGAACGTCTTCTGTCACTCGTGGGCTGGGAGGAGGCTGGCAGGGCAGGGATAAAGCTCCTGACAAGTTTGGACTAGCAGGCGAGTTGATTAGCTGAGAGATGAAAATTCACAGCTCGGCTCTTGCAGGGGCCGTGAGCTGCTGGAGAGGTGTTTACGTGAGGGGAGAGCACCCCGTGCCTGCTGCCCTGGCGGGGCTGAGCCGGTGGTCCCCGGGGGTCACGGCAGCGCTGGGCTGGGCAGAGCACCTCGGGACAGCACTGGGTCCCCAAGGCAAGGACATGCACGGATCTGCACGGCCACGCACCCCTGCTTGAGGCTGGGGCTGTGGGGGCAGGTGGGGACCCAGGGCCAGCCTTGTGGGGAGGTGGGTGGCATCCTGGCATCATTTGTACCCCGACTCCTCCACGGCTGTGGCTGTGCCACAGGCGCGGGTCACCGTGGCCACCTGAACACCACCACAGCAGCCTGGACATGCCCCGTGTCCCACCGTGGCTGTGAGCACTGGGCTCTGGGCACCAGGCACTGCCTCGGGGGTTAGTTTGAGGTGAGGGTGACAAGGAAACCCGGCCTGGCAAGTGCAGGCACTTGTCAGCTGAGAGCCCGGGCTGGGCTGCGTCTGATGGTACCGATTACCCGATGATAGACAGAGATAAATGTGTACAGCTGGAGGCAGGATAAATCGATGCTATATGTTGTATAATTGTCTTGAAAATAAGGTAATGCCTGGCTCTTGGAATGCTTTGATCTTATCAGAAAGACAAGGAATACACTAATGGCTTTAATTAGACTTTGGGGATGAAATGAATTCAGCCTCCTGGGTGAGCTGGTTTCTGGAATTGACCACTGGTGGGGATAGAAAGGCTTTAATCAGATTTAGGCTCTTTAATACCCACAATAGCGAGTGTCTGCATGTGCGATACAGACCTGCTGCTCAGGGTGTTTTGGTGGGGGCTCTGATTGCTGCATGTGCTTGGCCTTCCAGTGCCATTGAGAGCTGTTTTTCAATGTTCTTTTCCAGCTGAGTTTAAGCTCGGCAGAAGCTACTAGTCTTATTTATTGACTTCTAAGTTGAAAACAATTTGTCAAGAAGCAGTGGAAAGCTGGGAATCGTTTAGTTTCCCAACACCAGGATCATGGCAGCTGCTCCAGCAGCAAAGCAGCAAGCTGGTCATGTATTTAATTGTTAATTATTGCATGTACTGGCTACAGTTGAAGCAGGGGGAAAGTTTCTTTTCTCTCTAGGAACACATCTTTGTGTTGTCCCTGAGAACATATCAAATGAGCAGCATTCAGCGCACAGAGGATGAGCAAGGTCTGACTCAGTGCCGTGACTCACCGGGTGAAGCCGTTGCTCATCCACGGCTGATGTGAAGAGGGGTGGGGATGTCCCAGCTCTCGGGGGGCTCTGCCTCTGCTCCCCCCATGCCTGTGTCGGGGCCATGTCCCCGAGTGTGCCCTGAGCAGCCTCACACCAGCATCCCTGAGCAAACCCTGAGGGTTTGGCTGAGGCTGGGGTTTTTCAGAGGCTGCACCTGACCTTCCCTCGGTTATTTCCCAGCAGAGCTGGAGTGCTTGCTAAGCAGCAGCAGCCCAGATGCTGACGCTAAACATGCAGCAGTTATTCCTCCTGGGCTGTGTTTATGTCTTCCCTGTTGTAACTACAGATTTGGATTATTTTGGTCGGTTGACATTATCTGTCGTGCTTCCCTTATGTTAATTTGTTGGGCTTAGATGAGCTCCTGAAAAGGATTTAATAACAAGAGCTGCTGCCAATGAAAGCACAACCTTGGTCAACGCTTGCTGTGCAGCCAAGCCCTCGGAACGCCGAGCCTCCAGGCGTGGTATCACCTCCCTGCGAGTAGCTGGGGTTTCGTGTAAGCACAGCAAGAGCACAGCGAGGTCAGCGCTTGCTCCACAGGCAAAGGAGGTGGGTCCCAGCTCTGCCAGGCCGTGAGCCCCCCAGAGCACCCTCAGGGTGCTGGGGACAGGGAAAGCCACAACCCAGCCTCATGCAGAGAGCACCCAATATTTGGTGATTCTGGCTCACGTGGCAGGGCCGTGGCAGTGGCCCCCAAAATGGGGAGCAATGATGAGGCTCCTCCTTTCCCAGATCCCCACAGATGCCCATTCTGTATCCCTCATCCCAGAGGGGTGACCCCAGGGGGCACCCTCGTGGGTGTCCCACCACCAGCGCCACTCTGATGGGAGAGGAGGATGCGGGAATGCAAGGGGAGGAAGGGCATGAGCTGCCAGGGACAGGCAGCACCCAGGAACCTGTCCCCCCACACCACCCCACTCTCACATTGCCCCAGGATGTGAGATCACCCGTGTGTGTGGGAAAGCTCCTCACATCAGCACAAACACACACATGCTTAGTAACATAATCTCTTAAAAGCAAAATCCCAGAAATTCCTTTTTCTTCGTGGAAAATGTTGCCTGGGGGAGAAGCTCATAATGAAGGATGAAAGCTTAATCCTTGAAGCAGAGCAGGACTGGGGGGGTAAGAGTATAAACATGACAGTTGTTGCTCAGTGAGTTGGAAAAAAAAGGTGAAGGGATAAAAGTTGTGGTGGGGCGGGAGGGGAGGGCTGAGGGGATGGGCTGCGGGAGCCCCGGCAGCGCTTCCTCCCTGACCGGGTCAGATCCATCATCCCAGCGCTGGCCATGACAAATGCACAGGTTATCCTGGCAACTGCAGGAACAGAAAAATGCTCTGTGCTCTGGTGAGTGAAGGTGGGAGAGTAAATGATGCTCTGTACCTGTGTGATTCATTGCTAGGGACAGACCTGGCTTACCAGGTATCAGCATTAGCAACACTGGGAAGGAGCTTTAATCAAGATCAGGCATTGAGCATTATAAAGTAAAGCACTAGTGTCTCTCAGATTGATTTTTGCACTTTTTCTGAGCCATCAGCATGGACGCTGGCAGGCAATGTGACAATGCTCAGAAGCAGCTTCACCACTAACCTGCCTTCTTCAAAGCCAGAAAAAACCTGTTTAAATCAAAGTTAAACCCTCTGCAGTGCTGCTTAATTTAAGCTGAACCTCCCTGCCAGCAGGCAGTGGGAGAGGCAGGGCAGTGGCAGGGCAGGTGGCAGGAGGAGAACATAGCTCACAGCTGGGGACAAGGACAGGGTCGTGCACTGGTGGCCACACTCACGGTAGTGGAAGGAGTTGGGCTGATGGTTTGGGGCAGAAATGGGTATTGTCCACAGTTCCTAGTGGCTCTTGGCAAGTCCCAGCCAGCCAGGCCAGGTCAGAGCCTTTGCATGTCCCAGGAGGTTCCCAAGACAAAAGCTCCCCAATCTCTGAAAGGGGTTTTCCTTGCACGGCATCCCCAGTCCAAGAGGGAAAAACAAACAAGCTCCACTTCTCTTCTTTATTTTTAATTGGCAGTGGAGCAGCAGAGGTGGGGTTACACTCTCCAGAGCCCAACCTGCTCTGTCTTTGCTCACTGCACAGCAACGCTGTTTATGGACTCGGATTCCAACCTTCTCCTCTCTCGAGGCTGTGAAGATGTATTTCCTCTTGTGCCATTTCTCCTTCTGGCAAGCAGGCTCCCAGGTGGGTCTGGAAAATGTCAAAGTGGGAAATAAAGTTGTTCGCTGAAAAAAAAAAAGAGAGAGAGGAAAAAGGGAAAGACAAAAAGGAAGAAGCCCCAGAGGTGCAGTGCGAGGTGTGCTGGGAGCTGACCTCTCAGGGAGGAGGAGGACGACTCAGACACGAAGTATCGTGAAATTCCCGCTCTGGACCATCGCTGCCACGTGCCCAGCACTGGGCACCACGGCTCCGTCAGCGTGGCTGAAGGCTCTGGATTTTTCATCCCTAGAGCAGGCTGAAAACACAGGGCAGGACAAAAAGAAATAAAAATAACCCAAACCCGATCTCTCTGGCTGGCCAGGGACAGCAAACAGTGGGCAGGCGCCTGGGTTGTGATGAGTCGCCCTGGCGATGGGGTGCCCTGCACCGCTTCAGCCCGAGGGACCATGGCCTTGCCCAGGTGGTGGGAGCCCCATGCACGGAGGGGACAGGTGACACCACCACAGCACGGCCGGGCTGGGGGTGCCCGTGCTCCACCCGGCAAGAGAGGCTCAACCCGCACGTGCTCGTGAGCGTGAGCCGGGGGAAGATCGGGCCGTGGCCGCCCGCGGGAGCATCGGGGCCGGGCACAGATGCTGCAGATTAGAGAATGAAAAGCTGGGAGGTTTCTGCTGAAGACATTTTTCCATTCGTGAGGCCATGGGGTGGAGCGGGCGAGCGGGGGGGGCAGCGCCTGCAGCAACAACAAAAGGCAGAACAAGGGGGAGGGGAGCACGAGGGAGAGATTTTTGATTCATACTCAAAAATTACCCAAACTTTATTGCCAGAATGTCTACATTTTTATGTGCTTAAGCACAGTGAGTTATGGAAATCTTAGAACAATGGAATGATCTCCTTCATTGCCCTCAATGCATTCAAAGTCACCACCCCTCCTCACCAAGAGGAATCTCTTTTTCCGTTTTACTGAATTACAAAAATGCCTCTGCTATCAACACCCTCCACGTGCATCTCATAAATACCAGGGTGGGACACGGGGCTATTGGTGGGTGTTTTTTATAAACCCATCTCTGCCCCAACCCTTACTCAAGAAATTTTTTATGGCATTTGGTTGATTTGGCAAATTTTCTGCTAGAACCTGCCTGAACAAGAGGGGCTGTGAATTCCTTGATTCAGGTCCAAGCTCAGAGCTTTGTGATTCCCCTGCTCTTGTCTTTGCTCTGTGGGAGTCCCTTATCTGTCAGTCACGTACTGATCTTATAAATCCTCTGCCGCTCCATGTGAGAGCATTGCAGGGTGTGCCTTACACACTCCATCTGCCAGGTAAGGAACCGCAGTGCCAGCAATCCAGCTCCAGCACGTGTTTTGCAGCCCCGAACATGCAGAACAAAGCAGGTTTTTGGGGGGGTTTAGCATTGTAGAGCAGGCATGGAGCAGACCCTTTCATTTCTGAGCACACCAGGAGCAGAGAGCGGTGGATGCCCTCCCAGGCACCTCCGGCAGGAGAGGAGCACCCGTCCCTGGGCATCGCACGCCGGGCTCTGAGCCGGCAACGCCCGGAGCGGCGATGCTCTGCTGCAGGGAAAAACCCTTCACACAGCAGCTGTGCCTGTGCAGGAACGTGTAACAGAGTGTGCAGCAAGGGCCAGCAGAGAACACACGCGGGGTGGTTTCCTTTGCTGCCGAGATAATTCCTCCCCACTCCTCCAAAACAGCGTCTCCCTCGGCTGCGCTGGCTGAGCAAAGCCCGGCCACACAGGCCCGGGCTCTGATTTACAGCCTGCCAGCTGACGGAGCTGCAGGCAGAGAAAGTGCTGAGGTGGGAGAAAATGAGGACCAGACCGGGAAGAGTGGGGCGGGGGGGCTTTGCCGGGGAGGCTTCAGGAGCCAGAATCGTCCCACCTTGGCTGCGTGCACCAGCCAGGGCAAGCGATGCCTGTGCCTGAGGAGGGAACAGGGAGCAACCCAGCTCCTCAGCTGCTAGAAGGAGCTGGGGCATGGATGGGAAGCCCCAATATCTGCACAAACCCTTCTGATTATCCCTCATTTCCCAGGCTCATCCTGGCCATCCTGCCCCGCTTCCAGCTCGCCGAGGAGAGGGAAGCTGAGCAAGCCACCGCAAAACGTCTCCAGCCCCATAAACTGACACCATTGTTTATAATATTCCTAAGTGCCATTGCATGATAATAGCAGCGCTCTGACAGAGAAAATTTACTTTTTTCCTTCTTTTTAAAATAAAGTTAGGAAGTTGCAAGTCCCCCAGAAGATGTTTTGGCCATTATCCTGGGCTGGTTTGTTTTTCTGCTTCCCCTAAGTGACACAGGGAGTGCCACGTTCTGCTGCTGATGTTCTGGCACTGTCACAGCACCCACAGCACTGTGCTGTGCTCAGCCTGAGCCAGGCAAGCTGAATCCCTGCTGGTACCAGGCCAGCAGCCAAAATCCCAGGACTGAAGCTTTTACCAGCATCCCTCCAGCCAGCCACCGGCCACTTCCTTCCTTCCTTCCTTCCTCCCTTCCTTCCCTNCTTGTAAATACTTGTGTGTACTTCTGACAGCCAGGGATTATTTTTCCTTCCTTCCTTCCTTCCTTCCTTCCTTCCTTCCTTCCTTCCTTCCTTCCTTCCTCCCTTCCTTCCCTCCCTCCCTAAGCTAGGGCTGCCTACAGTGGGGGAGCAGGGAGCAGGGAGCACAGCATAATGAAGGAGGGAAGATGGAGCAGGGAGCACTGGAGAATGGAGCAGGGAGCACTGGAACAGCAGGACCTGGAGCAGGGAGCAGTGGGACAGGGATGAGGGAGCAGGGAGCTTAGAGCAGACTCTTACAGCTCCTTGTCCAAAGCAGCCTCTGGAGCCACCCACAGCTGAACTTCCTGGGAAAGGGGCTTGGATTTGAGGGATGAAAATTAAAAGCTGTTGATCTACTGGATAAAATTTATCTGTGCACGTTTCACATCCCAGGGGATGAAACCATTACTTTGTCATTACTATTTGTGTGGAAACACTCCTCCATAGGAGTCAGGCACTTTGCTGAGGGCACTGCAATTTCCTGCAATCTCCAGTTTGCTTATATTGTGCTAAAACCAAACAAACAATCCCTGAAAGGCAGCAAGAGCTGCAGGAACCTTCTAAAAA
>VZTH01006607.1:213-15594 GCA_013397815.1 Aleadryas rufinucha | reverse complement strand
AAAAAAAAAAAAAAAGGAGAAAAGGAGCAGGGATTTATCAGGGCTTCAGTGCATGACACAGCAGGGATTCTGTGAAGACACCGAGCCTACTGACGGGCACCCTCCAGAGCACCCAAGCCTCTGGGTGCCAGCAGATGTGGCTGTTTCCCGTGGTCAGGGATGGGGCTGACACTTCACTGACCTGTCCTTCCATCAGCTGAGGCATGACAAATCAGAGAATTATGGAATCACAGAATATGCTGAGTTGGAAGGAACCCACAAGGACCATCAAGTCCAACTCCTGGCCCTGCACAGCACAACCCCAAAACAGGAAACAAGGGATAGGAAGTTTCTAAACACACTGAAGGCGGTTTAGGGAAAGAAGTTATGAAATGCAATTAAAGGTTTTATAAAGCATCCTGATCAGACTCCTTGGTCACTGTATGATTTTGATCATAAATCAGAAGATGAGCTGGAGAACTGAAGAGAAGGGAAGGGCCAGGAGGGCAGGGGATTGGTGTAGAATCAGCGTGGACATAAAAGTGAGTTTGTAACAGTGACCAAGCCATGACTGATGCACAGTCAAGCACCTCAAAATTTGGAAAAACTAATTAACAAAACCCTAAACACTGAATGCAGTACAAGCATCATGAGTCTGACATTTGGCTTCTCATTGCTGAGCTGCTGGTCCAACAGCTCACAAGCCAGAGGTCAAGCTTCCCCCTTCCTCTTTTTGATATGCATCACTCTCATTTTTCCATGTTGTTGGACACAAGAAGGAAAAAAATCCCTCTGAAAGAGCAGGCAGGGCGAGACTCTGATTGCTTTCCCAGCTCCTCCCTGAGCCGGGTCCGGATGGCTGCCCAGGCACCCGCACACACCCGCTCAGCCCAGGAGGAAAGTAGGACAGGGAAGAAAAAGTGCTGCAGTTTGGGGTGGATAAACAGCCTGTGGAAAGGCCCTAAATGTGGGTCCACAGCCGAGAGCTGCCCGAGCTCTGTCGCCATCCCCGTGCCCGTGGCCAGGGCTCCCAGCCCCTCGTGGCTCCACATGCATGGGCCGACTTGGCAGACATCTCTCTATCCATTACCAGTTAATGCAATGGAACTGGCTGACAATGGGCTCAGAGGCTGCCAAAATCCAACATGAGGGCTGCAGATGTCCCTGGGACCGGCAAACCCTGCTGGAAGATCCCTGTGGAATGAAAGGTTACCCTCAATTTGCTTCAGATGCTGCTCGCACCGTCCGACAGCCATCTCTGGAGGAGGGGCCTCCATCGGAGAGAAAAGATAAATCCAGCTCTGCCTCCAGACTGTTATTGTCTCCTCTGGTTCAAATTAAGTGACTCGGGTCATTTTTTATATGTTGCCATTTGTCTTTTACCTGAGGGCATTGCAGAAAGGAAAGAAGAAAAGGTGAATTCAGCACGAAAGCGGGGAAGGAGCAGAGTCTTTAGTAGACAATTAACTGAACTGACATTGGCTTCTCCCTAAAACATCAGACTGGAGATTAAATGCGGGCAGGCACAGCTAATTCCCTGCCAGTGGGTCCACTGATAACTGAGCACCAGTGGCCGTGGCTGCAGGGCAGCATCCAGCCCTGATCCCAGGGATGTTCCAGAGGAGGGGCGGGGTGGAAGGCGTCCCAGCTCCCACCAAGACTCTCACCAGCATTGTGTGGGAAGGGACACCTTGCTTCCAGCACCTGAGAACCCATCCAAGCTCCCAAATCACCTGCGCTGCCTTCCTGCAAGTGCATCAGGGCAGCCGAGCTCCCCACAGAGCCCCAGCCCTGGGAATGTCCTGGGCAGGGAGAAAAAGCATTACCCTGCCCTGAATTCTCCATACTAAAACCAAACCAAAACAACTCCTCCAGTGGAAATATAGAATGACGTTTAGACCTAAAGCCTGTGATCTCTGGTACTTTTATCAGAGCACAAGCAGCTCCAACCCAAAGCAGTCTCTTCTCAATGTATTTGGTGATTTAATGAAAAAAAAAAGATTTGCTCTGTCAAAAGCAGATGCATCTCACATTTCCACTGAAGAAAAATGTAAGCTTTTAGCAAACAACAATTTGATGAAAATCTGTTACTCTTGCCCTGTTTGGAGCACTGAGGGAGAGCTCCATCCCCACACCCGGCACTCGACCTGGCTAACCACAAACCACACGCCTGCCTTGGGTCAGGCTCCTTTTTTCCAGCACTCTGATTATTTTTTCTCCTGAGGATAGGGCTGGGAAGGACTCAGCCTTCAGCTCAATACAAATCCTGCCCTTTCAGTAAAGTGTAATAAACTTCTTCCCCTGACACATAGGAAAATGTTTTAAGGCGAGACTTTATAGAGAGCATCAATCACTTCAGAGGTGATGGAATTGCTGCAGAATTATAAGCAAGTCTGAAGTGTCTACAGAGGACTCTAAACACTGTCTTCTATTTATTCTCTGTGTCCTTTGTAAATGTAAACTTCAGTGGAGTCCAGAGGCCCTTCCGTCTCCACGGCTTGTCAATCCAGCACCTTTCACCACTGCTAAAATCACAATTAAAAAAAAGGGGGATTACAAAAACAAACACAGAGCTCACGCGCGCGAGTGATGGCTGCGGACTGTTGTGGGAGCGGCGCTGGGATCCTGCCCTGTGCCCACATCTTCCCACCATCGGCCTGCAGGAACAGGAGCCCTGGAGCCACCTCCTTCCAGCCCCCCTCAACCAGGGACCGTCTGCCACAGCGGGCAGGAGGCGAGGCAAGAGCAAGAGTGAGGATGGAGCAGGGCTCATGCCCTGGCCGCAGCAGCCACTTCTGGGTGCTCACTGTGAACTCATTCCCACCTCTCAGAGGAGCAGCAGCAGGGAGAAAGAGACTGGGACTAAATCCCGGAGAAGACAGGGATGGAGACCCAGCCGGATGCAGGGCAAGTTTTTCCCCTTGCTGTGCATGGGCAGGTTTTTATCTCCCCCAGACGTGACCAACGAGGAAGGGTTACGGTGCCCTCCTGCATAAACACCCCCCAGGGCTCTGAAAGGCCCCGAGAAGATCATGCAGAGGACAGTGCACTGACAGCGGGATGGAGCCGGGTGTGGGAGAGCCATCCCAGCTGGAATGCTGCTCAGGGGAGCGAGTGGGAAGTGACTTTTTCTCCCACAGAATGAAAAAAGAGATAAAAGCTCTATAAAGTTAGAAGATAATCTATATTAAAAACTTCTCTTTGACAAAATAGCTAGAAAAATTACTTTATACATTGAAATATTCCACAGCTGCTCCAGGGGAAAAAAAAAAGTCTTTTGAAAAATACCTTTCATGAGAGACTTCCTCTGAGCATGGAGCATCCTGATTCCAGCACACTGGACACAGAGCCTGCACGGGGACAAGTTGCAGTGTTTTGGTCCTGCCCGTGAAGGGTCAGGAAATAAACAAGCCGTGCCAGTACCAGCCTGGTCGGTACCAGCCGTGCCCGTACCAGCCTGGCCAGCACCAGCCGTGCCGGTACCAGCCTGGCCCATACTAGCCTGGCCAGCACTAGCCTGGCCAGCACCAGCCGTGCCGGTACCAGCCTGGTCGGTACCAGCCTGGCCAGCACCAGCCGGGCCCGTACCAGCCGGGCCGGTAGCCAGCAGGTAGCGCTGCGGGTCCGTCCCTGGCCCCGCCGGCTCCGCCGCGTTCCCGCGACCGCCCGAGCTGCGGCCCCTCCGGGGTCCGTCTGTCCGTCCTACCCCTCCACGAGTGACAGCGAGCGTGGGGACCCGTCCGGCACGGCCGCTGCCCGCGGGGACACCGAGCAGGCGGTGCTGTGGGACTCGTGTCAGGATCCCCGGTGCGGGACCCATCCATCGGGATTCCCGGTGTGGGGGCACTGCTGCGGACAGGGAAGGGGAATACGGCGGCATTTGCATCAGGTCATTTTCCTGGCATGCTCCAGAACGCCAAAACATTCCAGCGGCCCCGGCACTCCGCTGCCTCCTGCTGCACTGCAAACAGCTGATCCCTGTAGAATCGCACCCGCAGCCTTTCCCAGGGCCGACCTGGAGCATCCCTGCCTCCCCAGCCCACCCCGTGGCCTCCCGCCCCGTCTTCAGCTGGTTTGTTTGCACTGAAGTGTTGCTGGAGCAGAAGTGCAATTCCAGCAAAAGCTGGCAGGGAATCCAGAGGCCAAGTCCGGAGTAAATTCTGATAATGCTGTGTTTACATCAGGAATTTCTTTGGCAGATTAATCACATGAATGAAGTAACAGATGGGAACTCGCTGGAGACACTGCAACGGGAATTCCAGCGCAGGGCCAGGCTGGCAGCTCACCCCTGGAAGCGCCACTACCGGGACCACCTCAGCAGGGAAGCAGGGGTGAGGTCAAACAGGGATCAGCACTGGAGAAGGACATCGTTGCAGGAAAGGTCTCAGGCTCCCGCTGACAGCCTCACCCTCACCACCCGCTGGTTTTGCCAGCTCTAGACTCAGGTTGCACTTGGAGTTTAAAAGTACACAAGGTCAGAATTGCCCAGGGAGCGGGTGACCAGCTGCCAGGCTCTGGTGTGTCAGTCAGTGCAGGACAGATACAGCCACCACCACAGTTTCCTTTCCCAGCGGTTGGGAAGCCAAACTTCTCCCAGACTGGGGAATTATTTCCAGAGTCAGCCACTCAGGAACGTGCCACGTGCCTGTTCCGACAGCCATTTGCATCAGCCCATAGCTGTGCCTGTGTGCCTGACTTCCCAGGTGCTGCCCCGAGGAGCGGCAGGCTGCCAAGTCTGGCGAAGGGCAGGGGAGGGAGCAGATGTGCCGGCAGCAAGACCTCAGAGCAGAGTGTGGGGAGCACTTCACCGGCCCCAGATGGCTGTTGGTGAGAGGCAATGGTCTTCCTACTACTCGCTCCTTCACTCAGAATTGCGTGATCACCTCACAGTGCCTCTGCTCCTCCAGAGAGCTCCTGCGCTGCTCCGAAGCCAGGCACCCGGGTGGGCAGCACCCATGGGCACGTGTGGGAATGTGCAACCAGGAGCACGGGTGCCCAGGGAGGATGTGGTCTACACGTGCTTCACGTGGGTTTTAACTGCACCCCAGGATCTCCTCATCTCTCTTGCAATAAAGCTCTACACGGATTTACTAAGCGAGATCTGTGAGAGCCAACGCAATGACACAGCAGCTTGCTGAGGAAATACCAGGAACTTCCCCTGCTGCTGGGTCCTCCCAACATGCTCCGAGAGACAGCTCCAAGTGCAGGGCATCAATTAGATCACGACAGTCTCTTGCAGAGTAACAGATCCAGGTTAGCCAGGGTAGACTGGAGACTTTTTGATCTCTTCATAAATCTTCCCAATCTTTGCCGCCCACAAGGCTCGCCAGCAGCACCAGCCCTGGAGCTGCCAATACACACGTTCCCAAGATTCCTCCCAAGGTCTGGGCTGCACCAACAGACCCCAGCAGGGCTCTGGCTGCCACAGCAGGAAGGACACGTGCTCAGGTGTGAGGGGCAGAGCTGGGCATCGTGTGCTCCTGGCCCTGCCCCCTGCCCCGGCTCCGTCGCCAGTTCCTGAGAGCCTTGGAGCCAGCGAGGCTTCCTGCCCTGGGGCCAAATGAGCCGCTCTCCCTTCGGGCTGCAGAGGGGAACATATGGGACCCATTAGCTGGGAGCACATAAAACTCAGCGCTGTATTAGTCATCAGCTCCCTCATGTTCCCTCCACTGCTGGGGGACACGACTCCTGCAGAAGCGACTGACAACTGCTTGTGTTTCTGTCAGCTCCAATAAACAACCGTGTTTGACGCCACGAGGGGAGAGGGGGCTCGGAAACTCCATCCAAAAATAACAAGTTTTAAGCATGATATCCTCGCCAGCTCAATGGCTCCATCTCTCCCCCAGTTTGCCAAGCAGCACTAGTGGGAAGCAGGGTCTGAGGGCCAGGATGCCCCACCACGAACAAATCCCTGTCCCCCTGCCTGCTGTCCCAGCGCCCGCCCGCATCCTCCTGCTGCACGGCCGCCCGTGTTCCGGCTCGCCGGAGCCGCTGGATCACGCGCCATTAACATTCTCGCAGTGACATCTCCAAAATACTTCAGGGATAAATTGGTTGCTGGCTGATTTGCAAAGCATTTAGGCAAAATTATTAGGAGGAAGGCTGGTGGAGAGCCAAGAGCTGGACCCCAAGGGAGGCCGCATGCTTGTGGGTCACTTGGATGCTCATCCCCTGGCCTTGGGGAGCTCAGCCTGGGCCCCACAGGCTGACAGCATCACACGCCAGCCAGTAAACGTGGTATAACTCACCCTCACAAAGGGCTTGAGTGCCCTGGCGCTGTTGGATAAACAGGACCGTGCTGAATGCACACAGCGACCTGGCAGAGCCCTGGAGGCATCTCAGCATCTTCACAAGACCCCCTGCGACTGCGAGTGGGGTGGCTCGGGACCCAGAGCCCAGTGCCCACTGCCATCCCATTGCCTGCCCGCAGCGCTGGGCCATGGATAGGTGTGTTGGTAGGCAGGATTCCGACAGCCAAGGGGGAATTGGACACCAAAAAAGCCAGGCAGGAAAGCAAAAAGTCCTCACTGTGTTTTGCACAGCCACAGCTTCACATCCCCCTGTTCTGCCCATGGACCACAGCAGTGGCCAATGGCACCCATCCATCTCCTCCTGCCCGGCCTGTCTGGAGGTGACGTGGAGTTCTAGGCTGTTAGAGGGCTGGAAAGCTGTTGCTGGAAAACCTGAGATAGGAAGAGAAATGTCGCCCCAAATTTATTGTATTTACTTTCTCCAGTGTTTTCAGAATTTTTTAGTCTTCAATAGTTTATATTATACACATTTATCAGCTTTCCTTCAGGCTTTTAACCCCAGATTCACTGTCTCAGGTTATAGTGGAAAGTGATGAAAGGGGCATTCCTGGAGCATCTGCTCAAGGGGAGGGTTGTGGCCAAATTTAATCAAATGGCCAAAATGAACCCGATGCAAGGCTGCTGCACAGTGAAACCTTCAGTATCCCTGGCACTGTAAATTTCCCGTGGATCTCCACACCCCCACAGTGCCAGAAGCACCCCACCCGTTTTATTACCAGCTCTATCCACATATTTCTTCTTCATCACCACTAGATTTTTTTTTATTTTTTCAGTGGAGAAATGGGCAAACCCACATGTTATCAAAAATATTTGCAAATAAAATGGCCTTTTCTGTAGCAATCTTATTTTTAAAGAGCATTTTTAACCCTCCAAGAAGCCAAGGCAGTCAGCAGTGACACCAACCCCACCAGAACATGTCCTGCCTGCAAGACCCAGCCACGGCAGGAGGGCAACAGTCCCCGAAATAAGGGAAAATCACACAAATGAAGGGAGGACATGAGCAAAAATGGCATTTAAAGCCTGGCAAATGTATAGATAATGAGTAAATTAACTCCCTGGCTGTGATCTATTGAACGGCACAGCCCCAAAAGCGGACAATGGGATCAAAGCCGGAATTTCCCCACGCTCTGGCCGGGGTGCCGGGCTGCGTGCCCGCCGTGCCCGCGGCCCTAAGCTGCTCAGCAGAGTTCAAAGGAGCCCACACAGCCTCGCACAGCTCCCCGGGGTGGGACACAATTCCCAGGTTTTCTGGAGGCTTGCCTCCCAAAGGGAGGGGAGCGGGGCTGGCAGCGGGGCCGGGGACGCCCGCAGTGACCCCAGCGCCGGGAGGGGCCGCGGGGCCGCCCCCGCGGGGATAATGCTCGCTCCCGCGGGCAGGATTAGCCATATAGCAGGACAGCTGAATCAGACGCTCAGCCCTTAACAGGATTACGCTCCCGGGAGCTCCAATGAAAATACAGACACCCTGCCCAGGGGCAGCCCCCCCGCTCACGGCGGCCCCGGGGCTGAGTGCCCAGGGGTTTTTAAAGGCGCAATGAAGTGTGGGGCTGAGCTCCTCACGGACACACGGGGAATGGGCTCAGCTCTGCCAGATACAGGGGATTTACACAGGCAGGCGGGAACAGGAGGGAGCAGTTTTAAACTGAAAGAGAGAGATTTAGATTAGATGTTGGGAAGAAATTATTTATGTAAAAATGCCCTGGCAAAGGTTTCCCAGAGAAACTGTGGATGCCCCATCCCTGGAAGCGTCCAAGGCCCAGCTGGACAGGGCTCAGAGCAAACTGGTCTAGTGGCAGGTGTCCCTGCCCATGGCAGGGATTGGGAGTAGGTGAGTTTTAAGGTCCCTTCCAACACAAGTCATTTAAAGATTTCTATGATTCAGGCTCCTCAGTGTTCAAGCTGACCTCAGCTTTCCAGCTGCCCCCAGAGCATCTCACCGGACAGGAGCAGGAGGCTGCAGCCGCTGGAACGGCTGGAGCGAATCCAGGAGCCCGTGTCACCCAGCAGCACACGATGCCATCACCTTCACCACAACCCAGACTTGCTGAAACCTCAGTGAGCCGCAGCCCAGGGGTCCCCCTTGCAGCAGGGACAGCACGTGGCAGTGCTGGTGGAGCTGGGATCCCATCCCAGCATCACCAGGAGTGAGCTGGAGCCCACTGGGAGCACCGAGGCTGACCCTTGGAGCACACACACTGCAGGGCACTGGGCAGGGAAGGGGTGTCCATCATGACAGGTACCACAGCAGATGGGCAGGAGAGGAGCTGCTGAGGCTTCTCCACTGCCAGCGTTGAGGGCCCTGCTACCAAGTGAGGGTCTTTCAATATTCTTTAGTAACTCTGCCTCAAACCTTCCATTTCCATGGAAACACAAACCTTTAGGTGTCCAACCTCAGGGTCTTTGCATTCCTCCAAGTCACACTCCTCACCCACCAGGATTAACTGAATAACCAGGTCAAAAGCAGTGCCTGAATTCAGCTCAGCAAGAGGCCGCTCTCATTACATCTCTATTTCCTTGAAAAGTGGATTTGCACCAGACCAGACATTTTTAAGGTATGGGGAAGCACCGAGCCAAACAGAGATGTACATTTTCCAGGTTAACAATGATTTTCACCTGCTCCAGCCTGGAATCACCACAATAGCTCTTGACAGCAGCACACAGGTTATCAGAGCAAAGGCTGAAAGCACAGCTTGCTGCCCTGACTCCTTGTTGGATTTCTGAGAGGCTGGCAACTGAAAAGCTGATCCAATTTATCCACAGTTCATTATCCGACATAGCATGACATTGGGACACTCGCAGACATAATCCAGCTTCCTCCTGCCTTGCAAGATGTATTGACCAAAGGCAAGAAAACAGAGCATTAATAGCTCTCTGCTGTGCAGCTGAATCTGGGCAGCAGCAATGAGATTCTTTGGGCTATTTCTATCCAATCTCACACAAGAGTAAATCAGAAGCTTCTACAGACTTTCATTAAATTTCTCCCCATTAATACCAACATAGCAGAGATCAGAATTTGTCAGAATTTTTTATGTTTTTTCTGATATTTTAAAAAATGCTAAAACTCTTCAGCTTCTAGCTGAGCTTAAGATAAAAGTTAACCTCTGAACCCCAGCAGTATCTTTCATGTAAGGCACAATACAGAGAGGGCTTTTTACAGCGGGTTTTGCTCAGTAATGTGTGTTCAGACTGTATTTTCCCCCATCTGCACCTGGGAGCCAGGGTACAAGGGAACCACTAAACTTCACAAGAAATTTCTGAAGGTGGCAAGAGGCACCAAGAGTGCCCACAGAACGAGACTGGCCAGGACTGAGTATAAACCTTGCAGCATCCCTGGAATTCTTCTAAGCCAGTCTGGACATGCCAAGGAGCACCCTGGTCTAGTGGAAAGTGTCCCTGCCCACGGCAGGGCGTCGGAACAAGATGATCTTCAAGGTCCGTTCCAACCCCAGCCATCCTGTGATTCTATGACAAATAAGAGGAGAAAGAGGCCCTGTTCTCTACCCCCTGCCCACCTGAATCACACTTGAGAGACCATATTTTGTGCCTCCCCAAGGCTGACCAGCCCTGGCTGCTGCCCTGGCAGATGCCCCATGCAGCATGAGGGCTTTGTAATAACCTGTTATCTGATCTGAGCTCTCTGGCCTTTCCTCCCCGGCAGACAGTCCTTCAAACCCATTCAGGGACGATGAGTCACTGAAGAAGCACTTAAAATCCATCCTGGATGATAAGGTTAGAGCTATGTGTGGTGCATTTCCTGCCCTAGTTTGGAGTTATGCTTGGGCTCTCCGCACTTCCTCACTTATTCCACCTTCTTTCCCCTTCCAAATTCCCCACCATACTGACCTGCAAAGTCTCAAGCAGTTCAGTGGAGATTCATCAGGACTCAGTGACCACACTGGGCTTCAACAGGGAGCAGGCAGCAAGGATGGATCAGGTCTGGGGAGGCACAGCTTTACCTGCTTCAAAGGGCAGAAAAAACCCCGTGGGAACCTTGATCAGGTAAGCAGCTGCGATGATGCCACCAGCCCAGGAGCAGCTCCTTGCTTGGCTGAACAAAGCAAATCATCTCAACCAGTCCTTGTATGGCCCCTTTAGACCTTTCACCATCCTCGTGTTCCTCATTTGGACATTCTCTAACAGCTCGATAACCTTCTTGTGTTGTGGTGCCCAGGACTTGAGGTGGGGCTGCGTAAGCGCAGTGGGTCACCTCTGCCCAGGTGGGTCACCTGCACCCAGCAGAAGGTGACCCCTGTGCCCAGGAGCTGAGTGTGGGTTCATGACAGCAGCATCAAATCCTCATCACTGTCAGGCACTCATCCCACCCGTACCCACGGCTCACAGCGTCCCCCTCGCTATCTGTAGTGTAGGATAAGAAATTTGCCTTACATTAGTGAAATGATTATTCTTAATACTCAGACACCGATCGTATTCCTGAGGAAAAGGAAACATAAATCCCTCCTTGCACTGACAGCAACAACCTGCATCCCTAGATAGGAGAGAGCTAATTAAACCTGGTCATTCCAGCCAAAGCCCAACCAGCATGTTTGTACAAGCTTTGTGGTCAAAGCATGTGCAGGATTTGGCCCTATTTCCCCATTTTCATCAATCACAGGAAAAATTCTCCACTTAGAAACAATGCTAGAGATATACCTGATAGGGGGTTTTTTCCCCCTTGGCCACTTCCCACTTGGCAACAGGGATGAAGTTCTGCCTTTGCAAAACATTTTGAAACCTGTCTCTGTTCCAATTCAGAATCACCCACCCCGAAGCTTTCCAGGTTATCTGTAAAAGAAAACCTAGAGAAATGGATGGCTTGAAATGCTTCAAACTGATAAACTCAAAATATATTATTTTAACTGTAATTTTGGTTTGCATTATAAAGCAGAGTGAAAATGTTAAAAACCACAGAACAAACAGCCATTGGAAATAGGAAATGTTTCGAAATTGAAGAAACAGAACGTTTTTGCCCTGGGGACCACCTTCCCTTCCCTCCAAAGCTTGACAAGAGTTTCACAAAACATTTCAAGTTTGAGATGCTGTGTTTTGGGGGGAGCTGAGCTGTTTCTGCTGGGGAGGGTAAGGAGAAACTCCAGGAGCAAAGAAAACAGCTGGAATCCAGACGAGGCGCACCAGCGCCACAGAGGGACCAGTCCCTCCAGCTGGGCTCCAGCGCTGGTTTAGGCTTGATTTTGGTGCTCCTGAGCCATTTCAGCTGCTCCAGCGGTGTCCAGAGGAGGCAGAGGTGTCCCCACCAGCACGGGAAGGCGGCTGCTCCAGGGATGAGGAAAAGGCAGCCCGTGCTGCTCCACTCCTGTAAAAACCCACCTCAAATCCTTCCCTGGTTATAAATAAAGCAGCCACTGACCTCGGAGATTAATCAGTGGGCTGGTGTCTCTGCGTGATGTCACCCCGTGTTTTTCCACAGGCCTGTCAAATTTCAGCCCCGTGTGATCTGCCGATGACAGCCGGGGCTCACGCCCGCCAGACAGCACCGGGCGGGTGGGAGAGGCCGAGTGAGCCCGCCAGGATTTATGGCCGGTCTCTCTCCCGCTCTCCCGCACACACAATACACAGATGCCTCTGGAGGATGACGGAAACCGGGGCTGCTCGGCGCAGCGTGGGTATTTTTAGGTGTTATTGCACCATTTCTGGCCTCCAGTGACTTCTGTGACTAACACAGCTGGATTTGCAGTGATCCCTCTGAACCAGGGTGCTCGGGCACATTGAGCTGCTCCAAGAGAAGCCTGCTGGTCTGGCGGGCAAGGAAGGGAGGGCTTGGAGCCAGGTCCAAGCCGATGCCATGGTATGGGATGGATCTCGTGATGGGAAACCAGTTCTCTCCAGTGCACTGCACCTGGCAAAGGTCTCCTGGAAGGCACAAAAGCTCCTGGTTTGAAACCCAGGTCTGACATCAGGGTTTTAATTTCACTTTTTGACCTTTACTCCTGCTTGCAGTTGAACCTGCAGCCTGATCAGCTTCCCACGTTTACCAGGCAGGAGCTGCTTGCCTGCAGCTGGGCACCAGCGGGCACTCATGGGAGGGGAGGATGTCCCCACACTGTGTGCCCAGACAGCAGCGGAGGCCAAAGGGTTACACACACCAATGGCTGCAAGGCGAGGCACTGCATGTCCACACAGCAATTCATCAATTAATCTGAGAAAGAACAAAGCAATTAACACTGGAAGCAGGGGACAGACTAACTAAGCACATGCTGTCACTCTGCTAACAGGGCTGGCTTGTGCCTGTTTGTGTGGCTTCTGTTTCTATGGAGGTGGGGGCCATATCGAGGGGTCAATTCCTTGTTCTGGTTATTTGTATCTATCCAAAATGCATCCTTAACATCTCAGAGCCCAGGGAGATAGCCAGGGGCTAACTGGGGACTGCTTGGCCTTTGGGAGCTGTGTTCTTTTGGGGGATAAAAGACCTTCCTACCCCAGCCAAGTGCTGGACTCACCAGCACTCAACACCAACCACACGCTGACCTTCACTGGACCAGGTGCAGCTTGCACAGGGCCCTGGGCTCCCATGGCCCTCATGTCCCAGTGCTGTCCCTCAGCAAGGAACCCCTTACCCATCCCAGAAAGGAACCCCTAACCTGTCTCCAGACAGCTGGAACTCCTCCTTGGCACAATCTGGGGAATGTAGGGGTCCAAGGCCAGCTCTGCCAGCAGCAGATGCCCCAGCATGGAGCAGGACTGTCTGTCTCAAGCCCAGCTCTCTCCTGGGGCTCCACTGGTGCCACTGTACTGGGCAGTGACAATGTCCAGCACTGTGTCCCCTGCAGTGCTGTGGCTGGAGAGGAAATGAGCTTGATGGAGACTGTGGTCCCAGCAGCACACAGCCTCTCACTGGTCCCTTCTCCACAAGTTCAGGAGCTTGATCGAGCTGCACCATCCATCCCAAAATAAGTTCCCAATAAATATGTCTATAATAGGTCTTTGTTCCCTCAGAAAAAGGGTTTCCCATGAGCTGAGCCAGCCTGGCACTGAGGGTTATCCCAGGACAGTGATTTTTCCCCTTGGGTTTCAGGCAGCTGTGATTATGCAAGGCTCCGAGTTATTCCTGGGGCTGCCACATGAAAGGTGAGCTCCCTGGCGGTGCCCAGCACGGGCATTTGGAGCCACCTCCGCTAGCTGCACGTGCTGGGCGCAGCCCCAGCACCTGTGCCTGCACAGTCAGAGCCGGAATCCAGCGCCACAGCACGAGAGACAGCTGGAGAGAGCAGGGGCAGGCGAGATCGCACTGCCTTCATCTCCATGGAAAGGTGGGGAGACTTCTGCAGGGCAGAGGTGGATCTGGCACCCATCCCTGGCTTGCAAACCCGTCTGATGGTGCCTTGAGCACACTGCAGGCTGGATGCTACCTATGGAGCAGCTCTTTGGGGCAGGGAATGCTGCAGACCAGTCTTGCCCATGCATTTACTTATCCTGTTCTCCTCCTTAGGCATAACACTGACCACGGACTGTCCCTCTGCCCCTCGCCACAGCTCCGTGTGTGACACTGGGCCCTGCAGCAGCCGCCCCAGCTTCCTGGCATGACCAGTCACCACCTTCAGCACCGAGAGCAAGCCTGTGGAGTGACCAACCTGCTAAGAAAATAGAGAGCCCGTTCCTCTGAAGTTAATGAATTGTGAAAGCCTTTGAAAGCAGAGCCTTGTTTATTCACTCACCACAGCTCATGTGGACGAAGCACCCAGACACCCTGAGCGCTGCTAATTTGAATGGCAGATCAAACACGAGGCTCTGCCCAGCTGAGCTGCAGTTGGAGGAGCGAGAGCTGCCCTGGCCCTTTCACTGCCCAACGCAGGGAGAGCCTGGTACAAACCCGGGGACAGTCCATGGGCTGTCGGTTGGGTTTTACAGAGAAGAGCATCAAATAAGCCACCAGAGAAATTCAGCATCCTGGGTGCAAGGCTCTGACACCCAGCCTGATTTCACTTCAACACCAAAATGCAGCTGTGATCCCTCCTGCAGACAACCATCACCCTCCCCTCCCAGGGCTGGCACCGCTGCCTGCACTGCTGCCTCTCGCCCTCATCCTGAGTTTCATCCTGAGACAGAGGTCTCCTGCCTGGCTCCACATCACAGCCAAGACCTGCACATTCACATGAACATCGTGCTTGTCACCTCCTCCCTCTCCCTTCCCATGAGAGCAGGATACAGAGTACTCAGGCTCCTGTCTTCATGTAAAAAACAACCCAGTAACAGAGAAAAGCCCACAAAACGGCCACAGCAGAGCCTCCAGCATGCTGCCCACTATGATGGGTCTGCTAAACAAATTCACAGCCTTCCACAGTCTATAAATATCAGCCTTTTCAGTGCCACCACTTTGGAGATAAGCTGTAATGCAATATTCTGTGTGGGCCCTCTGACAAAAGGACAGCACCCCACCAGCACCAGCTTTCTGTCACAGCAGTTTTCTGAAGTATAATTGGATTATAACCATGTGTGAGCTTCTAGTCCCTATTTCTCCCAGGCTGGGGAAGTCGCTCTCTGATCTGAACAACAGGAATAGGAAGGAAAGAGCAGAATGAGCTGGGCAGAGGGGAGGGGGCGGCTGAGGGCTCCAGCAATCTGGAAAGGACTTTGGTGGATAATGGGGTTTACAATCCCAGTAATTAATTAGGTATATCATAAAAGTGCTGACAGTGAGAGGTTACCAAAATGTCTGCTCACCTCCATGGTGTGGAAGGACCAGCCAGGCAGGGACCACGTGGGGAAGAGGGAACTGCCGGGTAAGGTTGGTCTTCACCAGCTCTCAGCCACCAGTTTTAGGGTGATGAAGGAAGGCAAGGTGAGAGCCCAGGGCAGCTCATCCACTAGCTCTCCCTGTCCCACAGCCACAGGTGACAGAGACACGTGGAGGAGGGAGAGCCCTCGCCAAATTAGTGCAAAGGGCTGCACCTGGGCTTGGACACTGATACCAGAGGTGCCTCTTGCTGTGCCCATCACCACTGCGCGGAGTGTATGCCCACTGTGTCCCTATCCCCCAGACCGCTGCCTGCAGGTCCCCGAGCACCTGTGGAGTCTGCACCGCCTCCGCTCCGTGCCTGGGACCTTCCCAGCCGCCCCGCACCGGAGCCGCCGGCTC
>VZTH01006584.1:0-17316 GCA_013397815.1 Aleadryas rufinucha | reverse complement strand
CCTCCCCCCTTTCCTGTTAATTCCAATACACTCAGAAGGACCTTTTGGCTGCTTACTTTTTGGAATAAGCCCAAAATTTCTTCGTAGGAAGAGGTGTAACTAAAAACATGGCTTAAAAAAAAAGCCCCTAAAGGACTAAATAGTTTATTAAGGTGTGTGTGAGAGGATGAAGACAGTACTCCCTGCTGAGTGCCAGCACTCTGTTCCATGTGACAGCCCAGGCAGGGCTCCTGGAATATGCAGAAAAGAGGGGAATTGTCCGTGATTAATCTCTCCTATCCCANCTTTTTTTTTCCTCCCCCTTTTTTCCTCCCCCTTTTTCCCCCCATGACTGATCTCTCCTATCCAATGTCCCTGGCTGAAATCTGAAATTTGCAGTCTTGCTGTTCCCCCCCAAGTCTAGTGCTTGCACTTCAGCTTCATTTTATTGTAGCTTCTTTACCAAAATTTCAGCAAATGTTTGCATTTTGCCTTTTTAAGAAGCAAGATGTGAAGGATATCGTTAGGGGGGCTTTGTTTAATTATCCCTGTTTTTCCCCAAGCACTGGCACTTGCTGATCCACACTGGGGAGTGTCTGTAACTCTTATTTATTCTACACAGAAGTCAGGCTGCAGATGGGACTTCCCACAGGAATTCCCTGGGTCTTTCTGTGGAAATCTGTAGTGTTTGATAATCCCTGGATACGAATCATTGGGAAATCTGTGTCTCCTCTGCAGGTTTGGCTCTGGATTCTCCCGGCCCCACGACCTCGCACGACGCCGTGGAGGACACGTGAGTGACCCCGTGTTAAACCTGGCTCGTGGCATCGTTAACAAACGTGGGCTAATGAGGTTTGGGGAGGGTTTTTTCTCTGCTGGCACGTGTGCAGTGGGGCTTCCCTGCTGCACCTTTCCATGTGCTCCACAGCTGGAATACTGGGATTGGCCCAGGGCACTGAAGTGCTGGCTCTGAGCGAGGGTGTTGTGCCAGCCACATGGCACTGGCACCTCCCTGCATTCTGGGGCTGCACCGAGGTGTACCTAAACTGCATTTTTTAACACTTAATTTGTGCTTGTCTGTGCCTTGAGAACCACAGAATCATTTAATTTGGGAATGATTCTAAGATCTTCATTTCCAACCTTTGGTGTTTTGCTTTCAGGTTTGAGAAAGCAATCAAATCCAGCAGGCTGAAGTAAGTATAATTCTCTTTTAAATTCTTCCTCAGTGTCTCTTTTAGACTGTGGAACTGGGGGGTGATTTCTGTTTGTGTCACTGTCTTTTAAAGCAAAATGTTGAAATAAGTTTTGGTTCTTTCTCGTTGTAGCCTTCGAATACCTTTCAGAAGAATCCATTCCCTGCCGGTAAGTGAGAGTGGTATTGATGTTTTATACATGTCACAGGATTTAGCATGGTTTTAGTTGAATACATTTAGTTGACTACTTGTTAATTTTCTGCCTTCAACACCAGCTGCTGGGGTACTTCATGTCAAAATTGCAGCTTGGAAATTCCAAATCTCCCTTAATTTAGTGTGAAATTTCCATGATGTGGCTCCATCAGTGGTGCACTGAAGCATTTTGGTCCCTGTACCAAGATGTCAGCAGAGGATTCCTGCACAGGGTGTGCACAGATTCATAGTCAGAGACTTCCCAATCTTTATTAAGCACCCTTAGTGCTTAAATTATTTAATATATATATTAAAATTCTTATATATATATAAAATAATATATTTATATTTTATAATGCTTATTTAAGCACCCTTTAGTGCTTAAAATGTGCTTGTGCAAGGACTGATGCTCAGTTCTGAAGTGTCCCTCCTGTGTTGTAGCAAAGCCTGCTGGGCTCCAGCCCTGCTCTGAAGAGAAACCACTCTGACTCTCTGGACACTGATGCTTTCCAGCCTTTGGAGCAGGATGAAAACAAGGAAAATGTGAGTGTTGTTTCCTGTGGCCTGTGATGATCCCGTGGGATGGGAGAGAGAGCTGGGTTAGCACATCCCTGCTCAGGGAATGGGGTGGGAAAGGCTTCAGTCACTCCCTGCCAGGCTGCACTTCAGGCACAGCCACCTCTGGCTCAGTTTTCCTGAAGGGAACTTGCAGCTCTGATGAGAGTGGCTCCAAACTCTTGGGAGGTTCATAAAAATTGGGAAGGCTTTACCCAGTTCTGCCTTCGTGCCACTGACCCTGACTCCTTTCTGGCTGTGGAAACGAAAATGTATTCCCATTCCTTGCTCTGGGCAGTTCCAAGAGCTGCCTCCAGGAGGTGTGAGGGGAGATCACCCCCTCTCTTCCCACTGCTGCCATGGGGAGCCCTGGTTCCTCGTGGATTTGGTGTTCTGGGCCTGCCCTGGCTGCTGGGAATCCCACAGGGGATGAGGTGTCAGGACACAGCCTTGGCTGCCTCCAAAAATGATTTATTCTGCAGAGAAGTTGACTGACAGAAACAGAAAATCCCTGAAGCCTGTAGGTGATGCCAAAAGCATAAATGCTGGATTATGTTCAATGAAACACTCCTGTAACATCTCTAACTTGAAAACATTCACCTTCAGACTATTCCTGTTGGCAGCAGGGAGCTGAAATCCAAAATGTCAGGCAGTTTTTAAAAAAATGAAAAAGATAAAAGGATCCCAGCAACTTAACACAGTTTGTAATTTTGGTAAAATGATCATTTTGCTGTTTTTCATTCCAGGAATCATTTGAGTTTAAGAAGCCAACCAAACCAGCTTCTCGTTGCTTCCGTGATGGAAGGGGTGTTCCTGCAGCAAGGCAGAATTCATCTCCAGCTCAGGTACTTGGTTCTTTTCAAATAATTCTCCCCTAATTCTCTGGGATCAAAAAAAACTACATCAGGGTTCTAAGGTGGTGATAGCACTCAGGTGCCAAACAGAAAAACTTCTTTATCTGCCAGATAAGAAAATTGTTCTCACCTTTGGCTCCTGAGCTGGCATTGAGCTCATGAGATATTTGAAACGTTGTTCTGGGAAAGATGAGTCAGCACAGAGCTGAAGTTGTGCTCAGTGACTGAAGGGAGGGTGGACACTGATGTGGGATTGAAATGAGCAGTAAAGTTGATATTTAATGTTCAGGCAGATGCATTTGGAGCAACAAACCCAACTGTGCAAATGCAGCTGGATTTTGTGTCCATGTGTGACATACAGGGAGGAAATTCACCTTATTCATGCCCTGTTTAGAAAAAGCAATTGAAAAATCATGGTACAGAAGCAGAGCTGGGGGGCCAAGTGTTGTCTCTGCTGCCTGGATCCAGCAGCCCCTCATGCTGCTGCCTCCTGCCTGTGCTGTGCTCAGCACTGCAGCTCAGGGTGGGAATAACCACGGTGGCTCCAGCATCCTGCAGGGAACAGGGGGAGTGTTGTTACAGCTCCCTCTGTGTTCTCTCAGCTGCCCATGGGTGGAACAGCCTCGGGGGAACAGGAAAACTGCAGGGCAGCATTCCTGCAGCAGCACCCCCTGCCCTCCTCGGAGAGCGAGGATGATGATGGCTTCCTGGAGCTGCTGGATGACCAGGACTTGAAGGTGTGTGCAGAGGGAATAGGATGGAGATCCCCAAATCCTGCCTGGTGTGCTCTGGCTGCAGTCAGGGTGCTCATACTGCAACAAGCTGAGTTTTTGGGAATCACAGAATCCCAGGCTGGTCTGGGTTGGAAGGGACCTTAAAGCTCATCCAGTTCCAACCCCGTGCCATGGGCAGGGACACCTCCCACAAGGAGATTAATTCTCATCTTCTTTTTCAATTCACACTGGGGTGTCTTTATCCTGTAAGTGCTCTTCCCTGGTGCAGCCAGTGGGATTTGTTTGGGGTGTGACCAAGTGAATTATTTTTAGTTCGAGAATGGAGGGAATTATTCCAACAGTTGGCATTTTTCTTTAGAAACTTGCTGGCAAAGTCAGAGGTGGTGATTGCTTTGAGCCACTTAAATACACGACAGTTTCCAAGTGAATTTGAAATGTTTAAAGCCCCGGAGGTTCATCTTTGTTAATCAATCAATGAATTGATAAACTCACCTTCTCCTCAGTTCCATTATTTCCTTAAGAACTGGACTGATAATGGAGTTAAATCGCTGAAGCTGCTCTGGCAGCTGAATCCAGCTGGAATGTTTGCCTGAGCTGTACTTGCAGTGTCTCCCGTGGTGAGATGGATGAGAATGAGCTTCCTTCTCTTCCCAGAACGACGAGGAGATGCCCTCGGACGTGTCCAGTCTCTGGACAGCACCGCTGGTCATGAGGAGAGCGGACAGTCGGGCCAGTGTCCCCACACAGGGACACGGACAGGGACTGCCCTGGCAGCTGGGACAAGTGATCCCACTGTCTCCTGCATCCCTGAGAGCAACAAAACAAGCCCTGGCATAACCCCCTGCAGAATTCCCTTATCTCTGGAGCAGCTCACCTGGGAGACGTTGTCAGGGTGGAACAATTGGTGTTTGTAGGCACAGAATTTCTTCATAAATGTGAGAAGATCTTGACTTCCCTTATCAGAATCTTGACATATCTGGAATTCACTCTGCACAGGCTCACCTGGAATGCTGTAACCTGATCCTCTGATAACAGACTGGGAAAGGAGTTTAGACTCCAGCAGAAAGCTCCTTAATCTGCTGATAAATTGGCTGCTAATTGGTGTAGAGCACTTTGCCGGCTCTTTATCTTGCTTATGGTGCTCCAAGCTCCCCCAGTAACAAGTGTTACTGGAAATGTAAAGCCTGGATAATTCAGATTAGCAGCCCCCTGTTGCTGTGCGCTGGTGGTGCCTTAAATAAGGCCAAGTTTGGAATAATCTGAAAGCCTGAGTCGTGTTTATTTTCTTTTCTAAGTCTTTGCTGGACAACTCAACTCCTCTCTTCCCTCGCAGGCCAAGCGGTGCCGGTTGTTTGGCTCTTCATCCATGTCAGGCATTGCAGGGAGAACCACCCAGAAAAGGATGGAGAGATCCCAGGAGGAGAATTCTCCAGGGAAAAGCAAGAAGAGGAAAAGCCTGCCCGGAACTTCCGAGGACTCGACGGTCGGTGGCTCAGCACCCAGTTTCACCATCAGGGAACTGATGAGGGGAGGTGCAGAGTTGGGGTCTGGTTTGTGAAGGCTGGTGGGAGCTTTTCCAGGTGGATTGTTGGGGCAGGGCAGCAGTTGCACAATCCTGAACCTGCTGGAAGCTGAGGATTTGTTTCAGGGCTTGGGAGTCCCCTCTGAGCTGTCAGCTGTGGGAAACAGGGAATGGGATGTGTCTGCTCATGGATCTCTGACCTGTGTCCTGCAGAGTCTGAAGCTGGTGAGGACCCAGCCCTCCACAGCAGAGATCGAGAGCATTTTGGACAGTGACCAGAGAGACCTTATTGGGGACTTCTCCAAGGTAATTCCAGAGATTCCATGGCCAAGTGGGGAATGAAGTGTTTGAAGGGCCTCTCTTGGTGGGGGTGTCTCCAACCAGCCCAGAAAAACACTTCCCTTTACAGAGGCTTTTCTGTTCCCTCATAAACCTTCCTTGCTTTTTTGGACTTGGTCTGGGAGGTGTTTTCCAACCTTAACAATTCTCTGATCTTCAAACAACCAGGAGAGGCTGTTGGTGAGAAGGGGATGTCCCAGGCTAGACACAAAGTGATCCCCATTTGTGGTTAAAGCCCTATAAAATCCCTCTGGTGTAGGAGCCAAACATGAAATTCTGTGCCTGATTTTAGAATTTTTAGGAGTTTTAACTCCTGCAGAGATTCTGGTGAGCAGAATATCTGTTGGAGAGTGAGCTGCTGGGTGCTGTGCTGTCACCCACGTGGCTCACAGCTGGAATTTTCTCAATCCTGTCTCTTCCAGAGTTATTTATTTGACACTGTCGATGGGAAACATCAAGATTTAAAATACATTGACTCCGAAATGGTGAGTGCTCCGAGGAGAGCCAGAAAAATTCTTCACTGGGGGTTGGGGAACAACATCGAAATGTCTTGAAACAACTGAACTCTGGTTTTTGTGGTTTTTCTCTCAGATGGTTTCTGTGCTGACTGGGAAGTTTGAGAGCTTCATCAAGCAGTGTGTGATAATTGACTGTAGATACCCCTATGAGTACGAAGGGGGACACATCAAGGTATGTTGGCCCCATAAGAGCAGTGCAGGTGCTCTGAAGCTGCAGCCTGGGGTCACCTGGCTCCCTGTGGGGCTGATTTGTATCCAAGGCCATGTGGATATGTTATTCCTTCCAGTGCCTACAGGGGCTCCAGGAGAGCTGGAGAGGGACTGGGGACAAGGCATGGAGGGACAGGACACAGGGAATGGCTTCCCACTGCCAGAGGGCAGGGCTGGATGGGATACTGGGAAGGAATTCCTGGCTGGGAGGGTGGGGAGGGGCTGGGCTGGAATTCCCAGAGCAGCTGTGGCTGCCCCTGGATCCCTGGCAGTGCCCAAGGCCAGGTTGGACATGGCTTGGAGCAGCCTGGGACAGTGGGAGGTGTCCCTGCCATGGCAGGGGTGGCACTGCCTGGTCTTTGGTCCCTTCCAGCCCAAACCTTTCCAGGATTCTGTGACTGATCCTGAGCTTTGCTGCCTGAGCCAGCCCAAACCCAAATTCAGGGATGGGGGGAGGGAGATCCAGGCAGCCACAGCCTCCAGGTGCTGAACTGAAGCAGGTCCAGGTCACGCAGAGCCCGTTCCAGACTGTCCTGGTGGGGTTTGGAGCTGTGCTGGGAGAGGGTTCCAGAGCTCCTCCAGAAAACCCAGCTGAGGAATTGGCTCCCAGGGAAGTGGGATGAGTTTGTGGCTGTTCCTTTCCGCTCACTGCTCGGACTGTGCCCTTCCAGGGTGCCATAAACCTCCACATGGAAGAGGAGGTGGAAAATTTCCTGCTGAAGAAGCCGATCCAGCCGTCGGAGAACAAGCGGGTCATCGTGGTGTTCCACTGCGAGTTCTCCTCGGAGCGGGGCCCTCGCATGTGAGTTCCTCTCCCTGGAACAGGATTTCCCACAGCACTGGGAGCTGAGTGGCTGGGATGGCTCCAGCTGCTGTGGTGGTTGTCACCCTCTGCAGGGTTTGGCACAGCCCGGGGTGTGAGTGGCTGTGCTGGGCCCGGGCTGCAGCACTGGGATGTTCAGAGGGGAAAGGAGAAGCCTGTGAACTGTGGGGCTCCTCAGCCTCTCCCTGACAGGCAGCTGCAGCTCCTCCATCGAGGGATGGGGGGTTTGGGGGGCAGGTTTGGGAGTTACTGCTTGATTGTGGGATTTAAGATGGGATTTTCCCCGCTGCAGGTGCCGGTTTGTGAGGGAGCAGGACAGGCTGAGCAATGAGTACCCCAACCTGCACTACCCTGAGCTCTACGTGCTCAAGGGGGGCTACAAGGATTTCTTTTCCAGGTGCCAGGTGAGTAATGTGGATTCCCCATCTCTGGAAGTGTGCAAGGCCAGGTGGGACAGGGCTTGGAGCACCCTGGGATAGTGGGAGGTGTCCCTGCCCATGGCAGGGGGTGGAACAAGACCTTCCAGGTCCCTTTCCAACCCAAACCATTCCATGATGTTTCTGTGGTCTCTTTCACACTCAGAGGAGAAACAATAGATAAATAATATTAATTTATTCCTACTGAAACTTCTCTTTGGGGCAGAGTGATTTGGCTGGGGGGGCTTTTCCTCCTCTCTCTCTCTCTCTCTCAGTGGGCTGTTCCAGAGCAGCTCAGCCTGTTCTGTCTCAGAGCTGCTAAAGGGCTTTTCCACTTGTCTCAAGAGTAAAACAGAAGTGGTTTTTGCCCCTTAAGAACAAACTGTCACTCACAGAAAGGATTTCAGGCTGCTCAGAGCAGGGGAGGAGACAAGGCTTGACAGTAATTGCTGGATAATAAATGGAAACCTGAGCTCTCGTACAGTCCTAAACCAGCAAAACTGAAAACCTGAGCTTGGAGTTTGCAGCCTCTAATTGAGACAAGGGAACTGAAACCCAGCCCCCATCTCTCCCCAGCACTTCAGGGCTGGGATTTCTCCTGGCACTTGGCTCCTGCTTCTGCAGCATTTCCGTGGTCCCAGCGCTCCTGGGATCTGTCCTCTGACACAAACAGGCCTCAGGCCCCCACACTTGCAATTATTCCTTAGACTGCCTTCCTTTTCAGGGAGATGGGAGATACTTGGCCTGTCCATGGCCAGCTGGATGGGGCTCTCAGCTCCTTCCCTGTGGGATGCTGGCTCTCCCAGCTCTCAGAGCTGCCCGGGGTTCTGGCTCTCCCTGCGATCTGCTGGCTCCCCTGGGCTCAGGGACACCCGGGGTTTGGGCTGTCCCCGTGGATTTTGGGTTGTCCTGAGGAGGGGGACCGAGGCCTCAAGGTGGCAGCACGGGACAGCCAACGGCGGCTCCCTGCGCGCCGGGACCTGTCCCGAGGCACGAGGATCCCGGAATGCTCTGAGCTGGAGGGGCCCTGCAGTGATCATTGTTTCCTATGTGGATGGATGGAATCCACGACCTTGGCGTGGTCAGCGCCCTGCTCTGACCAGCTGAGCTGGGACATCCTTCCAGTCTGTGCCATTCCAAGGTGAACTCAACCAGCTCAGCCTGTGTGCTGCCTGCCAGGAAATTTGGGATGGGAGCCCTGAACACAAAGCCCTTGTTTTGCCGGCTGTAACCTGAGCATCCTGGGGCTTTGTGTGTCTGCCCCGGAGCTCCAGCGTGGAGCAGGGCCTGTCCCTGTTTGTTCCAGTGGCTCCTGGTGGTGGCATCGCCACCCTGAGGTGACCCCAGCTCCTCTCTCCCCAGAGCTTCTGCGAGCCCCAGAGCTACCGCCCGATGCACCACAAGGACTTCAAGGAGGACCTGAAGAGGTTCCGCACCAAGAGCCGGACCTGGGCCGGGGAGAAGAGCAAGAGGGAGATGTACAGTCGGCTCAAGAAGCTCTGAGGGCTGCAGGGACCCACAAGGACTGCCCAGCCTGGGGGCTGCGGTGGGAGAGCCACGTGGTCCTGTGCTCCCCCTGCCCTGGGCCGTTTCCTCCCTGGGATCACCTGGACCTCGGCCCCGTGAGCCGGACGCCGGCTGGGAGCTGCCTCGGGATTCTTTTGGTTACGTTGCTTCGTGAAAATGTTGTGGCTTCTTGTGTTCTGTGACACCCCCAGAGCGCCCAGGGAGGGTGGGGACAGCCTCGTGGGGCTGGGCTCGGTGGTGTCAGCACTGCCAGGGAATTTTAGTGCCTGTTAATTTTTAAATGCTTAATTTTATTTAAATACAGTCAAATNCTGTAACCTGAGCATCCCGGGGCTTTGTGTGTCTGCCCCGGAGCTCCAGCGTGGAGCAGGGCCTGTCCCTGTTTGTTCCAGTGGCTCCTGGTGGTGGCATCGCCACCCTGAGGTGACCCCAGCTCCTCTCTCCCCAGAGCTTCTGCGAGCCCCAGAGCTACCGCCCGATGCACCACAAGGACTTCAAGGAGGACCTGAAGAGGTTCCGCACCAAGAGCCGGACCTGGGCCGGGGAGAAGAGCAAGAGGGAGATGTACAGTCGGCTCAAGAAGCTCTGAGGGCTGCAGGGACCCACAAGGACTGCCCAGCCTGGGGGCTGCGGTGGGAGAGCCACGTGGTCCTGTGCTCCCCCTGCCCTGGGCCGTTTCCTCCCTGGGATCACCTGGACCTCGGCCCCGTGAGCCGGACGCCGGCTGGGAGCTGCCTCGGGATTCTTTTGGTTACGTTGCTTCGTGAAAATGTTGTGGCTTCTTGTGTTCTGTGACACCCCCAGAGCGCCCAGGGAGGGTGGGGACAGCCTCGTGGGGCTGGGCTCGGTGGTGTCAGCACTGCCAGGGAATTTTAGTGCCTGTTAATTTTTAAATGCTTAATTTTATTTAAATACAGTCAAATGAAGCCAATACCGCTGCGGTTGGATCATCTAGATTGTACTTAAACCTTGTTTCTGCTCCAGGGTGACCTGTTAGGGGGGTATGGGGGTGTCGTTATTGTTCTCAGCTGCAGTTTTGGTTCTGTGTAGCATCGTGGGGAAGGCAAATGGGAAATATCCCGTGATGGCTCGAGATTCCCACCTGGCTGAGGGCTGTGGGAAGCTTTGGGAGCCCATCTAAAGGGAAACTGCTTATTGTTCATAAACATCATGTTCACCTCGTTTACTTACTTCAGGCTGGTTTATTACAGTCTCTTTCTGTTGGTTCTGGAGGAGTTGGTGTTTCAGTGGAGGGAGAGCTTTTGGGAGCTGAGGGGTTCAGCAGCTGGGTGACCCCGGGACTCTCAGCGGTGTCGCTGCTGTCTCTGAGGCTGTGAGTTGTTCTCCTTGTCCTGAAACATTCCTGGAGCAGAGCCTGGCTGTGAGGGATCCCGGGAAGCTGCTCCCACACCGCTGCCCTGGGGGTGGCTCTGGTCACTTCTCCATCTGCCAGGCAAGGCAGGAGGTGGAATTGATCCGTGAGGGACGCGGAACTTCCTCGGCTGTGTTGGACCCCCCAGCTGAGGAAGTTCTGCAAACCCCAAACTGCTTTGCTGCTGGTTTTGGGGTCACTTCAGCCCCATTCTTAAATCCATCTTCCTCACACACCACCTTCCAGGTGTAACTGGTGCTCCTGGGAAGCTCCACGTGCCCGGGAAGTTCCCAGCTCGCTCTGTTGTATCCATGTCAAAAAATACTGAAATGGAGATGCCTTATGTGGAATTTGAACTTGATTTTTTTTGAAACCTATTTCTTAAAACCTGCTGTTAATCCTTTTGCTCCCAAGAGGATTAAATTTGGAGTTCTTTCTTGTTTAAAAAAATCGGAATCCGCTGTTTTCGCTCAAAGCTGAATCCTTTGAAGGGGGGGGAGATGATGAAATGTTAAATCAGAAGTGGTGGTTATGAATTTCCCCCATTGCCTTGGGAAGGGCTGAACTCTGGGAAGGGGATGTGGGGTGGGAGGAGGCCACGTGCCAGAGAGGTGGGGAAAATCGCAGGCAGTGACCTGAGAGACCCAAACTGTCCTTGGGTCCAGCCCAAGGGGTAAAGCACCAGCTCAGCACCACAGGGGCCGGGCAGGATCTCTCAGTCCCACTCTGCAATCCAACAGTTGCTCCATGGGAATGTTTTAACTCCTCCTCTGTGTCCAGAAGAAGCAGATGGAGGCTGGCCTGGGTCAGGACGCTCCTTTCCAAGGTCCCTCAGCTGGAGCAGCACCATTGCAGCAATCCCTGGGTTACAGCTGTGCTTCCCCTGCCTCTGCTCGTTGTCCCAAACTCTGTGGTGCTCAGGGAGCTGGCTGTGGGGTGGGTGGTGTGGCTGTGTCCCAGCAGTGCCAGGGAGGAGCCCTGCCCAGGGATGGGGAATGTCTGAAACCCCACAGGGGTGGAAATGAGACCCCTCCCTGTGACAGCCCCCCTGGTTCTGGGTGTTGGGAGTCCTGGGGAGGGAGAGGGGTCTAAACAGGATCCAAACTCCCCAAATGAAGAGATTGCTGTGGGCAAAGGGGGTAAAGTCCTGACAATCCCAAGTGTTGACTCCACCTCTCCTTGCAGCAGGACATGGCTGAGCTGCTCAGTGTCACTGTGGTGGCAGGAGAACCCCAGGCTGGTGCTTGCTGCTTTTCATGTTCTGTCTTTGCTCGTTCCTTCCAGGATAAACTTCCAGAGCAGCTGTGGCTGCCCCTGGATCCCTGGAAGTGTCCAAGGCCAGGATGGGCAGGGCTTGGAGCAGCCTGGGACAGTGGAAGATGTCCCTGCCATGGCAGGGGGTGGAATGGGATGAGCTTTAAGGTCCCTTGAACCCAAATTATTCTGGGATTCCACCTGAGTGTCCGTGCTGTGTTCCCATCACTCCATCTATGCTATGGACAGTCACAGCTGGCTTTTGGCTGAAGCTCCTGCTCCATGCTGGAGTTTTTCCCAGGGGGGCACCTGAGAGGGCTGTTGTGTGGAGGATGTGAGGAGCAGGTGGCCAACAATGGGGTCAGATTTAAAAGCTTCCCTGGAAATACAACAGTGCGACTCCGACGCCATGGGAGGCTCGAGCAGAGAACGGGGTGGGGTTTCTTCCCCCCTTCCCTCCATCTGTCACCCTTAAAACTGATGTTGAAAGCAGCTTAAACCTTCATCAGCCTCGCCCCTCAGCTCCTGAAGGCCTCAGAGCTTGGTGTTTCCTCCCATACTGCGTTATCTTTGTGGCCTAAAGGACTCTCGTGCTCTGTCCTTGGGGCTAATAAAGGCCAACTGCAAAGGGCCACCTGCCCTGGATCCCTTGGATTCCCTTGGGAATTGGCAGTGGATGTTGGACATCCCTTCAGTCAGGCTGCCTTAGGAAGAGGGAAAAGGTGATTTTAGCCATAACCAGGAATTCCCTGGCTTTAAATCCTTTTGCAGCTTTTCAAACAAACTTTGTCTTTGCCTTTCCGCCTCTTCTGTTTCCTTTGTGCAGCAGCTCTTCCCAGGCCTCTCGGAGCCTGTTCCCACATCCCTGCTCCTTTCCCACATCCCTGCTCCTTTCCCACATCCCTGCTCCTGCCCTGCACACACCCAGCCCCTGTGAATCCCAAACTTGGAATTTTCTGTAGTTATTTGTCCAGTGAAGCTGCCCCACTGAGGCTCTGCTGGGCCAGGAGGGATTATCCCAGCTGGAGGCAGGAGCACAGAGTGAGAACCTGGAAAGGGCAAAGCAGGATCTCTGCAGGGCCTGAGTGCTGCTGCTCTGGCCTGAGGCAGAGGTTCAAATCAGGTAGAATTCACTAAAACTCCCCAACAACCCAAGCTCCTGCAGGTTTGCAAGCGGTGCTGCTGGAGGTGTCAGGCAGTGGCTGGGAGAGCCCCCTCTCCCCACAGCTGAGGGGTTTGGCAGGGAGAAGACACAGAAGGAATTGCCTCGGATGAAACCTTGGCTGTACCTCGGTGAGTCGATGTTTTTTGAAGGGGATTCACGTGGCTTTGCTGGGCAGAAGCTGCTTTGTTAAGAAAATCGTTGGCTTCTTGTCCTGGCAGTGGCTCTTAGTGCCAAGTGTGACTAAGCTGGCCCCTGGAGAGCCACTGCGTGGGCAGCGGTGCCCCGAAATTCCTGGAAATGTTGGGACCAGGATTGGGCCAGGCTGCCAGTTGGGTTTCCATGGGACTGGGGCTGGGTGGTGACTGTTCCCACAAGGACATTCCTGGGGCTCCATCACAACCCAGTGCCCATAATCCCTCTCCTGCCTGGGGTGATCCTGCTGTGCCACGGCCTGATCCCTCACCCTGAGCTGCCTTTGGGCACAGCTGTACCCTGTCACTGCACAGGAGCTGGGGAGGGCGAGGGGACAGTCCCAGCTCCCCACCAGCTCCCCAGGGATCCTCGGGCAGGCCCTGCCCTGAGCAAGGAGGGGAGGCTGCCAGGCAGGGTGGAAGGTCCTTGTTAGAGGTCACCAAATCCAGGCAAAGCTGGAAAGGAAGCTAATCTCCTGCTGTCGAGCCAAGCTCCAGGCGTGCTGCAGGAGGCTCCGGGTGGGTGCCAGCCCCGGGGCTGGCAGTGGCTCTGGCGTGGCCCTGTCCCAGTGCCCGTGGGGAGGCCGGTGCTGAGCCATGGGGTCCCTCCGTGCTCTGAGGGGCCAGGGCAGGAGCTGCCTCGGGAGGATGCTCTGGGCTGAGGGGTCCAACTGCTCAGAGGCAGCGGCACAGGGGTTCTGGGGTGGCACAGAGCGTGTGCTCAGCGTTAAGGAACGATGGGTTCCCCCCACGGTGCCCTGTTCTCCTTCCTGAGGGGGCCAGGCTCTGGTCAGCCCCTGCCTCCAGACCCACCGGTGCCATCGGATCTGTCACCGCCACCAGCACTGATCCCTGGGCACTGCGAGGCAGCAGAGGGAGCAGGCAGGGGCTGCACTGACAGGGATTTCCTCACCCAAAACACTTCCCTTGGAGGGGCAAAGTGTGGGTGGGTGTGGGAGGAGGCGGCCCTGGAGGCCCCTCCATGTCCCATCCAGGCTTTGTCCCTCAGCTTCACCTCCTGCCACAGCGCCATTCTCAGGGTGTTGAAGGCCCTCAGGCAGCCTTGGAGGAGGGATGTCCCTGAGATATGGAGCCAGTGAGGGTCTGTCTGTGGGGTTTATCTGCTCTGGGGGCACAGCCCCAGCTGGGCAGTGCTGGCCCAGGGCTGCGTGTGCTGCTCTCCCCCGCCGCAGACACGGCCCCGGCTGTTGCTGTTGGATGAACTCTCCACACTTGCTGGGGCTCAAGGCTCGAGCAAGGAGCCGTAAAAAGGGAGAACAACATCAAAAGCACAAAGTGGAAGGAGGCCAAGAGGAACGTGGCCAAGTGCCCTTTCCTTCTTTCTCTTTCGCTCCGTGTGGGAAATCCCCCAGCCTGTGGCACATCCCTGTGCCAGACACGGCCACGGCTCTGCCACCACGGGGCCACGCGACGGGAACGGCCCCGACAGTGGCTCAGGGGGCAGGGAACGGGGGGAGGCTGAGCTGGGGGAGAGGGGCCCAGGGAAGGAGCTCCTGATGGAGCCAGGATGGAACTGTGCTGGAGCTCTCACTCCATTGTGGGATTGTCACACGGGGTGGCTTCTGCCACTGCCTTTGGTGGCACGGGAAGGACCCTGGTGGGATGTGCTTGGTGGTGGAGGGGCTCTGTGGCTGGATCCTGGGAGTGAAGGAATTAAGCAGGCTGAGGAAGGAGATGGTGGCTGCTCTGTAGGGAGGAGATCAGTGGGTGCAAACACCCCACAGGCAAACCCTGCCAGGTTCCACAGGAAGGCACAACCCCAGCTCTGTGGTGCTCGTCCCTGTGACCTTCTCACCGGGATTCCTGCCCCAGGCAGCTCAGGAAACCCCACAAGGGAACCCTGGAGCTGGCGGTGGGTCGGGAAGCGTGGCTGGCACCCGGGGTCACCTGGCAGCTGCCCCATGGCGTGACCCACGTGGTGTCAGGGCTCTGTGACAGCCAGCATGGATCAGTGGAGGTTCCCCAAGGAGCTGTGGCCCCTTTCTGGGCACAGGCTCCCTGTGCCAGGAGGTGGCTGTGCCCTGGCCTGTCCTGAGGGTCTCGTGCCCTGGGAGAGGGCAGAGAGGTGCTGGGTTTTGGGCTGTGCCCTGGGAACAGCCCCGGGCAGCCGCAGTCGCGGGTGGGTGACACTGCCAATGCCGTAATTAGCAGGTGCCAGCCCTGCTGGGGTTTGTCCCTGGTTCAGCCCTGCTTCCTCCTCCCACCATCCTCCTCCTCCTGGGGCTGGGCAGTCCCAGAGGCACAGCTGGGCCCACGCAGGTCCCCGACTCTGCCACCACCCACTGCAGCCCTTGGCACACAGGTTCAGGGAGCAGAGCCCTGCTTTGGGAAGCAGGTTCAGGAGCAGAGCCCTGCTTTGGGAAGCAGAGCTGTGTTTTGGGAAGCAGGGTCAGGAGCACAGCCCTGCTTTGGGAAGTGGAGCTGTGTTTTGGGAAGCAGGCTGAGGAGCTGAGCTGTGCTTTGGGAAGCAGCATGACGAGGGATTCAAACCCACTGAACCAGTTTGGCGAGCACCAAGGTCCATGGGGGAATGTTGTGCTCATGGGAACTCTCCCGGCATCACCACGGTCCCAGGAAATGTGGGGTCTGCCCTGGCAGAGGGACCACAGGTGAATTTGGGGCTATGTTTGGGGCTCTCCTGGGTGCAGAGCCAGCATTTTGTGTGTGGAGGGGATGACTTTGGTCCTGTTGGAGCAGGAGTGGTGCCACAGCTTTGCACTGGGAACAACTGATCACATCCCCACCAGCCCCACCAACCCACAGCCCCTCGGCTGCTCCTCTCCCCTCCATCCAATGTGGTTGGAATTGGGTGAGAATTTAGAGCATCTATCTGTTGGAGTGAGTCCAGAGGAGGCCACCAAGGTGATCAGAGGGATGGAGCAGCTCTGCTGCAAGGACAGGCTGGGAGAATTGGGATTGTTCAGCCTGGAAAAGAGAGGCTTTGGGGGGATTTCACTGGGGCCTTCCAGTGCCTGAAGGAGCTACAAGAAAGATGGGGAGGGACTTTGGATGAGGGCCTGGAGTGACAGGATAAGGGGGAATGGCCTTCTCTTCTCCAGGCTGGACACCCCAGCTCTCCCAGCCTGTGTCCATAGAGAGCTGCTCTCCTCACCTCCAACATGTCCTGCTGGGAAGCAGCAGGACCTGCTCCTCCCTTGGCCAGGGAAGGAGAGCTCACTGGGGCAGAGCCATCCCTCAGGGCACTGCCTGGCACTGCCAGAGTGGTCCCTGGGCAGCAGGGCGAGCTCCCAGCCCGGGTGTGCTCCGGGGTACGTGCACACACACACCCCCACACTGCAGCTGTGCACAGATGTCTTTAGAGCCTGCTGAGGGTGTTTATTCCCATCCCCAGCTGCTCCCAGCTGACCCTTGGGCTGGCTGTGGTGCTGTTGGGACTGGTGGAGTTGTTCACAGTGTGGTTTTTGTCAGGAGCTGTGATGCAGGAACCCTCTGCACCAGCGGCTGGGGTTTTTTGGGTGTCAGGGCTCTCTGCACTCCCTGCTCCTCAGCACAGCCAGGGCCTGTTCCTGGGGGCTTTCACCTGGAATTCACATCGGGTGAGATCTGATCCATCATTTCAACTCAGCTCCTGTGCCGTGCCATCCAGCCCTGCCGTGGGGTTGGGAGGCGAGGAGGGACCGCTCTCAGCTGCACTCGGCAAGGAGACAGGGAAGCGGGATATGCCCTGGAACAGCAGCAGCTGTTTGCACAGCGAACGTGTGTCCGTGGCCTAGGAGACCGTCTCCTGCCTGGAGAGCTGACAGTGGGAATAAAGACGTCGGGAGCCCGCAGACAAAGGCACGATTGTTGTGGCCGGGGCTCGGGAGGAGCGAGGCCGCTCCCGGTGTCCCTGGGCGCTGCCAAACAGCAGCTGGAGCCCGTGGAAAACAACTCCGCAATGCCCCTCTGGGCAGCGGGAACCCCCCGGAACCTGCTCCGAGCATGGAGCCCGTCTGGCACCGGGCACCCGCGGGGGCGGGCAGCAGCCCCGCAGCTGCTGGGACGGGCACGGCGAGAAGCCGGGCTTTGGCTCAGGGGTGCTGAAGGGAATCATCATCCAGCAGTGCCTCCTCACGGGAAAACGCTCTGGGAATTTCCGCGTGGGTTTTGCTGGGTGCCGGCAGAGCTGCTGGCCCCGGGCTGTCACCGAGGGTTNTCCCCCCTCACACCCACTCACCCCCCTCGCACACACACGCCATTCATACCTCACACACTCACCCTCACACACACACCCTTCACACACACACACTCACCACTCAACCCTCACACACTCACTCCTCACACGCTCACACCCTCACTCTCACATCCCCCTTTCACACACACTCACCACTCAACCCTCACACACTCACCCCTCACACACTCCCCCCTCACACCCTCACCCCTCACACACACTCACACCCCTCGCACACACACACACCATTCATACCTCACACACTCACCCTCACACACAC
>VZTH01006583.1:0-15531 GCA_013397815.1 Aleadryas rufinucha | reverse complement strand
AGAAGAGAAGGCAGGGAGAAACTCGAGTCCAAAAAAAAGATGGACTTTGAAGGAGGCACAGGAGCCTTCCTGGAGCCATGTGGCTCGGCTCACCTTTCTGGTGGCAGGTGTGCTTCACATGGGCCTGTCAGGGGCTTGTTTGTGGGCACAGCGATAAAACCAGCACCTGCTGGGGACTGGCACGTGGAGCCTTTGCTGGCTTTGTCCAGGCAGGGACAGCCAGGTGCCCAGGGAGGGCAGGTGAGCCGTGGAGAGCAGCCAGGTCACCCAGGGAGCAGGTGCTCTCTGATGGCAGCTGTCTCACCCTGCCCAGGCTGCAGGCAGTGCCCCGTGCCCTGGCATTGGGCCAGGGGAGGCCAAAAGGGTGGCTGTGAACCTGTCCCTTGTCATTAGTGAAGCATCTCCTGCCACGTCCTGCTGCCAGCAACCAGGAGCATCAACCCCTGCACAATCCATTCCAGCTCTGAGTGGGAATCTGCATGCTCAGATCCCTCGTCCAGGCTCCGTGCCTGCATCTCCTTGTAAGCCTGGTGTGGTGGCTTTGTGCCTGGATCCAGCTCTTTCATCCTCCCAGCCTCCTGTGCACCAGGGCTGGGGTGAGGTGGTTGTTGTTGTGATGGGTTGTTGGCGTGCTCACATTCCAGAACACTCTCCTGAAGGCAGCCAGCTGTGAAGATGCTTCCTTGAGTCCTGAGGTGTTCCTGCTGCTTGCAGGAGGGAATTTTGGCTCTGGAGAGCCTGGTGCTGTCAGCTTCTGAATGCTGATAAGAAAAAGGAGATTGCTCTGCTCCCTCTGGGTGCTGGGAGGGGGTGCTGGTGGTGCTGACCTGCCTTGCTTTGTTTCTGTAGGTCCTGGGCCCAACGTGCCCCCAGTTTATGGCTTGGAGGTGTCTGATCTCCAGCGGTGGGAGGAGGATGTGCTGAAACCTGCGCTGGCGATCGTGGAGAGCTTCATCCAGGTACTGGGGAGCTGGGGTTAGCACAGGAGCGGTCACTGACCTCCCTGTGGTCTCCAGGCCCCCTCACTTGGCACACAGTCTCTCCCTTGAGCAGGGCTGGCTGTTCACATGCCCAGCCTTGGTGTTTCCTTGCAGTAGTAGAAGTTTGTTGTCCCAGCTGAACATTTTTCCCAGTGCTGCACTTGGTAAAACTCCGGTGTCTGCCTTGCCAGCCTCACCATCTGAGTGTGGCGAGTTCCCATCTATGAAAGTGAACACAGACAGGCATGTTTTCATGGCAGAGACCAATTTGAGGCATTATTTGACCTCCAGGGCCGTGAGCCCCCGGCAGAGCCCCTGAGGATGGAGCACGACGAGAAGGAGAACAAGCGGAGCCATCGCGTGTGTGAGCTCTGCGACAGACTCATCATCGGGGACAGGGAGTGGGCAGGTAGGGCCCAGACAGGGGACAGGGGGGCACCTGGGAGGGCTCTGGAGGGATGGAGCAGCTCCCCTGTGGCCAGGTGACCCTCAGCTCCTGATCCTGGCCTTTCAAGGATTGTTTGCAGCCGTTTGCAGGAGCTGTGCCACTGGAACCATCTGTCAGGATTCCCCCCTTCCCTGGGCTTCCCCCTTTCCCCAGCACCCAATAAACACAGAGGGCGTCACACCAGGGATCTAAATGTGGCATCAAGCTCAGAGCTGCTGTGTTTAGTCAGGGCTCTTGGTCCTTCACAGCACCGTGGACGCTTCCTCAAAAAGCACAGAACGAAATTCTGTTGTGTAAATGAAAGTTTCTTCATGTTTTTAATAGTTCAGTTTTGCTCCAATATTTCCTATTTGTGTGTGGGTTTGTTGTTTTTTTTTTTAAACTATTCCTAGCTGTAATAGTAATAGAAAGGGATTTTCTATTTTCAATAGACTTACTTTAAAAGAGCTCAGCTGGAATCAGATTAAGTCAGTGAATTTATCTGTGCTCGGAGGCTCATGCTGAGAGCCAGAAACAAAAAGTCGTGGAAGAAGCTGGCTGCAGAAATGAAACTGGTAAATCTCCATGTGTTGCCCGAATTCAGGATGTGCAGGGTCGTGGTTTAACCCCAGCTGCATCCGAGCCCCCCACAGCCACTCGCCCACTCTGTCTGTGGGAGAGAGAATTGCAAGGGTAAAAGTGAGAAAACTCGTGGGTTGAGTTAAAGTTTGATGGAGAAAGCAAAGCAAAACAAGGAATTAATCCACTGCTTGCTGTGGTTGGGCAGTGCTTGGCCATCCCCAGGAAAGCTGGGCTCCATCTAACGTGACTTTGGGAAGACAAACCCCATCATCCCAATGTCCACCCCTTTCCTCCTTCTCCCCCTCAGGAAGCGTGAGCTGTGTGGTCTGGGATATCCCTTGGGGTAAGCTGGGGTCAGCTCTCCCAGCTGTGTCCCCTCCATCCTCCCTGTGCACCCCCAGCCCCCTCTGTGCTGCTGTGAGCAGCAGGAAAGGCCTTGACACCATTCCAGGGCTCCTCGGCAATAACAAAACATCCCCGAGTTATCAACCCTGTGCTCAGCACAAATCCAAACACAGCCCCAGAGCAGCTCCTGGGAGGGAAATAAACCCTGCCCCAGCCAAAACCAGCGCATGCAGACACAATGCAAAGATAAATTTCCCAGCTTGGTGGGTTTGAGGGAGTTGATTATTCCTTCCTGAGCCAGGCAAGTGCTGGAAGCGAAGCCGGGAGCTGGCTCTGAGCAGGAGGCTCCTTGCAGTGAGATCAGTTAAGTGCAGTTGTTATTTTAGCCAGTCTCAGCTGTCTCAGGAGATGCCAGGAAGGAGCTCTGCTTGTCCAGCACTGAAAGCTGTTGGGGTCCCTGTCATCCTTCAGGTTCTGAGACCGAGTGAGAGCTCCTCAAGGTCCCCCCAAACCCCACAGCTGCAGCTCCACGTCCTTAGGGATGTCACCCCAGATGCCAATCGATGGTGACAATGCCTCCCTCAGCCAAGACCAGCTGTTACTCTCTGTATCCAGCAGAACTGGGCTCAGATCCCCAGATGGTGGGAGAAAAATGCTCCAAATCCTGGGTGTTGCTTGTGCCTGCAAAATGGAAAAGGAAGGGTGAAAACAGCCGTGGGAGCTGGGTGGATCTGCACTCTGCTCTGTTTTCTTAGGTCAGGTGACAGAGAGTTTTGGGAACTGCTTCCCAGTGCCCCTCTGGCTCTGGGGGATTTTAACATTTTATCTGATTTTACAATTTATGTGGACTTAAAAGAGCACAACTCCCCAGACAGCAGCAGCGATTGGCGTTTCCTCAGCCACTGTAGCTCTGGTGTTGCTTGTGACAAATTGCAGGAGGTGAGGCTTTATCTCAGGCTGAGGGTGACCCTCCAGCATTGTGATAAAGCAGCAGCTTTGCATGTGATTTCATCCTTTGGCAGAAAAAGGATGGCTGGAAAACACCCGAGGGCCTCGATTCAGCCAGCACATAGCCTCGTTTAATTAAGGCCCTGCTTGAAAAGTTTGTGCTTTAATTGCTGCTCTGATCTCCTGGAAATGGCAAAACCTCCCCGCCAAGGTGGTCAGACAAAGCCTCCCCTGAGATAAAACCGCTGATAAGGAGGTTTGGCTGTCCTTAAGGATGTGATTTCACAGAGAAATGCAGCTCCTGCTGCTCCGAGCCCAATCCCTGGGATTACCCCTCTGTTCCCATCTGACTCCTGCTGCAGCGCTTTCGTGGCTGGGGCATTGCCCTGGAGTTATTCCGAAGTTTAATTACGCTCCAGGCTCCTCCCTGGCTGCCCTGTGGGATGCACAGGGTATTCCCAGTGCTGTGGTGCAGGGATCCAGTCCTACAAATGATCCTGGCAGCGCTCCATGGGGAGCAGGGAATTGCACAACCTCACCTGCAAAGTGCCACCTCTTTGGAAACTCTCCCTCCTCCCGGGTTGGAAGTGACAACCTGGAACCTTCTGCTTACACACAACCAGGATTTTTCCTTCTCTCACTCCTTCCTGAGGAGGTTTGGGAGGGTTTTTTCCCCTTCTGAGCCCTGATAGTTTGGCCTGGAAGTGTGCAGAGGAACAGCCAGGGCAGGGTTTGGGAGCTCACTTTTCTTGGGGAGTGAATTGTGCGGGAGGCAGGGGAGGGAGGGTGCTCTGCCCTGCGGGGAGGGGGATGGGCCGTTTCCTCCTCCAAATTCCACAGATTAAACGCTCTGTTTGCCTCTTCCTCCAGCTCACACACGGTCCAAATCCCACCTGCACCACCTGAAGAAGAGGAGGAAGCTGGAGGCGTCCGGCCGTGCCGGAGGGACCGTGGGGGACAGCGGGGACGCAGAGACCTCGGTCGAGGACGGCAGCCTGCCTTTGCCTTAGGCCTGGAAAAGGGAGCAGCCGTGCATCCACCTGCACGGAGAGGAAGCTCCTTAGTCCTGGGCAGCCTTGAACCAAGGAGCTGAGTCATTTTTTTGGGGGGATGAGGCAGCCGTGTGACGGCAAAGGCATCGGATCCTCTTCACGTGGCCTCATCCCGCTGCGTTCCCATGCTCCCCCCAGCCCTGCCTGGAAAGGGCTGGACCCCCGGGGCAAGGCTGCTGGGAGCGTCCTCCCATGCAAAGTGTGGATTCCTGCCAGGGATGCATCCTTGGGATGGCTGAGCTGCTGGTATGTGGTTGTGAGGATCTCAGAGACAGAAATACCCCGACTCCTCCAGCTTGGCCGGGAGTGCAGCTCCGGAGCCGAGCGAGCTCTGGCTGCCTTTATTGTGGAGAGGATATTTTTTTTGTTGTTGTTCTTTTATATGCAAATAAAGTCGCAGGATTGTTGTGGGTTCCCCTCCCTGTTAAGAGGCGCGGTTTCCTCGCTCTCTGATTCCACCTGGCCCCGATTTCCCTGCTCTGGGCACAGGGCAGGAGATCCAGGTCTGGTTCCTTCTCCCAGTCACCTTTTCCACAGCTCCTGAGGGAGCTGAGCAGATGTTCCCAGCGTGGTGGGGGCAGGGAGCCCTGTGCACACAGCAGGTGCAGGAGGAGCTGGCACCTGTTAAACAGGAACTTGGGAATGATCTCATCGAGTTTGCAACAGATGAGCCTGTCCTAGTTAAGGCAGAATTCCCGGGGGGTTACACTGTGGTTTGGCACTGGGAACCGGCCCTGAATTTGAATCCGAGCTACTGAGCAGCAAATTCCTGGTGCCGTGTCCGGCAGGCACTTGGTGCCCCGGTGTTCCTGGAGGATGCGAGTGCCATTTGTGCCTGGAATGCCGCTCTGCTGAAACCAGGACAGCCTTTCCAGGGCGTTCGGGATTCTCCTGGCAAATGCAAACCTTGGGAGGGTTTGGGGTTGGTAGAGCACAAGTTTCTCCTTGTGCTGCGCCGTGTGGCAAGAGCCAGGGCTCAATCCTGCCAGGGAAGGGCTGCGTGGGTGGATTTGCCGGCGCGGGCTCTGGAGATTCCTGCTTTGGTGGGGATTGGATTAAACCTCTGGTTTGTGTTCCTCGACATGGAATTATTCCCGTGGGGTGGCTCCTCGGGCCGTGTTTGGGGGTGTGGGAGCTCAGACCCAAGGGAACGTGCAGGGAAGAGCTGGGAATTCGGCGCTGGGCAGAGCTGGGCACCAGCTTTGGAATGCTGGGCGCTGTGGTTGTGTTGCTGGGTCTGTGCAGCGCCAGCTGAGCCTCTCCTCCAGCCCAGACTTGTTTGCCATCAGTGCTGACTCAACCCATGGATGTGGGCTCAGCCCAGCGCTGGAGCACACGGCCACGAGGGATTGTGTCCTCCCAGCCTGGATGGACGAGGTGTGAGTGGGGAGTGAAGCCCCCTTCACCACCCGTGTGCTGAGCTGGGTTGTGACAGACAGCTCTGAGATGTTGAGTCATCTCCCCAGGCCGGGCTGGGATCCCTGGGAAGGAGGGCTGGGATTATCAGCTCCAGGCTCCTGAGTGCAGTCAGATGTCCACGGTGTTAGAAATGGATTAAATATCCTTAATCGGTTTAATATGAACTTTGTTATCCCCACGGATACATGTTATTCCTCCTCCTCCTCGGTAGCCTGTTCTCTTCAGGAGCCTGCTCAGGATGGGCTGTGCTGTGCAGGGGGGAGCCAGGAGCTCCCAGGCCTTTTCCCCCTTGGTTTGAGGGCAGCAGCTCCCGGGTGGAACAGGGTGTGCCACGCTTCCTTGTCCGTGCAGAGGGCAGGAGGAGGCACGCCCTGATCCTGCCAGCACCACAACACAGGTGAATTTTCCTCCTTGGAGAGGTGGGGCTGTCCTTGAGGACACGAAAGTTTATTTGAGCAGAGCCAGGGCAGCATCCCTCCGAGGGAGGTCACTGTCCTCGGTGTGTTGGACCTCTGCTGTCCGAAGGTCTCCAGCAGGGACTGGGATCGAGCTCCTGGCAGGGTCACACCAATTCCTGGTGCTGGCACAACTCCCGCTCGTCCTCCTGCTGCTCTGGGCCCTGCAGAAAGGGCAAACAATGCAGGAATCGCTCGCCAGTCCCAGCCAGGGCTCGCTGAGAAAGTTGTTGTGGTCTCAGGTTTCAGGCTGCTGTCAGTGCCGAGAGGTTTGGGGATGGGGAATGGCACTTGGCTCCATCTGCCCTCCGCTAATCCCCAGACAAACGCGGCTCTTCCATCTGTGCAGCCGGAGCCGCCGAGCCCATCACACCAGCCACTTAATCTAAATGGCTTTGGCCAAAGATAAGGTCATTAATTACACTGGGATTAGAAAACACTCCAGGCCCGGCGTGGCTTGGCTCGCCATCAATTAAAGCCCTCGGCACCCTGGTCTGGCTGAGCATCGAGCCGAGAGCCTGAGCCGGAGGAGCTCCGTGTCCTTGCGGACAGGGCACCGTCCCGGTGGCACTGCCCATCCTGGGGCAGTCCCCTCGCTTGGACACTGGCGTTTTGACACGGTGCCCCTGTCCCAGGCTGCTGGCAGGGCTGGTGCCAGGCGGAGCAGGGGCAGATCCAGGGGTCCCCCTGGCACCATGGCAGCCCAAATCCTCGTGGCCGGCAGTGAGAGGTGCACGGGCAGCACCTCCTCGTCTGCACCCCATTGTTCGCTCCAGCAGCCCCTGCCAGGGCTCCACGCCGAGCTGCCCCTGCCTTGCTGCCCACAGGGGTGGCCGCTGTCCCGGGGGCTCTGAGCTCAGATGTGTCTGTGATGGTCAAGGCTTCCCTTTCGGTTCCCTTTCCTCGCCCTGTTTTGGCTCTGAACTGCTCCGATCCGCAGGAAATGTCTCATCCCTGCAGCGCTGCTCCTTGCCAGGGTGGGATGTGCCACCAGCTCTGCCCTGAGAGGTGCCACGCTGGGGACGCTCAGGGCTGGGATGTGGCACGAGTTTGGCCTCGTCCCTCCCTTCACAAGCGAGGGGCAGCACGGGGAGGGGACGTTACGGGCTCTGTGCCAGGACCCGAGCGGCGCTGGGACACCGGGACACAGCTGCCACCTCTCCCAGCACCGGTGACCAGCTGGTGTCTGTGCCCCTGCTCACTGGTGGCTTTTGAAGGATCCAGCTGTCCCTCGACTCCAGTTGGAGGTCCCGGGTGGTGACGCTGTCCTGGCTCTTCCCAGCCCAGTTCCCACACCGCGGGGACGCTCCTGGGACGGGCCAGGGACCATCTGGGGGACGGTGTCACCTGGGGACATCGGCTCCTGCAGACACGCAGCAGCTGCGGCCGCCGCGCTGAGCCGCGTCCCGGCCTCATCCTCGGCTCCCAGGTGGGATCCTTGTGCTGTGGAGCACCGGGGGGACTTAACGGGACCCTCGGGGTCCTTTTGGGATCGGCAGGGCTGGGTGGCACCACTGCCATCGCGGGGCTGGGGGGGTGAAGGGAACTAACGGGGAAACTGAGGCACGGCTGGGGCGTGGAGCGGCTCGGGAGCAGGGCAGGACGTTGGGGAGCCCGTGGCCCATCCGAGGCCTTGGCAGCGTTTCAGGTGGCTGTGGCAAAGTCAAATGTTGCAAGAGCCTAAAAATAAAAGGAGCTGTTGGCCGGGGTTGTGCAAGAGCGTGTCCCCGGCCCGCCCCGCGCGGGAGTTCGGCGGATTTGGCGGCAAACCCGGCCGTGCCCGGCTGGATCCTGGCACCGGGCCCAGGAAATGCCAGTTCCCAAAGGGCTGGGGGCTGTCCCCCCCTCTCTGTCCCCTCCTTGTGCAGCCCTGTGGCTGCGGAGGGGCTCCATGCGGGTTTGGGGACATGGGGGCTGAGCTGGGCTGCAGGTGGGAGGGATGGGTGACCCCATGGTGGCACCCTGAGGAATTCCAGAGGGGTCCCGAGCTCGGGGGGCCGTGGGGACCGTGCCCATGTGCCCCCCAGCGCACACGGGGGGCAGTGGGGAAACTGAGGCAGAGTCTGCCAGCATCGCCTTGTGCGAGGCTCTGGGTCCGTGGTGTCACCCGTGGGGTGCCCGTTGTCCCCCCCCCGGCCATGCAGGGCACGGGGGGGTCAGCAGTGCCCGTGTGCCCGGCGGGAAAGGCGGCGGGAAGGAGGGGGCTGGCAGGACACCAAACCCCGGGGACTTGGCCCTGTGCCACACGCTGAGGACAGTCCTGGGGGTCCCCTCGGGGGGGTGACACAGCCCCCCAGCTGGGTCCTGCCCTGCGGGGGTCACCCCCAGCTCGGGGGGGTGCGGGAGGGGGGGTGCGAGGCCGAATGGGTGCCCCCAGGGTTGGCTTGGCACGAGTGGGGCCAGCGTGGCTGCGCTGTCGCGGTGTCACAGGGCCATCTGCCGGCAAAGGCTCCGGCCCGGGACAGCCAGCCACGGCCTCCAGCAGCCTCCCAGTCCTCCCAGTCTGCAGCTACCGGGGCACTGGGGAAGGAGGCGGCCCTGGCTGGGCTGGCTCGGGGCGCCCTGCGAGCCACCCTGGGCTGTTGTCCCTGCTGGTCACTGTGGGAGGTGGACAGAGAGGGGACACGGTCCCTGGGGGGGGTTCGGTGGGTGCCTCCAGCAGGGTGGGACACAGCAGAGACGGCCCCGCTCCGGCCACGAACAGATTAAATGTCATTTTATTTCACACCCGAAAAAAAAATGTAGAAAAAGAAGAGGTGAGTGTGGATTTAATCGCTCATATTAAAAATCTACCAGGTGAGACTGAGCCGTTTCCTCCAGAGTCTGTGCAGATCCACAGGGATACTTCTTCCTTCTCCTTCTCCTCCTCCTCATCCTCCTCCTCCTCCTCTGCTTGGGGACCGGGATGGGGACAGGGGCACCGCCTGCCCCCTCCCCACGGTGCCCCCGTGCCATGGGCACCCTGCTGCCAGCCCCACCAGCACCTCCCTCGCCCGGGTCTCTCCTGCCCGGCCCCGGCCCCCCCGGCGCGGTGTCCCCACGGTGCCACCCGCACCTCGTGTCCAGGAGCTGCTTTGGGGGTGGGAAGGGGGGGGCAGGAGCGCGTGGCAGGGGTGGCCCGGGGCCGTTTGGATTCGCTTTTTAGTATTTCTGTGAGTTCCTCGCTGTCCCTTTTCCCTCTGTACAAAATGAGCTGTATGGTCATGGGCGTCGGTGACACGGTGACGAGCGGCTCCGGCGGCCGCCCCGCGCTCACTGCAGCAGGGCCCGGATCTGTTTGGACGTGGTGTCGTCGTTGAGGTGCCGAGTGGTGTACCTGCACGGGGAGGGGACACGGGTCACGGCCCCCGACCCGCTCTGCTGTCACCCCGCGCGTCCCCGCCGCGTCCCCAAGCGCCCGTCTCACCTCAGAGCGTTCAGGAGCCCCTCGGTGCTGGTGGAGGGTTGGTCTTTCAAGACTTTGATGCAGCCTTTCATCTGATGGGGGCACAGAGAGAGGCGCTGTGAGGTCCCAGGTGTCCCACAGGGGGCTGTGCCCCTTCTTCCCCATCCTCTTCCTCGCTGCTCAGGGGGATGAGCTCCCCCCTGGACCAGCTCAGGGGTCAATCCAGGGAGAGGGACCCCGGGGATCAGAGCTACTGGGATGATCAGGATGGCTGTGACCCCACAGCTGTGACCCCAAGACCACTCACATCGATCTTGGAGGTCTTGGCGAAGGCCCCCACGGGGTGGACGTGGTCGTAGAGGATGATGACGCCCACCATCACCCTCATGCAGAAGAGCAGCGTCTCGGTGTTGGTGAAGCGGCTCCGGTACTCCCTGTGCCAGGAGAGAGGCTGGCTGAGCCTGGGGGGGTTGGGGGGTGGCAGAGGGACCCCAGCACTGAGATGTCCCCCCCAAACCCCTTTGTGGGGCACTCACGGGGTCTCCAGCATCACCCTGCACACACAGGCCATGGTGCTCAGGCAGTCGGTCGTGTCCTCGATGGGGAGGGTCTTGTTCTGAAACCCGACAGGTCCCGCCTGCTGTTTCCACCCCCAGCCCCCTGCGGGGTGGCTGGAGGGGGCTTCCCCCCCCCCGAGGGTCCCCCCAGCCTCCCTCACCTCCGAAACGAACTTGGTGGTGGCATTGCTGAGCGTTTTGAGCATGGGGGTGGCCTCGGCGTAGAAGAGGGACATCCTGTTGGCCATCTCGTTGTTCACCTCGCTCTCTGCGTCCAGCTGGGGGGGTGTGATGGGGGTCACCGGGGTGGCTGAACCCTCCCGAGCCATTCCCAGCCCTGTGAGCCCCCGGGGGAGGCCATCCCTGGCCGGGGGGGACAGCAGAGTGCTCCCACCTGCAGGTTGTTGATGCGATTCCGGCTGATGGTCCGTCTGTAGTAGCTGAAGTCGTTCTGGATGGCGGGGTTGGTCATCTGGGGGGGACACCAGGGTCAGGGGGCTCAAGGGGGCTCTGCTGGCTCACAGGGTCCCGGTTTGGGGACCCCCCTCGCTCCGCCCTGCACAGGGGAGGCACCTTGAGCTCATCGAAGCTGAGGGTGAAGTGCAGGATCTCTGCGAACTGCTTGGCCAGGGCCTGCTCCCGCTCCAGGTGCTGGGTCGGGGCGTAGGGGGGGCTCGTGAGGGCCTCCAGCAGGCTCCGCAGGGCGTTCTCTGGGGACAGAGCACTCCTGGTCCCCCCTCTGCACCTCCCCACTCCCGGGAGGGGAAACTGAGGCACGGCTCAGCATCCCGAGCTGCGCACACGGCCGGGACTCCCGCAGCCGGTCCCGTTCCTGCCTCCGGGGAGGGATGCGGGATGCCCGGGGGAGGGATGATGGAGGGGAGGTCAGGCACTCACCCAGCCGCAGGGAGAACTCGTAGAAGCGTTTCAGCTTGGCGACCAGGGGGCAGACGGCGCTCCAGGCGCGCTCCTGCAGCCGCAGGTCCCCGGGGTTTTGGATGGCCTGGGAGGGGAGAGCGCCAGCGCTTGCCCCAAGCCGCGGTGGGTGCGCGGGCAGAGGGCGCCGGGGGCTGCACCCACCTCTCGGATCTCCTGCCCGGCGCCCGTGTAGGACTGCAGCTCGGCCAGGACGGTCTGTGCCTCCTCCAGCACGGCGTTCACCTGGTTCCACACCGCCGTCTCGGCCTCCGTCGGCTGCGCATCTGCAGGGCAGCGCCCCGGGGAGAGAAACCCGGAGGGCTCTGAGCGGGGCCCGGGGCGGCGAGAGCCAGAGCGGGGTGCCAGCACCCCATCCCACGGCTCCCCCGCCGGCCCGCGGCCCTTCCTGGCGGGGTTCTCCCCCTGGTCCGTTCTCCTTGCCCGAGCTCAAGTCAAGCCGTGGAGTGGGGGGCAGGTGGGGGTGAGTCCTGGCTGCCCTGTGCCCGCCGTCCTGCTCGCCACGAGGGGTCCCCGAGCAGCCCTCGGCCCCAAGAGGCTGCGAAGTGCCCCGGGGGAGAGGTGCGGAGCCCCCGGCCACGGGTCTGGCCCCCCTCCCCGGGGACACCCCCGGATGGCAAAGGTTGGGGGAGGACGTCTGGGATGGGCGCGATGCGATGGGCGACGGGGACAAGAACTCAAAATGGTGTGGATGTGGAACTCAGGATATAAGTACGAAACAAAAAACGGAAAATAAAAATCCCATCTCACTTTCAAAGTCAAGGAAAAAATTAGGGCCTTGGTCAAGTTCGTTATAAGTCAACACTTTTAGAAGGTTCCCCATGTGAAACCTGCAAGAGAAGAAACAAGAGGAAAAAAGCATGATGGTGAGGTGGAGCCCGGGGAAGAGGTGCTGGGCTGCGGGCAGCGGCGGCGGCCGGAGCCCCGTCCTCCCCCCGCTGCTCCCCGGGGGCTCGGGGGGCTCCGGGGGTGACCCCGCGGCTGCTCCCGGCCCCGGGTGCAGCCTCTTCCCCCCCCGATGGTGATGAGCGCTGGCGGATGGGGTGATGGAGAGGGAGGAGCAAAGGGAGGAGAAGCCGCCGGGAAGTCCCTGGAGTCTTGGCTAGAGCCATCCCCCTCCTCTAAGCGCAGAGCCAGCCCCGAAACGGGGGGTCCTGCGGAGCCCCCAGACCCTGTTCCAGGGGGCTGGAGGCAGGAGAAGGTTGTGCTGCCTCAAAGGAGCCGGGAGGAGCGGGAAGGTCCCTCGCCGCGGGAGGAGGTGGCCGAGTGACCCCAGCCCTGGGTGTTTTGGGGGGTGCCGGAGCCAGGGGTGCTGTGGGGAGCTGTGCACGGCCTGTCCCCGCTGGGGATGGGACTGGGGCCAGGGCTGGGGCAAGCAGATGCCGCTGCGCTGTTTGCACCCTCCTCGCTCTTGCTCTGAGCTGCTCCCTGGGAGGAATTGCCGGAGGGGGAGCCAGGGGAGCCCTGGGGCTGTGCCCGGTCTGGCATCCTGCCACAGTGGCCACTGCGTCCTGTACCCCCCCGTGTCCAGCCCGGGGGGCCGAGAGCTGTCCTTTCCTGCCCGCTGGCCCAGATCCACGGGAAGCTGAGGCAGGGCCCTGCTCCCCATCCCTCGGCGCAGGCTGCGGCCACCGCACTGACCTTCCCAGCAGTGCAGGTGGCACGGAGCATTCCCTCCTCCTTTCCCAAGCCTCCAGGCTGTCCCTGTCCTGGCGGTGTCACGGGACACGCCACACGGCCACCAGTGCCACCAGCCAACAGCAGCGGGCGTGTGCCTGAGGTGGTCCCGGGCCAGGTCCTGCTGCATCCTGCATCCCACCACTCAGCTGGGATGTCTTCCCCACTCTTTGAGGGATGGAGCATCCCCTGGGGTCCCGCTCCCCTGCCCCACTTTGCAGACTTTTTCAGGGCCCCGAGGCACGTGGGGACACGGGGCTGCTCGGGGACACTGTGCCTGTCCCCATCCTCTGGGACAGCAGCCGCGGTGGCAGCCCTGGCGCCCTCCCCACGCCCACCCTGCTCATGGGACTTACTTTCAAAATCCAGGAAAAAATGAGGACAGTTTTCTAAATCTTTGCCCAATACCTTTATCAGGTTGCCCATGGCCAGCAGACCTGAGCGAGAGAAACAGAACACAGTGGAACAGCACCGGAGCCACCGGCCGGACACCCCCGAGCCCCCGAGTGCCACCACCACAGCACCTCCCTGCGCCCACCCCGATCCCTCCTGGCTGGGCACGGGGCTGTGAGCATCCCCTGGGATGTGACAGCTCTCCCAGCACTCCTGCCAACTCCAAGGGTGGAGAGGGAAGTGGGGTGTGGGTCCGTGGGGCACCCCTGGCCATGCTGCCACCCCTGAGACACCCCAGTTCCCCCACCCTGGCACCCCCAAGGGAGGGGGGCTGCCCCAGGTGACCCACATGGGGTCATGCCGTTCCCCTGGGTTATGGGGCTGGGCAGCCCCCATGGACAGGGAAAGACCCTAAGTGGGAATTGTGCCCCACAGAGCCGGTTTTGGGGGTCTGGTGCCCACACCAGAGCATCCCACCCACCCCACGGCCATGGCCTCGGGTCCTTACCTCAGTGCCTGGTGTGGCAGTGGTGGCTACGGCAGAAGCAGGGGCTGTGCCACCCGCCCGGGTCACTTCATGGGCCGGCGGGGACCTGCGGGCGGGAGGGCGAGAGGGTCAGGGCACCCCACTGGGCACCTCCCTGCCCTGGGGACCCACCGGTGGGTGACCATGTGGGGAAGCACGGTGGGACACTGGGTGTCCCTCCCCATCTCACGCTGCCACCAGCCTTCACCTTATTTACCTCGATTATTTTTTTATTGCCACCGGGGGCTCCCCAGGCACTGGGCTGAGCATCCCCGTCCCTCTTCACCCCTTGTGGGACCTGCCAGCAGCTCGGGGACAACCCCAGAGCGGAGCCATCTGTCCCCATCTCTCCTTGGAGAGGCCAAAATCCCCAGGGATGACTTTCCCAGCTCCTCTGGTTGGGTTTGCTCTCCGCTGTGAAGATCCCTTTATGCCGCCGAGGAGCCACAACCCAAATCCTGCAGGCAGCGGGATGCTCCCCCAGTTCCCTGCATCCCACCTTTCCTACAGGGATGTGGGGGGCTCGGGATTGGCCCCGTGGTGTCAGCAGGCTCCGGGAAGCAGCCTCGGGACTCAGCGGGTTGTAATTAAGCGCTTGGGTTTAATTAATGAGGCTGGGGAAGGGGAGAGGGAGAGCGGGAGCAGCGGGGGGAGGGATGGGGCGGCCTCGTGCCTGGAATGGGGCTGCTCCCCCCCAGCCCAGGCACAGACCCTTGGCACCAACAGCGATGGCTCTGCCTTCCTCCTCTTCCTCCTCCTCCTCCTCCCAGGCCCTGTGAGTGGTGGCTTTACCCTGGGGTCACACCAGTGCTGAAATGCAGCTGGTTTTGGGGTAACCGGGGTACCCCAAATACACCCAGAGCTGCTCTGGCGCAGTGACCCCGAGGTTCACCCTGCTGAGTGCTGGGGGTTCTGGAAGGGAGCTGGGGGGTCCCTGGGGTGCTGGGGGGTCCCTGGGGTGGGAGGTTGGCACCTGCTCTGCTCTGGCGCTGGCACGCAGCGCTGTGACCGGCGTGCGGGCGTCCTCGTGCCCGTGCCACCCTTGTCCTTGACGGGCAGCTCGGGGCTGGGATTTGTCACTGCTGAACTCTGCCCGTGCCCAGGGAAGGGGCACGGATGGGTCCCCAGAGTGAGGACACCTCAGGGTGACTCCAGAGCAGTAGCACAGGGGTTCGGTGCCAGGTGGGGGTTTGGAGATCGCTGCAGCCCCCCTGGGCTGGGGGATGGCTCCGCTCGGGGTTCAGCCCCAGTTTTGAGCTGTTTCCTCGGTCCCAAGTGCTCAAACCCCGCGGTGGCACTTGGCCCGGGGGGCCACGGCACGGCCCTCCCGGGGGGGCTGTGGGGGAGAGCGAGGGGGTCCCTCCAGTGCTGGCTCCCAGTGCTCAACTGCGGGAATTGCGCCCCAAATCCGCTGGGAGAGACACCCCCGAACCGGGAGCGCTCACAGAGGAACGCGCTGGCACAGGAGGGCTGGGAACAGCCGGCTCCTCGTCCCCAGCCACACCCGAGGTGGCCCCGGGCTCTGTCCCTCCCTGCGGCGGCCTCGTCGCACCCCAGCCCTGCTCCAGAACCTGCCCCTCTCCCTGCACAGCCGCCTCTCCCTGCTCCCCCCGAGCATCCTGCCCCACGGGGACCCCACCGCGGGTGTCACCTCCACGGGGACAACCCAGCCGATGGGGTGAACCCCCACTCCTGCTCCAAGCGGAGCCCAACCCTGCATCCAGGAGCATCCCTCCCACGAGCCGGCAGTGCCCGGGCTGGCCACGGCGGAGGGGCAGCGATGCCCCCGGCTCAGGCCGCCTCGTGTCACCGTTTTGGGGCTGTGCCCCTTTGCTGCCGGCGCAGCATC
>VZTH01006580.1:0-17752 GCA_013397815.1 Aleadryas rufinucha | reverse complement strand
TTTTTTTTGGGGGGGGGGGGAAAGACACGTATTTTTTTTAAATGAAAGTCAAAATGTCAGTGTGCAGCAATCCAAGGGTGGCACCCTGGGCTCTGGTGGTCCCAGGGGGACACAGCGGTTCCCTGGACACCCCAGCGCCGCTCCCTCCATCCCCAAGGTGGGTGATGGCCTTTCCCAACATCTCCACAAGCTGTGCCCTGATCCAGGCTGTTCCCAGCTCTTGGTAGCAGCCAGGATTTCTCCTGCAACATCTGAACTCCGTGAGGGTGGGAAGGTGGAGGAGGAGCCCTGTTGTCCCCTGGGAATGGCCAAGGGCAGCGATGGGAACTGGGACTGACTGACCCTGCTGCTCCAAGGATCCCTTTTCATTACTTCCCTCTGCTCCACAGCTGTCCCTGGCCAGCCCAGCTGTGCTGCTGAGGGACACAGCCCTGGATTTGCACAGGCAGCAGGGAAGGGGCACCCGGGTGAGATTTGCAGGGGAAGCAGAAGGAAACGAGGATGAGATTTGCACGTTTCACACCCAGTGATCCCTTTGACCTGTCTGCACCTGCAGCAGAGATTCAAAGAATCCTGGAATATCCTGAGTTAGGAGGGACCCACAGGGATCGTCAGTGCAGCCCCTGGCCCTGCACAGACACCCCAACAACCCCACCCTGGGCATCCCTGGCAGCGGTGTCCAAACGCTCCTGGAGCTCTGGCAGCCTCGGGGCCGGGACCATTCCCTGGGGAGCCTGGGCAGTGCCCAGCACCCTCGGGGGGAAGAACCTTTCCCCGAGCTCCATCCCAAGGCCTGACACAGCCCCAGCCCTTCCCTGGGCTCCTGTCCCTGGCCTTGCATCCAACTCCTTGCATCCTTGTTAAATCCAGGACATACACGTGCATCCATGCACAATGCCCTGGTATATCCGGGGTATTCTTTCCTTCCTAGGACTGAGAGCTGTTTGAAAATGAATCCGAAATGCTCCTCAGCTATCCCTGATTCCTTCCCACAGATGCACCATCCCCCCAGACCTGTCCCCAATCTCCTGCCCCAAAATGTGTCCCTGGTACTGCCAGGTGCTGTCCCTGTCCCTCAGCTCGGGGGTGCTTAAAGAGGATTCTCAGGTGAAGGACCTTCCCAGACCTCTTCTCTTCCTTGGAGTGCCCATGCTGGAGGATGCAGAGGGGCTGGGAAGTGCTTGCAAGGGCTCCAAACCAAACACACACCCAGAGGGCACAAATCCAGCCTCCTCCTGGCTCCCTTTGTTGTGTTCCTGGTGTTAAGCGAAGCAAGAACACCTCCCAGTGTCTGAGATCTCCCCTTATGTCCAAATCCTGCCCAGGATAGATGGGGTATTGGGATGAAATTGTTCCCTGGGAGGGTGGGGAGGCCCTGGCACAGGGTGCCCAGAGCAGCTGTGGCTGCCCCTGGATCCCTGGCAGTGTCCAAGGCCAGGCTGGACATTGGGGCTTGGAGCAGCCTGGGACAGTGTGAGGTGTCCCTGCCCATGGCAGGGGTGGCACTGGATGGGCTTTAAGGGCCCTTCCAACCCAAACCATTCTGGGATTCTGGTACAGCTCAGTCCTGAGCCCATGGAAGAAATTAAAGGTTTTTCCATCACTTTGAAGGATTCATTGCCACTCTCACCCTTTGCTAAAATTTAAAATCACTATTTCCAACATTATAATTTTTTTTTTTACCTTGTAAAACAGACTTTATTTCTCTTCCCATAAATTTTGTGCAATATACATCTATGTACCTACAGAACACACCTCAGTAAAAAGGTTGTCATCCATACATTATATTACTTTTTATTTAATGTTATGAAAAATTCCGACAACAGTTTTGTCCTTAAATAAACATTTCTCCCTCCCCTACCCTCCCTTCCTAAGCTGACTGGTCTGAAAGAGGAAATTTTATTTAGTTATTTTTTTTTCTTTAAAAAAATAGAAATTACAATCTTACAAGACAGAACATTCAATGAGAACAGAAGCATTTTCCTAAATCTAAAAAGTAAAACATTTCCATAAAACCTGTTGGTATCTACAGGTAGGTGTGTGTGGAGGGGTGGTAAATGGAAATAAAAGGTTTTCCATTTCTTCCTTTCATTCATAGAGATAAAAAATAACATAAAACCGACTGAAACTTTATATATTTTTCTCTTTTGCACCAACATTCACAAGAATATATATTATATATATTTTTGATCCATCTTTATACACAGTGTGAGGGTTCTGTGGGTGGAAATGGACACTCAGCTAAACTGCCAGAGCAGACAAACAAACACTAAATTAATCTTGGTCTGGAAAAGAGCCATCGCTGGCGCCCGAGGCTGCCCAGGGCAGTTGGAAAGGAGCATCCCGTGTTGGGATGGGAACGTCTCCGAGACACCAGGCACGGAGCAGCGGAGCCCTTGGGGGCTCGGGGCTCCCGGGCACCCTCCCCGCCGGCCACAGGGGAGAGCGGAAATCTCCCTTTTTCAGGCATTTCTGCCCAGGCTTTGTCGTTCGCCCTTTCCCTGCGAGCTCGGAGCTGCAGCCCGGCGGGGTGTGAGGGACCTTGGCACGGCCCTGGCGAGCCCACAGCGGGGGCTGCCGTCCTTTGCCGTCCCTTTCCACGCGCGGCGCCCGTCCCAGGCCAGGAATCACCGAATCGACACCGAATCACTTTATCCCCTCCCGAGAAATCATCGAATCAAGTCGGTTCCTTTAAAGAGAACTGAAAAGTGCAGGTTCCCGCGGTTTGGCAGGTCGAGTTACACGCGTTTAATACTTCCAGTCTTCCCAAGGTTCCCACGGGGGGCTCTTATTGCTCACAGTAATCCCAAATCTCTCCCCACGGGGTGGACGCTGTGTCGCGAGCCGGAGAAGCGCGGCCGGCGGCGAGGCCTCGGCCTGTTCCCGAGTTAAGGTGCTTTCCTGGGTTCTTTGCCGGATGAAATGAAGTCGGTGGCGTTGTTGGCTGAGGAATACTGAGGGTGAAAAGAAGGGTGTGTGCTTTTTTTTTTTTTTTTCTTTTTCTCTTTTTCCCCAAACGTTTCAAAACACCCGCGGGCTGTTCCCTCCGAGCACGGCAGCGCTGGGAAGAAGCACAGTCAGGTTCTGGGGGTGCTTTTCCCGGGAAAAGTGAACGGTGCTGTCGGAAATGATGCTTCCAAAAAAAAAAAGGCACAACCCTCTGGACGTAAAAGGCAGTACTGACTTCTCGCTTCTGTCCAAGCTTTGGAGAGGGCAGGAGAGGAGCCGGGCACATCCCCGCCCCGTGGACGCTGCGCTGGACAGCGACGCATTGGCACTGGACGTCGCGTGGGGCCGTGGGAGGGCCGGCAGCCTTTTCCCAGAGACCTGGCTCCAACGGAGAGGGAGCCGGGGCTGGCGGGCTCCGATGTGCTCCCAGAAGCAGTTCGGATGTGGCCAGCAAACCCGGGGAGCTCAGGGCTGCGCGCGGCGGGCGGCAGCTGCCGGGGAGGAGCGCGGTCCCACACTTCCCTCTGCCTCGGAGCGGAGCAGAAATCCCATCAGCTTCCTGGGGAGTCTTCCCCCGTCGAGGTTGGTCCGTGGTCTTCCCTAGGAGGTCTTTTAATAAAAGCAGGAATATCCCTCACGTCACTAAGAAAGCTGCTCGTTTAGTCGAAAGGGTGCAGTTATGGAACTGAAGGGTTTTGGCTCGCGCTCAGGGATGATCCGAGCTGCCGCAGGATGGGGTTGGGTGCACGAGGAATCAGCACGAAGCAGGAAAGGGGCTTGGGATTTTAGCCCTTTGTCAGCAGAAACTGGGGCTGCCTCGGAGCAGATTTTTCCCTTGTAGTTTTTGGCATTTGCTATAGCGGGAGCAGGAACGAGGACGGAAAAATCCATCTGCAGAGCCACAGATGCAGCCATCTCAAGCATCCCCTGCTGCTGTGGCCTATAACAGCATCACCCCACAAATCCTTCCCTTCATCCCCTTTTGAGCCTCCCAAAAGGAGCAGCAGGTCCCAAACACACCACGTTCCTTCCAACCGCCCCTATTCCTTGAAGGGAAGGAATAAGGACCTTTCACTTCCCTTTGACTCCAACAGGCAGTTTCTCCCCCTAAAAAGCTCCTAAATCCTGCTAACTCGAGAACAACCCCCAAAATAACAGTTCTAAGGAGCTCACTGAGGGGAAAGCTTGGGTCCAACTCAAGCAACAGCAGGCAGCCAAGTCTGTGCTCCCGTGTGTGGTGTGGGAAGGGGGAACCTGGGAATGGGACCAGCCGTGGGCTGGGTGGAGGAAGGGTCACAAACCCTCCTTGGGTGCTGAACCGTGGGGCAGCTTTAATGGGATTGGTAAAAGAACTACACACAACAGCAGTACCCAGAGAGCCACTGCTGCTGAGGCCACCACGGGGACAGGGACAGCCCCGGAGCCCCTCCAGTGGCCACGGGTGCCTCTGGGGTGGGATGGCCAGGATTTGGGCTCTGGCTGAAGTCCCACGGGCTTGGAAAAGCTTTTGGGATGCAGAAGGGTGGCACAAGGCAGGTGAACCTGCTGAATCGGCTCCGCAAAGTCAGGCGGTCGCCCATCTGGACGAGGAGCTGGCTGGGAATTTGGGAAAATGCTGTGATGGAGGGTGTGGAGACCCTGCAAAGCTTTTCCCCTGCTGCACTGGGAATCCTTTCCCTCAAACCAGCCTCCTCCACAGGAAAATCCTGTGCTGAATCCCCCACCAGTCACAGCCAGACCTTTCTTGGCCAAGCTCCCATGGGCCTGCTGCGCCCGTGGGAGATGAAATAAAGCAAAGCCTCTGTCCTTTCCCTCTCCTCAGCTCCAGCCCCAACCCCACCCAGCCGAGTCAGCGTAGCCCCTTCTTTATCCCATGCCTGGTGTTTGGGTAAAAAAAAAAACCAAATAATAAAATAAAAATAATAATTAAAAAATAAAGAAATAAAAATCGGAGGTGGAGGGTGCAGCCGGGACAGCGGGAAGGGCGCTCCCTCCTCCCGTGTCACCGGGAGCAGCCGGTCCCTCACCGCTGCCGGGAGCATCTCCTCTCCCGAGCAGAGATTTCACATTCATTTCACCGGTATGGCAAAGTCCGTTTGCTTTTTCCTTCAAGGTGCTTTACATTCAAGAGCTATTGCAATCCACAGCGAGGAGACGGGGCCGGGGAGGCACCGCGGCCCCCCCGGGGTTCTCTTGAGTTTGATTATTTGATTTAAATAAATTGCCCCAAACCTCTGAAGTGCAGTTCGTCTCCAAGTTTTGGGGAACTCGAAGGGGGCCGCTGGCTCCCGGCCTTAGCTCTCCCGGGGGTCGCTGTACTGAAGCTCCGAGTTGAAAACCTCCTTATAGAGGGGCGGGAAGTTCATGGCGGTCTCCGGGTGCAGGAGACGGAAAAATTCCAGCTTGTCCAAGTGCAGGTTGCAAATGGTCTTCATCAAGGGCAGCTTGGAAACCATCTGCAGGGAGAGGAGGAACTGGTGAGCTCTGGGATCCTGGGTGTGGATCCTTCCCCCTCCCTTGGGAGCAAGCAGGGGGGTTTGGGGACCACTGAGTTCCCAATTGGTGTCCCTTGTGCTGCTGTTCCCCCTTCCCTGGGCACAGCGGGTGGGTTTGGGGATCACTGGCTTTGCCTGGCACTGGGGCACCAGCAGACTCCCCACCTTTGGACAGCCTGGCAGCAACCTGGCCTCACCCCCAAACCCACATCTTTCCACAGGGGGGGCTCCTCCTCACCACACCTCCAAAGCATTCCCAAAACGGCTCCTTTTGGCTAAAAAAACCCCACTTCCTGATGCACTGCCAGGTTCAGCAGCATGGTGCTGCCTCTGCCTGCACCACAGTGGAGATTCATGGCCCTTGGAAAGAGAAATTCTTCTCCTCCTCCGACAGGTTTGAGGTCTCGCTCCCCAAAATGCCCATGGGTGGCTCAGGAGCTCTGGCACAGCCACATGCCCCAGCTCAGACACCCCCTGCACCCCTGGCTGGGTTTCCTGTGCCACTACCTTCGAGAGCTTGTCCTCGGCGGAGTGTTTCTTCTGGATCTCGTGCTGCAGGGCCACGTAGATCTTGTCCTGGAGCTTTTGCACCTTCTTGGACTCGGTCAGCCACGGGCGGTCTGCGAGAGGCGAAGGACAGAGTCACCACAGGGTCAGACTCACCGCAGGGTCTCCCACGGGAGCAGTGGCCCCCGGCTCTTTTAACCCTTCCTGCTCTCCAGGATGGTTTTGGGGACACTTGGCTCCTCTCTACACTCCCCACCCCGCTGTGGGTGACACGGTTCCTCCTCCCACCGAGGATTTTTGACAGATGCATTTTGTGCATCTTTAGATGCATTTTTTTCCCCCAAGTTGCTTTGCCAGGAATAACAGAAATCGTCCACCAAGGGAGCAGCACTGAGGTTTATGGGGTCAGCTCTCCCCATGGGACAGCCCTGGATGGGGGGCCCTCCCCACGCACCCCAGTACCTGGGGAGAGCAGGACGGCAGCGGTGAAGAGGGCGAGCTCCTCGTCCGACAGCTGCAGGCGGCACAGGGTCCTCCCCAGCTCGAAGACGGCACCGATGAGGTCGTCACAGCCTGAGCAGGGGACAGCAGGGACACATCAGTGTCACTGCTCTGCCCACCCATCAGCAGAACCCAGCAGCACCCAGAGCTTGGGAAGGGTTTGGGAGAGGAGATGGGTGAAGGGGGGTCCTGTGCACTCACCTGGCTGCAAATTCCAGCCTTGTCTGGGCTCCAGGGGGAGAGGAGAGGGACAGGGACAGGGACAGGGACAGGGACAGGGGCAGGGACAGGGACAGGGACAGGGACAGGGACGAGAGGGAGAGGGAAAATAGAGGAGAGGGAGAGGGGGAGGAAGAGGAGAAGGAGGAGGAGAGAAGTAGAGGAGAAGGGGAGAAGGAGAGAAGGAGAAGGAGGAGGAGGAGAGAAGGAGAAGGAGAGGAGGAGGAGAGAAGGAGAGAAAGAGAGGAGGAAAGAAGGAGAGCCCTGAGGGAGGTGCAGCGAGGCTGCTCTTACCAAGAGATTTGAACATCTGCATCCCACCGAACTTGCCCTCGAAGAGGACGGTGTTGTTCAAGGGGTTGAACGCTCGGATCATGCGGATCAGGAGCACCTCGAGGCAACCTGATGTAGGCAGAGAGAGCGCAGACGAGGGCAGGGCAGGGCAGGGCAGGGCGGGGAAGGTCGGGGGGTTTCCATCACCCCAGGACCAAATGTAAGAAAGAGGAAAGCCCCCAGTGCACGTTTGAGGTCCAAATTGTTCATTCCCAAGAGCAGAATGGGTATTTCAACAAATCCAGTTTGGGTTTCGGGATTGGTTGGGTTTTTTTAGGTGTCCAATTGTGACCACAATATTTCACCAAAGGGAAATATTATCCAGTCATTCGCAGCCAGGCACAGAGAGACCGAGGTCGTGGTTGAGCACCGAGAGAGAGGAAAGGGTGAAAACAAAATAAATAAAAAGAAAATGGAAGGAAGAAATGAAAGAACGAGTTAAACTCCAGCGCGTCGGGCACGGCCAGCTCTGGCTTCGGGGTACAGCACCCCGCTGGGACACTGGCACGTATCCCCAGTGCTGGGTGCTAATCTCAGCTCCCCAGCCCTGACAGATTAGAAACTATGAGGTTTTTCCACTGTTTTGGGGATTTTGCACATTCAGCTCCCCGGCCTGGGCACGGCATCGCCAGCTTGGGCAGATGGAAGGGTGGGGGACGTGGGTGTGCGCTGCCATCATCCTCCTCTTCCCAGTGTCTTGCTGGGAGAAGAGGCCAATCCTTTTCTCTCAATCCTCCCTGCTCCCGTTTGAATTTGGCACCCCTTCTCCCAGGGGAAAACCTTCTGTTCTCATTTCCATCCCAGTTTCTGGGTGACATTTGGATGAGGGCGGCCATGGAGAAAAGCCTCTGCCCAAGGCAGCCACTCCCCGCGTGCCCCCGTTCACCATCGCCCTTGGACGTGACCTTCAGCTCCTTCCAGCCCAGCACCTGCTCCCCCAGCACTGGGAGAACTGGGGCAGCGAGGGAGGGGACCCCCGAAAGGAAAGCACCAGCCAAGAGAAAAGATTTGCCTCTGGCCCTGCGGCTGCCACTCAGGAGAGGTGTTGGGGACTCGAGGGGGACAGTGGGGACGCAAAGGGGGTGGCAGGGATGCAAGGGGGGCGGTGGGGTCCCCCCCTCTTACCGGCTTTCAGGAGGATGATCTGGTCATTCTGGCAGAGCTCCATGAAGCCATCAATGCGCTTGGCGAACTCCACCACGTACTGGATGGCGTTGGAGATCTGCAGCGAGCACTGCTGCCACATGGCCTCGCAGCTCTGCGGCACGGGGGACACTCTCAGGGTGTGCTGGCACCCCGGCACCCCAGCACCCCAGCCCTGTGACCCCCCGGGGCAGGGACGAGACCCCAGTGCTGTGCCATCCATGAGGGACGGTGGCATTAGGACAGCTGGGATGTGAGCTGCCACCGCAAACTGCCCCTCTGGGCAGCTCCCAAAGCACTGACAGACCCTCCTCACCCTCCTCACCTTCATCCCCAGCTCAGCGTAGCCCCAGGGGACACAGCTGTGGCAGGGGGCTGTGACAGTGACACTCACCTTGCTCTGCAGGGCACGGACCTCCTCAGGCGAGTAGAGGCTCCACGCCAGGCGCTTGAGCTCCTCCGTTGTGTACTGGCACGTCTCCAGGTGTGACTTCACCACGTTCTGGGCCACCCGGTCTGCAAGGTGGGGACAGGGGGCGGTGAGACCTGGGGACCCCAACCCCATCCTCTCCTGTGGGGCTGCTGGGGCTGAGGGCTGGAGGGGTAGAGGGGCTCTCCCGTGGTGTCATGGGGGTGTGAGGACAGATGGGGCAGCAGGGACTGAGCCTGAAGCAAGCGAGGGATGTGCCACATGACCTTGGGTGTGCTGAGCTTCATCAGGGAGCCTTGGGGCTGCTCCGAGCGCTGAGGCTGGGCTCACTGTCATAGCATCCCAGAATGGTTTGGGTTGGAAGCTTAAATCCCATCCACTTATTCATCTTAAATCTCGTTCCAACCCCCTGCCATGGGCAGGGACACCTTCCCCTAGACCAGGTGTGTGTACCCAGAGCCGGGTGTGTCCTGCAAGGTGCTGGGGTGGCCCCAAGTGCCATCCTCGGGGCCACACACACCCCACACGTGCCCAGCACCGCCCCGGCACTCACCGATCTCTAGGACAGAGATGTCGGGGGGCAGCTGGGCACCCTCCAGCGCCCCGTGTGCCAACAGCGCTGGCTCCAGCATCAGCTCGTAGATGGACTCCTGCTTGATGAGCGTGGCATCAGCCACGTCCAGGCTGGACTGGTCGGGCGAGGGCTGCGCCGAGGCCAGCAGGTCCAGGTTGTAGTAGGTGCTGCTGCCATCGGGGGTCAGGGGGAAGTCGAAGAGGAGCCCGTCCGACAGCGTGGAGATGTCGTCCAGGTCCGAGAGGCCGCTGCTGACGCTCGTGGTGTAGACGCGGCTCAGGGGCTCGGGCTCATCCTTGGTGCCGCCGCTCTGCTCCTGGCTCTGCTGGTGCTTCTGCACCTCGGCGTAGAGGCTGTCCCGCTGCTTCTTGGACATGCGGCCGAACTTCACCGCTGCCCCGGGGGGAGACGGCGGCCGCGTCAGGGCTGCTTCAGCCCCCAGAGCAAAGCCACGACCTCCCACCGCCCTGGGAAACATCCTGGCTCCCGGGGCAGTGCCTGGTTTGGGGGTCTGTGGGCCCCGAGCAGGGCTGGGACCCCACTGGATGCAGCCCCCCGCCCCAGACCAACCCTGGGTCAAAGCAAACAGAACCAGTTTAGATTTTCCCGTGGAAAACACAAAAGCATTTCTTGCTTCCCAAACCCTCCTTGCACCGGGCTGGCCCTGCGGGGGAAGCGGCTTCATCCTGAGAGCCTGACTCGCTCCGAGGAGGAGCAGGTGGCCCCTGGGGACCCCGGGCACCTCCAGGGCACGACTCACCGTCACGGGACATGCCCAGTGCCAGGCATTTCTGCAGGCGGCAGTGCTGGCAGCGGTTGCGGTTGGTGCGGTCGATCAGGCAGTTCCTCTGCCGGGAGCAGGAGTAGCTGGCGTTGTTCTGCTGGCTCCTCCGAAAGAAACCCTGCCCGGGAGGGGACGGGAGGAGTTGGGAAAGTGCCCGGCTGGAAGCCAGACCCCGCGGCCGCCCCCCTGCCGGCTCCCGGCGTCCCCGGGCTCACCTTGCAGCCTTCGCAGGTGATGACACCGTAGTGGATCCCTGAGGATTTGTCTCCGCAGATCTTGCACGGGATCACCTCGATTTGGGCTGCGAGGGATGGGGAAAGGGGAGAAAGCCTGGGGGTTAATAATGGCTACTGCTGAACGGGGTGAGGGGGATGGCCCCCGTCCACGACAGCCACGGGCTTGCTCAGCACCTGGGGAAACTGAGGCACGAGAGCTGGGCCCACTGGCAGCACAGCCCTAACCACAGATCCCACAAGGATTCTTACACCTCTGAGAGGTCCCTAAAAGGCTCAGACAAGGCATGGGGTACCCTCATCACCTCCAGCAGCAAGAGACAGGGTAGGAAAGCCCTTAGCTCCGGGAGACCACGGGATGTTTCTGCCCCAGCCTGCCTGGGACCCTGTTTTGGAATAATTCCCCTTATTTTTCAACTGCTCTGTGCACCAGGACAGGGACAGCCTTGGCACAGGGACCGTCCCCATCCCTGCAGCTGCAGATGCTCTGCCACTGGAGGTCTGGCCCAAGCAGAGGGTCTGGGCCCCCCCGTCCCTCCAGCAGCTCCTGTGAAACCCAGGACCGATATAGCCATCCCCAGCTCAAGGTCCCGGCCCCCTTCCCCCCACAAATCCGCTTCCCTCCCCGCTTCTGCTTCGCTGGCACTGAGCTGCTAATAGGCTTCGTCCTCCTCATTTTCCAGCTGCCCCAGATCTGGGCTGGCTCTGCCCTCCCCACCCGCACGGGGGGGGACGCACGGCACCCCCGCCACTCGTACGTGCCTCCCGGCATCTCTGCACCCTCTAATCCCCGCTCCAGCCCCCGCACCCCCCGGCCGGGCTCAGCCTGGCGTCGCTCTCGAGGGTGCTGGGCAGCCACCGCCACGCCAAAATAACCCCCACAGCCAGATTATGGTTATTTCCAATCTCCTGGGCCTGTGCAAATCCCCGCTCGGGTAATTCCCTTCTGCCTCTGCTCCCCTGGGAGCCATCGGCTCCGGTCGAGGGATGTGTTTTGTGGGGCCACCTCTGCGGGTGACAGTCCCAGTGCTCGGCCAGTGCCACCTGTACCCCAGCACCTGGCAGGGTCCTGGGGTCCCTTGCTGCTTGGGGGAGGCTAGGACAGGGCAGTGAAGCCTCACTGAGCAGAGGGGCAGCCGAGGTGCCATTGGTCCCCCAGGGATGCCATCGGTTCCTCAGGGATGCTCAGTCCCCCAGGGATGGCATTGGTCCTTCCCAGGGATACCATCAGTCCCTCAGGGAAGCCATCAGTACCCCTAGGGATGCTCAGTGTCCCAGGGATGCTGTTGGTACCCCAGGGATGGCATCGGTACCCCGAGGGATGCCATCAGTAGCCCCCGAGGGATGCCATCATTGCATCCCCTGGGGCAGGTTTGCTCCCGGTCACACTGGGAAAGGACTCACTCCAAATCCAGGTTTAAGTGCAGGATCCCTCCTGCATCCTTTGACTCAGTGCTTAACCCGATGCCCCATATGCACCAGGGGATTTTGGGGCTCACCCCTCCTTCCCCAGGCTGCTGAGCTGGGCTTCTCCCAGGGCTGTGTGTTGTCCCCCACCCCCCGACTCAAGGGAGTCACATCCCATCCCTGCCCCTCCCCAGATCCTCTGCCGTGGTTCTGGGCCTGGGAGAGCAGAGCTGATTTCCCCGGGCTGGGCAGGGAAGGGATGTCCAGGGCATCCCCACATCCCCCGTAGCTGCACCAACACCGCAGCTGCAGGGCCACCCCTTCGGCAGGGGGGTGGAGGCACCAGGAGGGCCACGTGTGGCCACCCCCAAACCACCACGCAGCTCCGATGACCAAGACACCCCCCAATTCCCTGGTTCCTGCTGCCATCTTCTCCCACGCTGCCGGACCGCAGGGACCCCTCCCCACTCCAAGACCCTGCCCCAAACCCTGTCCCGATCGCCCGGATGGGACCGAGGTGGTGGTATCGCGGGGGGCACAGGGAGGGGGTGCCAGCCCCGGCAGGAAGCGGCGTCGGCTCGTTATGCAACGTTAATTGCAGCCGCCGGCAGCGCGGGTGATGCATCGCGGGCGCCGCGCCCTCACGCCCGCGGCCGATACTCCGGTACCCGGAATTACCGGCACCGGCAAACGCCGGGGCTGAGCACGGCCCGGTAGCCACCCGGCAGAGCCCAGCGATGCCACCCCGAAATGCCCCAAACGCACCAACGATCCCAAAGGCTTCGTGTGATGCCGATGGCCAAATCCCCCCCCGCGCCCGAGGGGAGCCCCCCGAGAGCCCCCGGAGTTGGAGCTAAGGGCGATGGGGATGATGCTGTCCTGGTGAAGGAGAAGCCCTGAGCACCCGCCGTGTGCCCGCAGCCTTTTGGGGCTCTAATTACCATCCTGCTAATTACCCGGCCGTGCCCGCCGCTGGCACCTGACCCGCTCGTAAGACGCTCGCCCCAAATAACTGACGTGGAGATACGGCCGTAACCTGGCGATGGCAATTAAAGCCCAGCACGGTTAATTGCTGCTCCGATTGTAAACCCGGCTGAATCACCGAGTCGGCTCCATCCGTGTCCCCTCGTGCCGCAGCCACGGACCCCCAGGGCGGCCGAACCATCTCCTCTGCGACCCCTAAACCCTCTCCTGGGGCAGATCCAGAGGGATGAGGAGGAATGTGGGTGCTGGTGGAGTGGCCACAGCAGCTCCCGCATCCCCCAAATCTCACTGTGATCAGGGGAAACATCACAGTAGACCCCAAATCCCGGATATTCCTTCCCCCGTTCCCCCGTGCCTCAGTTTCCCCACCGGAGATTTGGCATCTCCTCCCACCACAACCGTGCCAGCATCGGCCACGCTGCGAACGGGGGGGAGGGGGGATTTAGGAGGGGGTGAACCTCTTCCCCCTCTGCGGGAGGAAGCAGGAAAACTCCACCCTGGGGCCGATGGGGCTAAAATAGGGATCGGGATAAAAGAAACAACAAAAGGGTTAAAAAAAAAAAAGTAATAATGATCTCCAGCCGGCAATTAAAATGTCCCGGCGGTGGTATTTGCTCTCCTCCCACTGTAAACACTTCTTGCCCAACTCCCGGCCCGCTGCCACCGGCCGGCCCTTATGTAAGTGGCCCTGTGGCACGGTCCGGCCGCGGGGCCCGGCCGTGGCGGGGCGATGGCCCCCGGTGCGGCGGCTGCGCGTGGCCCCGCGGTTGGAGCCATCCTGTCCCACTGACACACTTTCTGCCCGTGGCCACGCGCGCTTGTGTAACCACGGCCCTTAACCCTTCCGGGGCCGCGGCCGTGCCGGGACCGGGCTGGGGCTCAGGGCAGCAGCCCGACCTCCCGCCGCCAGGAACGGGGATTTCGGGGCGTTTTGGAGTGATACCTCCAGCTGGGGACACTCGTTTGCCACCTTGAGCTGCAGCTCCGGGTGAGGGACACAGGTCTGTCCCTGCACAGTGCCCGGGTCGCCTGTCACCCCCAGACCCAGCCGTGTGCGTCCCCTCCAGCCCAGCACCGCTCGCCCCAGACCGTGCTGGAGGCTCCGGTGGTTTCGGCAGAGCCAGAACCGCCCTCCCCGGAGCAGGAACAGGCCTTGGTGCCATGCCGGCACACCCTCCTCTCCATCGCCTCCGCCCCAAGGGCGGGCATCTCTTGCACCCCAAAACAAAACAAGGCAGGCCCTGAAGGAAGCAGCCAAGGGGGGCCGGGCCCCCCCTCTGTAGTGCAGGGAGGATGGTGGCCTCATCCTCCTCCTCCCCCATCCCTCCCCTCAGCCGTATGATCTCACTACTTTGGGGGAATCACCCCAAAACCCTCAGCACCCCATTGAGCCTCGGGACGTGCTGTGACCCCACTGCTGCTGGAAGCTTTTTGGAGCTGGCCCCGCTCCCACTGGATAACTGGGTGCCCCTTGCTGAGGGGGTGAGGCCTCCTGGGAGGGGTGTGTTTTGGGGTGCACTGGCAGATCCCTGCACAATCCTCTGCACAGTCCCCCAGGGTGAGCCTGCACAGCTGTCACCCCACAGGGGCAGAATGTGGCCATCTCTTCCCTTGGGGGGCCACACAAGGCCATGGTGTCCTTGCCAGAGGTAGTGGGGTGAGCATCCCAGCTCTGAGGGTTTCAGAGGTGTCTCTGTGCCCCTGGGACCATCCCTGCCCCAAACACCCCCTGGCACTTCCCCAGTGCCCAGGCTGGTTACCCAGTGATCCTGCTGGGACAGCAGCTCCGTGCCCCATCCCTCTGCTGAGCTCGATCGATGCCGCAGGACAGGCACAGCACAGGTCACTGGCAGCAGCCCTGCAGCCCCCCTGGATCCCCCAGCCCCAGCCAGGGCACTGGGATGCTCTGATCCTTCGCCTCCACCACCTCTCCCCTTCCAAGAGGACTCAGCATCCCCCTGGTGCACCCAGAGCAGGGAGAGGAGGATGAGTCCAGGCTGCACAGGGACACGCAGGGACCCACAGGGACACGCAGGGACCCACAGGGACACCCAGGGACCTACGATGCCACCCCATCTTCCCATTCCTGCCCTAAACCCCGGCTCTGCTCCTGCATCCCCTGCAGCAACCTCCAACCCCGGGAGCGACTGCGCTTCCCCACAGCCCCCATCCACAGTTGTGTTTTGCTGTTGGGGTAGGAATAAATAAGGAAATAAAGGGAATTATCACCCTTTACATCTGCTGTTGGCTTTGCTATTAAACAGATACCAGCGCTGCAGCGCCCCGGGGTCTCCCAGCACCCCGGCACTTCTGCCATCGCTGCCAAAAAATCCCATCCCCATCCGTGCACCCCGGGGAACCCCAAACAAGCCAGGCCCGTGTCAGATGTTCACAGCCCCAACTCCAGGCACAGGGACACCGGCAGCACCGGCAGCACCGAGGCCAAGTGGGCAGTAGGGAAAATTTAGATGACACAACCACGGCCCCGTGCCGGGCTGGGATGCTGGAGGGGGAAACTGCTTTCCTAATTGATTAGCAAAGATTTCCTGGAAACTCAGGGCCAGAATAGCGCTCAGCTGCTCTCACCCTGCCCTGGGGCAACCCCTGGCCACCTTCCCTTGCAGCCACGCGGACGGAGGTTTTGCATTCTCCCCAGTCCCCAGCAAAATGCTGTTTTTCCCGGTCCCGTGGTGCAGTGTGTGCCCCCAACAGGGAAATGGTAGCTCTGGACGGGCGATGTGGCTCCCCCAGGGCCGCCCGGCTCCTGCCCGGGCCGCTCCGGTTCAGCAGCTCCGGTTCAGCAGCTCCCGTGCCACGCAGCTCCGTGCCAAGGCCAGCCCCGCCGGCGCAGGACGCAGCCCTTTGCACTTTGGCTGGTGCAGAAGGGTGGCAAAGGTGAGGCAGCGGGGAGGGGGGTGCCAGCCCGGGGTGGGGACAAACCGGGCTGCGGTGGGAGAACCCCTCCAGCGCTGCTGCTAAATCGGGGGGAATTATCTCCCTGGGGCTAAAAAAAGGCAGGAGAGCAGCTCTGCTCACCACATCCGATAAACCGGGCTGATTTAGACATTAGCAGCTCTTTAAATAGCCGCTGCGAGTTCAAAGTTAAACGTGACAGGGAGCAGGGACAGGGACGCTGGGCTGGGGACAGGGACCACCGTCCCCCCACCCCTGCTCTTTCCTCTCCAGGTGCTGACTCTCCCAGGGGTTATCAGGGTGGGGGATCCCAAATCCCGTCTGGACCCCTCAGGACCCCATAAAGCCAGTGGACAGCTTTCTCCTGCAGACTCGTTTTTTGGGAAGTGCCAGGCACGGCCATCCCTGCGCTGTGGTACCCGGGACAGGCGCAGCCGTCGTGCGGGAGGGCCGGTGGGTGCCGGCCGCCCTCGGCCGCGCCAGCGTGTGCACGCCGCCGAAACGGGCAGGGAAGCTCCTCCTCCGCCCTCTCTGATTTTTCCAATGACAGATCTAGGTCACTAGGACAAGTCGCAAAGGCTGCCGAGCCACCGCACGCTCCTCGCCACGCTGCTTGCAAAACAAGTGAGCAGGAGGGCTGGAAACCGTATAGGATTATACAAGGCAAAGCCTCTTCCCCGGCCCCGGCGCAGCCGCGGCGCAGGGAAGGGCAGGAGCGAGGAGCTGCTGTGGCCCCCGGGGGAATGGGACAGAGCGGTGGCGGTTTTGGGAAGGAAAATGGAGATTGAATCAATTTGGCTTCGCCATGCGGCATTTGGGCTTCGAGAGAGATGAGGACGCGGGACTGCGGGAAAAACGCCCGACTGGGGGGAATGGTGGGATATCGGGAGGGTTTGGCCCTAAATTAGGGTCACCACGCAGCAATTCAGGGGGGCAAGGAAAAATATTAAAAAAAAAAAAAAAGGAAAAGTTCGCCCAGTTGCTAATTAAGCCGGTGCTGGCTGTGCAAGTGCTACGTAAGAGCCAGGCGTGTTCGTAATTAGGCAGGCGTTAATGCTTTCCTCCGTCCTAATAAAGGTGAAAACCCAGGATGTCGTGGGGCAGGAAAGGGATGTGGGGGGCTCGCCTCGCCCTCCTCACCCACCCTGGCCCCACCGTTACACAAGAGTGCGGCGGGGGCAGAGCCGCAGCACCCGCGGCGCGGGGAGGAAACAGGATTTGAGGAGCTCGGGGATGAAGGTCCTGGTACCCACAGCCCAAAACGTGCCCAAGGACATGCACCCCCAAAATACACCTATGGAGGGGCACGAAGGAGTCCTGGCAGGGCGAAGGGCTCGGGGAAGGCAGGGGATGGTGGAAAACTGGTTTAAAGGAGGATGAAAATCCCAGCGCAGGGTGCAGCGGTGCTCCCAGCACGGTGGGAACAGAGCTGAGTCCGGCCACCGCTGGGTCACCATCACCAGGCCCCGTTGGATTGTCCCGCTGGAGCCTTCCTCCCTCCATCCTCCTCCTCCCCACCGCCTGCTTGGCAAAGCAGAGGGGTGAAAAGTAGGAATTGCCTTTGGTAACGGGTAAAACCAGGCAGGTGCTGGCACGACTCACCCCTGCCCTGGACAAGGGACACCCAAAATTGCACCTGATCCCTCGTCCGTCCCTGCAGGAGCCTCCCGAACTGACCCCCACGCCGTGGGGAGGGGGAAAAGGGGAAAAAACTACAATAAATCCAGCCCTGGTGGGAGCAACATATTGAAGAGGAGATTAAGGGGTTTAGTGCGGGGAAAAGCTTAAGAGTGCGTCTAAGCCGGCGTCGGAAAGCAAAGCAAAATAAACAAGAATTTTATTCCTAACGAAGGGGGAGCTGGAGGAGGCAGAGCGGCCCCGGCGGGGCTGGTGCGCGTTCCCCCCTTGTTCCCCTCCGCGGGGCTGGTGTGGGACCCCCTTGTCCCGTTCCAGCCAGGCTGATGCGGGTCCCCCGTGTCCCCAGTGGGGCTGGTGCGGGGTCCTTCCCATCCCCTCCGCGGGGCTGATACGGGTCTCCCGAGTCCCCTTCCAGCGCAGCTGATGCGGGTCCCCCCTTGTCACTGTCGGGGCCGACACCGAGTCCCCCCGTCCCCCTCCGCGGGGCTGATGCGTGTCCCCCCGTCCCTCAGCGGCGGGGCAGATGCGGGTCCCCCGTATGCCCGTCCGGGCTGACGTCGGGTCCTTCCCGTCCCCCTCCGCCAGGCTGGTGCGGGTCCCCCCGATCCCCACCGGGACCAACTTCTGCCGCTGCCCCCCGCA